>JAUCMS010000045.1:13448313-13495071 GCA_032357445.1 Enteromius radiatus
TTTTCCCCTTACCTAAGCTACATACCTTCTATGTACATATCAGACAACAGTTTAAAATATTCTCTCAATGCATTCTATGGCACCTTTAAAACACACACAGGCAATAATGGATAAACGTTTTAGCTCCTGTTCAGAAAAAACTCGAACAACATCTAATATTGCTTTACATAGTACTGTGTATACTGTAAACAGCATGCTAAATATTTGTACACTGTGCTAAAAATGTGAATTGGCAGTTTGCAATTTATGACACCATCAGTGTACAGCAAGATGACGACAAAGTGTTCTAATTATAATGGACTATCAGAGGGTGGGCTGCCCTACAGTGCTCAACTGGATCGAAATGCGTCAACTCTGCAAGAACCGTACTCTCTTTCTGCCATGGCTTACTGGGTATGCCTTGGCTGAAGGCAGCCTGAGAGCCACTTAATAACAGCGAAGGACAGATTTTTCACCATATGCCATGCAGGTCTTGCTGGGCTCGCATCTATCCCTACTATTCTACTGCCCGCCTGCTTGTCTGCCTGCCCGCCTGATCACTTCCTCCCTGCCACCGCACATTACACGTCTCTATTCCGCTCAGGTGTGGAATCGTATATCCATAATGTACAAGATACGATCAAATGAAAACCTCCAGGAGAAGATTAGGCACAGCTAAACATCCTCTCCTGGCTCCTTCCCTGCGAAAACATGGCGCCTTTGAGGCCATCGGTGGAATGATTTAGAGTTGTGCATTAATGGTTCTCCAGCGCTTGGCGGGACTCCTGCTCTGTCTCCTTGGCCCTAGTCTATGGATGGAAAGTAACCTCTCTGTATGTACCTGCACGCCTACAGCTTTTCCACAAGCCACCAAAGCAAAACTGATGTTGTTCTTTCCCCAAGTGTTTCCAAATGAATCACTTTTAAAGGCGGCAGCGATGATCGCCGTTTAAACCCCTCTGACTAGAAAGCAGCTTTACTCTGTCTCATCCTTCCTTCTGATGGCTTTTTTTTTTACTTTTTAACTTTACTTTCTCAGGAGACTTCCACACTTCATTCACCATTCAGAATACCGTTGGACTGTGTAGCAAAGATATTAACATAATGTGATTTTTTTTACAATGTATTGAAACTACAAACCAATCAGGGTTTGAAGCTATGCCAAAGAGGAACCATTTTGGATGGCCCAAAGGACCTTTCTGTTCTGTTTTTGTTACTTAGTGTATAGAACATTTCAATAATCAGAATCAGTGTAGTGGAAACGTTCCAATGAATGTGTCTTTCACTCCACCCTGCTTTCAACATCTCTTAGGGTTACTAGAGCTAAGAGTACAGTAATTCAGTGACTAATAAGCTAAAAGGCTACAAGTGATCGTGCGCTATATGACAGTAACACTCCATCAGCTGAACACATGATACATGTCAGCAAAGAAGCAATTAGTTAACACAGCAAGAACATTTTTGAGGAAGTACTTTTATGATAAGAAAGAGAGACAAAAAATCTTTGCCTATAAATTTGATTTAGGAAGGTTTTACAGAAGCCTTTCAGCCCAAGAGAATGCTGGAGGGAACAGACCGTAAACAGTGCTATAAGTCTGACTTTGAGACCGTCGCTGTCTCCTTTACATCTGCTTTCTGTTATGACTCAGAAGTTCCAGCCAAGCCATATATGTTGGCCCTCTTAATATACAGAGGCCCAGCCAAGTATGGTCAGTATGGAGAACCACATCATCTAACCCTTTAGTGTATACTGTGCCATATTTACAGATACAGAATGTGACTAAATGACCACTGAAAGAAAACACAGACACAAGTTGTCTGTCTGCAGACTGGCATATTTCATACCTGATACCCTGATTTATACACTAATGAATGCTGGGTTAAATATGGACAATCTCAGCGATTGGGTTGTGTGTCAGCCAACAGTTGGGTTAAATGTTTAACCCAACTGTTTGGGCAGTAACCCTATAGATGGGTCAAAAAACCTAATCGGTGGGTTTATCCATATTTTTAGTTCAGGGGAGCATATGATTTTTTTTTTTTTTATAATAATAATATAAAAGAATAATATAAAAATAAATATAAAATAACATATAAATTCAATTACATTTATCTGTATATATATATATATATACTTATTAAGTTTGCATTGATCTGTATACATTAAAAATGTAATTTATTTCTGTTATGCGTAGCTGTATTTTCAGCATTACTCCAATCTTCAGTTTCACATGGTTCTTCAGGAATCATTCTAGTATGCTGATTTCCTGTAAGGCACCTTTCAGTCCTAAACCAACAGATGGCAGTATGTCTTCAAGTAAAGACCAGGATGCAGACTTTGTTTTGCACACACTGTAACACGACAGCATGTGACTATGACATACTGCTGATGTGAGAAGTTTGAAAATGCACTAAATTTAGCTTGGGACCTGTCAGTAAAATTCTATAGAATTCTCTCCATGCATGATCTTTTTATTGTAAGGGTCTATCAGAGATGACATCCGGTCACCTCCAGCAGGACAGGCGTGGCTGCCGCCCATGAATAAGGCTGTGTAGAAACATTGACTACACATGGAAAATGTGGGCTGTGGTTTTCTTCTCTTCTGGGCAAGATACTGCCTCTCAAAAAAAGGAAAAATGTTAACTGTTCCAAACATATGTTCCCATGGAAGGGGGCAGCACTTATGCACCTATGTACAGACCTAACTTACTAATTATCAATTATTTTCTCCATGTTTATTCTATATAGATGCGGGTATGATATAAAACAGCAGAGGAAAATATGTTGTTCTGGTTAAATAGATCACAAACATTTATTGTAGCATGTGTGTACCAGTTAATTCTAATCGGCATCATTTTGAACAAGGCTGCTGCTATTTGTTGAGACTTTTAAGAGCGGTTATGGGTGGTATCGCCAGTGGTATCTGTGCGCTTGTATAGAATTCTGCTACACTCATTTTTATGACCACAATCGAGTTTCTGCTTGAACTGTAAAAAATATTTAGTTGCATAAGACTATTGTGCAATCGTTCTATATAGGGAAGCGTGGGAAAAGGTTCATTAATAGGAAGGAGGACCATGTCACATTTCTTAAAACACTCACAGAGTTCCTCACATTGTTCAGGAAGTGCAATTCCATTCCAACGGATACGTCATATGATGCCACATGGTTAAGGATGAACGGATGACATCTTATTTTGTGAATGGCAAACAAAGGAAAACCTGCGTAATGTTAATGATAACACTATTTCAGAAGAATTGTGCAATTGACGTCATTTTTCCTCATAATATGTGCACTTGACAACATTTTGGATGATGTAGTAAAAGGTTAATCTGCTGACAGATGCTATTAATAACTGTTTGCCAGAAATGACGATTTTTAGGAGCGCACACAACATCTGTAGCTCTGCTTCTGATACGATCATTTATTTCTAATCAGAGAGGCACAGCATCCATGTTAGCTGATGTGAAATGTTACATTTACAAGTTTTGTACAAAATGTGTGGAGCCTTTAACCAATTCTTATTGTAATAGATGTTCAAGATTAACCTTCCTTTAAACATAAAACCACATTTTGTCTTTTAAAAAAATGTGATTTTGAGTATGCAAATGATTCCATCAGTGAATATTAGAACTACTTTACTCACGGTTTAGATTAAAAATAATTTTAAAAGACTTATAAGACTGTTAAAAAAAATAAATGAAAGCAAGAAGATTGATGGGTTGATCTAAAAGATGTCACATCAACCTATTTGTGTCATTGTGGTGATGCAGTTTTCATGTACAGTCAGGCAGAGCTACTAAAATTAGCAATGCAAGATGTCTTTGTGTACTGACACATTCAATCTGATTGTGTATCTGATCCTTTTCAAATTCTTCCTTTCCTCACCCCTATTTCTACAGAAGTTGAAAGAGTTTGAGTATTCGTATTTTGTGCCAGTTTCTTGGAAAAGTAGAGAAGCATTAAGACACCACGGACATGCAAAGTTATCATAGTTGTATTTATTTGAAAACAGCAATCTGTATTTTTTTTTTTCACCTGTGCTGTGATTCGTCAAAACTGATATTGTACATATTGGTTTTCCACTGAAAATCACAAAGTTACCCTTTTTATTGTTTTATAGTTTTTAATTATGTTTGTCTTTTATTCTTTTTGTTTGTTTCAATACAATGATTTGTGCTTTTGATACCTTAGGTTTTGAAAGACATGTTAATACAGTTAAGTGGATAGCAGGGACTACCGACAAAAATGTCAAAGGAGTCAATTACATAGATCATATACACACAATACAAAATACAGATATACACACAAGTGCACTGGCTTCATACTCCAGTTCAGTTAGGTTGCTTCAACTCAAACCATATTCCAAAACAGAAAAAGGGAAAAAAAAAGGAGAATCTGTATTTCCAATCCCACTTCTAAAAGTGATATATAATTTGGGATTCGTTAGGAAGGTTTAAGAAACATAAGGTGCATTTTAGGAGTTCTCAGTATTGGAGTTGGTGTATGTACATTTATAAAAGTGTTTACCGGCTGATGACGTGGCCCTTGACGAACTCCTTCAATGTGTGAATATGTATGGCTATGAGCGTATACAGAACCATAGGCATTCAATATTTACATCTGTTGGAATGTTCCCCATACTAATCATCAACAAGTCAAGTACTTCAAGCAACATAATTCACAGAAGATCAAAATACCTTTCACATCTACCTCAATAAGTGGTGGAGGAAATGCAGAAGTGCGAAAGTTGATTCACTTAATGCTTAACAGTTCTACATTTAAAATGTGAAAGGTGAAATCACAACTAGTGTAGCCTACCAGCCAATAGGATAGAGAAGGGTACAAGCACTTAGAACCAACTACCATACTGTATGTGGGTGTCTATCTAAAACATGTGCAGATATATTGTTTTTCTGTATACTAGGTATATAAACATTTACTTAAATTATATAGAATTCTAAATAAAGCGAGTTTACTGAGAAGTATATGCACACATACTTCTAAATATATAAAGCCATATTACATGTACATAATTTTTTGCTCTAATTTTGCAATAGCAAAACCCATGCTTTACATAGAAAAGGCATCCACAACATTAAGAAAAATGTACAATTTATGAAACATGATACAATAAATAGTATTATAGAATCGCTGCTGTACACAAAAGCCATTTAATTTCACACATATAAAAATATGTTTTAGTGCAACCTTACATGTATTGATACTTCACATCATTCAGACCCAAAGTGTCCAAAAAGACGGTAAATTGCATTTATTACAAAGCGGGATACACAAAACGCGATATATATTTACATGTCTTCCTGTTTAATGCTTATAAGAATATAAGCAAAAAGTAAAGAAAAGGCACACACATCTGTACATTTTTTAAAAGTACCAGACAAAGTCCATAAGCAATTTTGGTCAGGCTCATATATAAGTTAACACATATATATTTATATATATGTATATTCTTTGAAACTTTAAATAAGAAAGTAATTATAGTTGAGATAGCAAACCGTGTTATAAAAGGCATGCTATACATGTACATTAAAACCACTGAATCAGTGTTCTGAATCTTGTTTTTCCGAGACTGATTTTCCGTGTGTACATGGATGTAAATAGAAAACGTGTGAGCATAATTTTACCACTCTCCCTTCGACCTTGTTCACCTGTTGTTAATAGTGGCGTCTTTTAAATCTTTGCCTTTCTTTATGGTCGCTGGCCTCTCTCCATGGCCCTGTTGGCCAGACGCTCGCTCGGCAGTCTCTGTGTTGTAGAGAGTGGGATGGCTTGCTGTGGGAGTCTTTGATGTGGCAGACACACTGCTCTCTGCTCTGGAGTGTAGGGGGTGACTGATCTCTGAGCTGCAGTAGTGCTGCGCTCTCGCCGCACAGTCTTGCTGAGCTGCAGGCGAATGAGATAATGTGTGCTGATGGTAAGGATCAATTGGAACAGTCGATTTCTCTGGATTTTCTTCAGAGGCGATGCACAGCGAGGCAATCGCCTTAGTGCACGTTTGGATGCACTCTTCCTGCTTGCTCTCCTTGTCGGACATGTCGGTGCTATCCTCTCGTGATTTTTGCGAGGAAGGTGACGCAGCCTTGGGGGACATGGATTTTTCGTGGGATTGGGGTGAGTCTTCTGGGCCTCTGTTGGTAGGCCCTCGACCCTCTGAAAAGTGGAAGGACACCTCGCTGGTGCTGGAGTCCTCAGAAGTGCTCTTCTGCAAGGGAAGGCGTGTGGGGTGGACATGACCGGTGACAGAAGTGGGCACAGAATGGACCATCTGGATGCCGCCGATGGGTATCATGGAGAACGGAGTGCGGATCTGTTGCTGGGAGTGCAGGGGAAGGTGGCTAAATAATCCCTGGTTGACATTGGGGGCATCTGCGTTGCGGGACTCCCCTTGAGAGATGTGATGTGATGTCTTCCGCTGGTCCTAAACAGTTGAAAGATAGGGTTAATTTACACATTACTAAAATACTAACTATAAAACTATAAAGAAATTCTTGTGAAGCTAAATACACCTTGGGTGATAAGATTAGTACAGAATTCTTGAAATACTTGTCTGTTATTCTGCTTATCTGAGGCTTGTTTCTCAGTTATTTAAACTGGACCTCTTGGAAAGTTTGGAAAATTTAACAAGACCGCAACGAACAAAAACAACAGTTGCCAGTAAAAAGGGCCAAGCTTACATAATAGACCTTGCTCATTTATCTTATTATCCCCCTAGCTCTATGGTAAAAAGCCAGGTAGCACTAAAATGAATTACTATACTGCATATACTATATAGGCACTGCAGTTTGCCACTTTCTCCAGGGAGTTCTTAATCAACTAATATACAATATAAATAGAAATGTTCCATTCTGTCGTATGATGGCAATTTGTTTGCTAGAGACATTAACTGACTACCACTGCAACTGACTTGTCCAAACTTGTATATTTCAGCTTTGTATGCTTCATTAAGAATCCAACGGACTGTATGCTGGCTATTGCCTTTCCTCTGGCATATTGTTATTATTACTCTTCACTTCGAACATCAATGACTTTTTATCCCTTAACTCTCCAAACCTGGCATACATGTAAAGTATGAAGGCTGCGTGATTTTGAGATGAACTCGAAATGGTTGCCTAGCTGTGAACTGTTTACAAGCTATATCAATTTTGATTTGTTTTAAAAGTTAATAATGACAGTAGGGTTTTATGAAGCAAATATAACTTACCAGCTCCAAATCTGCATGGCCTTTGGTCTTTTGGCTTAATGATATCATCTCTGCATGTGGGCTGGGATTGTGCGCCCATGGGCCGCTTTGATAATGGAGACCCCTCCTGGGGGACACAGGTCTGATCATGCCCCTACGGCTTCTGGGAGAAAGTCTGCCCGAGAGATCCCTTCCTGGGGATGTAGGCCGTCCTGTTTGGGAGATTGGAGAGAGATGTCCTCTTGGAGAAAGGTCCCTCCTCGGTGACAGATCCCTTCTATAAACATCCCGCCTAGGGGAGATATGCCTAAGGGGAGACGCTTCTCGCCTTGGTGACAAACGACCACGTGGGGAGAGGTCCCTTCGAGGAGACAGATATCGCCTGGAGGAAGGTGAGCTTTCTCGCAGAGGGGAGGAATCACAGCCGGGTGATGACAGACGAGAGCAGGAAAAGTCAAATGAGGATGAACTGTGTTCCGGAGAGAGAGCCAGGTCTTCATCCATAGAGCTAGGCACGTCCAGTCTTTTTTTGTGATCTTCACCCAGAGCCCCTTGAAGGAGCTTCTGGTATTCAGCCATCTGGGCCTCTCCAGCTTTCTCACTGGGTGCCATGAGTTGGGTGATCTGAATACTGGGCAGACTAGTGAAATAAGTGAAAAGAGGCTGTTTGGAGGACAGAGGCTCTGGTGTGGACTCTTGTGAAGCCGCAACTGCGGTGATAGAGAGCGAGGGAATGGCACATGGTTGTGGACTTGTGCTCCGTGACCGTGTCTTCGGCGTTGAATCACCATCATACTCGTCATCGTCATCCTCATCTTCATCAACTTCATCACCATCTTCTTCAGCACCCTCTGAGTCATCAGCATCAGAAAATTGGTGATCTGCCATTATCTCTGACATGCCAATCTTTTCTGATGCTCTTTGGACCTCCTCAGAGGTGTCTGCAAAAAATGTATAACAACACATTTTCAAGTGTTTTAATAGCAAATTGTGTTTATTTTAGTCCAACTCAAAAGGTTGCTAGGTTTATTTGTCTCCCTTTGATAAAACATGCAATCACAATTGGGGGATTTTTTTTTTTAATTATTATTTAGAAATATTTTTAACACTGGCAGTAGAAGGTTTGTTTTTTTAATCAGGCTAATATCCCTGAACTGGTACTACTTTCAGATACCAACAGATAGCAGAAATATTGGCTCGTTTAAATAAAATGTATCCAGAATCTGAATTATACCTGGTTCTTCTGCTTCAGTCTCATCCACAGATGTCACTGACACTCCAAGCTCTAAGCACTTTTTCATGTGAGCTTTTGACTTCATGTGTTTCGTAAGGTTTCCTGAAAACAGATTTTAAAGTGTTTGAATTACTTGTATTGGCATGCCCAAAATAATGTCTAACCTGCAATTAATTCTGATTAAATAGTAAAGAGATCATTCATTGTTCAGTGTGGTACAAACAAATCACGTACAAAAAGTACAAATCCCATGGTATTGATTTTTTTTTTTTTTTTTTAGGTTATGTGTGCTTTTGCATGTATTGGCTATTGGAAATGTATGAGAGAACCCACCTTTTGTTTTAAAAGCAAAGTTGCAGAACTTGCAGACATATGGCCTGACATCTGTGTGTGTGCGAATATGTTTCTTCAGCATGCTTGGCTTTTTACAGCGGATCCCACACTCCTCACAGATGTACTTTCCCCGGCCTCGGCCACGCACATAAACATAGTCTTCATTGGATTTGTACCTGAAATAAAAACAAGGCAAGGGTTATTAACATTATTGGAAAATATAAAATAGATTGGTTAATGCTGATGTGATATGATAGCACATACATTTAAAACCTCACACTATATATTTTAAAGGCATAATTCTTTATGTGTTTGAAACTAAAACCTTTTCACAGCTGTATCAATTTTAGTTTTTTCCCTGCACAGGATAATATTATACGGAGTACCCAATGAGATACCATACTATGTAGTTGTATACATTTCAGATACTTGTGTTTAACAGATTTAGCACCATAAATATAATTATATGTTCAAATATTCTTGATTTTTAATTCCTCAGCAACTTTTAACTGCATTTTAGAAAAGAGAAAAGAATCTCATCTTGTATAAAGAATACTAAGTTATGTGTTGGAAAGTAAACACCGATCTTCACATACCCTCCTTCAAAGATTTTGATGCGAGTGGGTTCAGCCTGCTTTGAAGAAACTTCTTTTTCTCCGTGGTCTTCTTTCCCCCTGTCTCTTAAGCTGATTCCCTTCATTTTCTTCCCAAACTTTCCAACATCCAACTGTATGATCTCTGGCTTCAACTGAAAATGTAAACAGAAAAGAGGTTGAATAATTAACCCTAAAACTGTAAGCATAAAACATAAGCAACACAAGCTGATCTGTGTATTTTCTTGTAATTCATTTTTTCTTGATAATTTAAAAAGCAAATGCAACTTATGTTTTAACTCGTGGATATTTTGCTAACTAACTTTCAAGTGGTAAATTTAACCTGATTTTTTTTTAACTATATATATATTACTATAAATATCTGCAATGTTCTGAAATTAATATTTATTCACAAAATAGACTTTAATTAAATGAAATCTCTTTTTTAATTTGTGTGTGTTTTGGAAAACTCAGGACTACCTGCTCAAACTTCTGTTTCCACCGGAGGGACGAAACAAGTTTTCCAGTGCCAGGTTGATGCATAGCAGCCATTGTATACATTTCTGTGTTCTTCCTCTGTTTCGACCGAAGAAGTGCCAAGGTGGCCTTGGTGCTGAGGTTGAGTGGGTTTGGGTTATAAGAGCTGACGCACCAAGAACCATACACAGAGGTTAGGGGAGTCGTGTGTGCGTAATTTGGCTTGGTATAATTTAGGAAGCACCAGCTGACACTGGTTGGTGTGCGAAGACTTGGGAATTGAAAAAACTGATGGACATCTGCCAGGTCAGTGAGCAGGAGAGTGCTACCAACAACTCCACCACCCTGATTGGCAGCTAGCTGCACCAGCATGTTTACTGGGAACTTGTTACTCATGTTCTGCTTAGATTCTTCTTGAGTATCACTTGAGGAGATTACTGATTGTGGGCTTGAGCTTGCCTCTGGGGTAGACTCATCTACATCAAGTTCCTCTGGGGAATCTGCTCTGCTAGCCACTTTTGTAATAATTTGCAAGGGTGGAATGAAGTTGTCTTTTGGTGGCACATCAGGTAAACGAGGTGCAGATGGATACCCAAGAAATTTAGATGACAAGAAATCAGTGGGTGGAGATGAAGACATCCTCTCTGGCTCATCTATGGAGTCATCTCTCTTTGAAAATTCAGGTTTGGGGGACTTATCTTTTGGTGCACTGGAATTGCTTAGCTCAACTGCACTAAGCTCTTTTACTATCTGGCCATACATCTTTTCTTCCTTGACCCGTTTCTGTTGTTTGGTTTCAATAAAAAGCTCAAGACTGCTGGCTGGTGACAACATTCTCTTACTCCCCCCAATACTAGAGGAAGCATCTGTAGTAGAGATAGTTCCTGATGTCAAAGACAAAGGAATTCCTGTATTAAGGCTCCCAGGTAAATATTCAGGTACTTTCCATATTGGAATATTTAAGGACCCTTCTGAATGTCCCAATATTTTGGATAAATTGATGCCTACTTGTTGCTTTGATGCAGTGCCTGTTAGTGATACAGTCGACGCATTGTCTGTGCATAAAACTCTGATAGACGTTGTGCTCTGAGAATGAGTGACAAGGATTTGTGAAACACTTGTATACATAACACTACCGTAAGATGGCACATTTGTCTGGATTCTGACTGGTACCAGCATTCCAGGGAGTGAGGGTTGGGAACCTACATTTTGAGTAGCAAATATAGGCTGAACTTGTTGTAAGAAGCTTGTAGTCAGCACTTTAGATGACAAAGCTCCAAGTTGCTGTGGGGAGGCTCTTGAAGGATATCGATAGTTGTGACTTGCCACATCGGTTTTTGAGTCTGTTTGCACCTGAATTTGATGAGGAGGTTGGTATGATTTTTGTAGCATGGGCTGTAGATTTGGCTGTTTGATATGTAGTTTCTGTAATTGTTGTGCCTGGAATGCCAGGTGCTGCTTGTTTCTTTGTGTTGATTCAGGGTGCCAGAGCATTGGTTGAAATGGCAAGAAAGGTGAGGATGGCAGGTTGCTCTGAAGTGAAGAGTGATGAATTATATCCTGGGTCATGTGCTCATGCACTGAGTGCTCACTATCTGATGAAAGCTGTGCAGGCAAACGAGGAACATTCTGAAAATGATCCTCAGATAGACTGTCCTCACTGATGCTTTGTTGCAGCAAGTGGTGTGATCCAAGAACTGACTGTGTACCTCTTCTGGGTCTTGTCAAGTCATTAGTTGAACAATAGGCTGTACCAGTTAAAGCAGCTTGAGAAACATGGTCAGAATGCTCTTGTTTGATATTCAACTCTGAGATTGGCTCTTGAACCACTACTTCAGGATAGACACTGAGAGATGCCTGTCTAACAAGGTAACCTCGTCTACGCTCCTTCATAGCTGAAGCACTTGCATAAACTTCACCTTGTCTTGATCCAGTTGAAAGACTGCCATAATCAAATGACTTACTACGTATTTCTGGTACTTCAGTGGGTAGAGCACAGGGGGCCTGCTCTGATGATGAGCGTCGCATCTCTCTTTGATGATGACCTGGTATAGACAGAGAATGACCACTGCCTGGAACAGTTAAGAACTCAGACTGTTTAGCAAAGTCATCTTGTTTAGTTGGGGATACAGATTTGATGTTTTCCTCACGGTCAAACGACATTGAAAAACTTGAGCTATGTGATAAGTTACTTTCTTGACTAGGGCTTCTTGAAAGGCTAGTACAAGTGGACTCAAAGCTTGACTCCCCAGAAGAGTGCTCCATATCTGCAAGACGCAGACGTTTCTTCTTTGGGGGCAGCTTTTCTGCAGGAAGCTGGGACAATGTTTCGCTCCTTTGTGGCCACTGAAATTCCTCAACATGTTTCTCTGGTTCTTTCACTGGTAATTCAGGTTCTTTTTCTGGTTTGTCAGGCTCTTCTGTAACTCGGATTTCAGGCACTTGAATGTTGGGTTGTCGTACAAGTTTGTGGGGCATATGATAGAGTGGGTTAGAAGAGAAAGATCCATGTTCATTGTCACCCTGCTGCTGATGTTCCATGCTTTCTGATCTATGATGAGAATCAGGGCTCTGCACGTCATCAATGTTTTCTGAGTCTGATTGCTCAGAAAGATGTCCAGCATGCTTATCTGGCTGATAAAATGGATGCTCAATTGATTCAGTCTTCTCAAATGAGTTTGGCCTGCTCAGCGAATTGGTATGTTGAATGACAGATATTACATTACCAGCCGTCTTCGTGTCTGAATCTTGAACAAGTACAATGTCCTCTGGAGTCATACATGAGCCTCTGTCAAAACTGTCTGATGGGCTGTGTGCTCTAAACAAGGAACCCTTACTAGTAGGAGCAGCCTTGGCAGAATCTTGACTTCCTTGTCTTAGGTCATAATCCCCTGTCATTTCAGTAGAGCCACTTCGACTGTTATCATCTTGTCCAAGGCAATCTTCTTCTTCACCCACACTCTTTTTCATGCGTCTTTTTCTTGTGGTAAACTCCACCTTTGTGTCATATGAAGTGTATGCTGTGCGTACTTCTGGGCAAGCCATCTCTGACCCAGAGCCTTTAAATTCTGGCATCAAAGGCCCCCTCTCTCCCATTTTTAAACCTGTGATTTTCCCATAGTTCTCTGATTCTCCATGACCTTCTTGGGCAGAGTGTTCAAAGGCAGCCTGCCTCCTTAATCTTTTAAGACCTGCAGCTCCTCCGTAAAAGACGTCATCTTGGGTCATCATTTCATCAAACGAGTGACTCCCTCTTAGACTTGGTGGTACATTGAGGTTGGTTGGAGAAGGTGTTGGCATTGAGTTGCTTCTAATAAGTGGCCCTGAATCAGAAGGTGCTTCCAGAAGACCTGTGCTAGTTTGGCAAGAGCCAGCATGATAATGCTTTGGATCACATCCAGCAATTAAATGTGATTCTGCGCAATCACTCAGATAAAAAACATGACCCTCTGAAATCTTTCCCATGGCCAACTCCTGCATGGCACAAGGCTTGTTGATATTAGTGTCTTGACTAGCAATAGCTACCATCCCAGCTGTGACTGATTGTCTAGATCTGGAGTTGGTTCTGTGGTACCAAGTTCTTCCAAACATGATCTCTTCGTATGTCTTTGCATTGGTGTTGGGTGGACTGATCTGCTGTTCGGCACTCTCTGAGCGGGAAAAGTAACCAGAATCAGTGCTACCTTTGCTGTGGGGGCTCAAGAGGTTTTGAGACTGCTCTGAATCCTGGTCCTTTTTCTCAGTGAGTCTTAAGGCAAGTCTCTTTTTGACTGTGTGAGACTCATCTCCTCTGCCCATCTGTCCACCAATAACTGAACCTTTAATGTCTGTAAACTGGGGACACTCTGTGGCAGGTGATGGTACCCCTTGTTTTGGAACAATTAAGATAGGCACTTTCATAGATGCCACGGACAGTTCCTCTGCTGGATCTGCATACGCTGGTCCCCTTTCCATTGGGCTCTTGTCAGACTCAAATGATATCTGTGGGCTATGTTTTTCAGGGAACATTGCACCTTCTGCAGTTTCTTCATCAGTGTCAGTGCTTTGTTCACCATCAGTGTGTGCCTCTGCTTCCCCAACTGAAGATGCTTGATCAGTGTCTGTTCGAGTTGCTAACTCAGAGAATGGAACAAGTCCTGCTTTGATAGCATGAGCATGAGATTTTCTATGTTTATACAAATTGCTCTTTGTTTTGAATGAGAAACCACATGGAACACAGGGATAAGGACGCTCCCCTGTGTGGGACCGTATGTGTTTTTTAAGCACACTGGGTTTAGCACATGCCCTGCCGCAGTAGTGACATATGTACTTTCCTGGCTTCTTGGGTTTTAGTTCCTTCTTATGAAGTTCATCTGGCTGCTCGGGTCCAGATTGGGAAAACTGGCCAAAACCAGCTGGAGACTTCTGACGGGGAAATACTCCGTGAGAGCGGGAGTGCACAGGAAACATATCATCTGGTGGCAGAGATTGCATTTGACCAGCGAAAGGCCAGGCATGGGCCTCTAACCCAGGTTGTGGCTTTGTACCACCAAGGAAAGGCTCCTGTGGGTATGAATGTGGCAACGGGTAGGAGTAAGGCTGAGGGAAGACCTGTTGAAACTGGCTTTCTTGTGATGAGTGTGTCACTGCAGATGACATCAGCTTTCCAGAGCTAAACTTTTGAGTGGAGCTAGCAAGGCTTGTCCCACATGTAAGACTTTGCTCACGATGCATGTGTCTTTTAACATCTGGATCTCCAAAGGTACTTCTTTTCGTTCCAGCAGAGGGCTCAGAGACCCATTTTCTTTGTAACGGGTTCTTTTCCCGTTGCTCCTTGGTGCATTTTTGGCCAACAGCAGGTTCATGTGTCTCCATTTTTCTTAGTACTTCAATGGGGTTTCTTAAGCTGTTTGCTAGATTTCATTCATGCAAGCTGTCATGCCAGATGAGTTACTTAAGTGACTCCTAAATAAAAGGTCCTTCTACTTCCATAGTTCAAGTGTTGCTCCACTTTAAAATGTAAATGATGTTCCTCTTTGACAATCAGACCAGTGTCTTTCCATCACTCATTTCAACAGTCCATTTACTTTTTGTTTCATCCAGACTTGTTCCTCTTCTGTTTAATGTCCTTTGTTTTAGTATCTGTAAGAGAGAATGAATAAAATTGTTTAAACGTTGTTTTAGACCAGGATTATTGTTCTAAATTAATTAAAGAATACACTACAAATGTAACATAACTACCTTAAGATTTTAAAAGCTGATGTTTAAAAAAAAAGGCTGGCAAAAAATACACAGCTGTCTAAACAAAACAGTATGGCAGTTTATCATGTGACTCTGTTGCTCATCATACTTCAATTACAGCTTGCTTTCTTGTTTTATTTCTTTCAGTTTGATATCGAGGCAGCTGCACAGCTGTGTACTTCTCGCCTAGCAAGTGTGTCAAGAGTTTTCAATGAACTGATGCAGAGGAGCTACCACCTCCCTCTGCTCATGAGTCATCATTAACAACCTTGCCCACTCATTTCCTAAAGAGACACAAACATATAAAAATAGCCCAAGGAATGCAAATGACATTCGACGTAGTGTGTGTGTGTGGGTGTTTAAAGGGCAAACTCTAAGCATTTTCTTCCTTAAGAGTTTTGGGTTTTTCTATGCTTTTAAAAACCTTAACACTGTAAACACTTAAAGACAAAGGTGGGAGCAGACCAAAATACAGCCTTAAGGTACAGTATGTACTCAAAAGCAGTAAATAGAACATTAATGTCTTTGTAAAAGGAAGATACTGAACACTCTGTTTGATATATATCTTAATCTCAGACTCGTTCTGATTGCAACAGACAGCACTGCATGGGTATGAGTGAGGAAATTGTGTGACGCTGGTGTCTGGAAGGCGATGTGAGCACTAAAAATAGCAGGGCAGAAAAACCACTGGTATTTATAGCACTTGAAACATTAACTTTTGGTTCATTTTGTTTTCATAATTCTTCCATGCCTGACACAGGAAAGTATGTGTTCACAAACCAAGACAAACTATGAGTTGAACTCCCCAGTTGCTGTTGCACTATAAAGCAGCAATTATAAAAGTACAGCAGCATTGTCAGGCAATGTTTCCTATAGCAACAGACATAAAAAAAAAAACTTTCTGGCAAATTTGATAAATTAGTAAGGCTTTTAGAATGCAGCGGCACAGAAAGATTTCTATAAAAGGACCACAGTTATTTATTTTCAAGATACCTCTGCTACTACTATAAAGGACAGGTTTTTTGGAATAACATGTCATAGACCACAGCAGGTATTACAGGTCACTTTAAGACCTACTAAACGGATCCAACATATTGACAATATATTGATCCAAGTACTCATTCATGCATGTTACTTTCATGTTGATACCTTTTAGTACTACACTGCATGGATCTTTATACCTACTGAAACAACAATATAGAGAAATGTGTAACGATAGACACTTTGTACTGTTGCTGTGATACATCTGATCATCCCATCCGGCCCTATTGCTCATGCTTTCACCTGCTTTTTTTGCCTTTCATGACATGATGGGTTTTTGGGTTGCGAGATACTGCATCTACTGAATGAATTGCATAATCTATGTTTCTAAGGGAGGATAAAAATACTTTGAATCACATTTTTAAGAGGCAAATGGATGTGCTTGAGAGCGCATGTGTGGGACACACACTGTGAAGAGGATAAGAGCAGTACCTCCATTCACAGCAAATCCATCAGAATTCGGAATAGAATGACTAAGTCGTATTACATAAACCAAAAGAGGTTACAAGAATCCTTTTTGACATGAAGGCCCTGTGCTCTCTGCCTCTGTTACAGAGTGAATCTACAGTATAGCTGTTGTACACACATAGCTTGAGACATATTTTTTAACCACCCCATGTTAGATGGTTATGAAACTTGCTTATGTCCAAAGATTATTGTGATCATTGCATGGCTAAGATCAGTATGCTGCTGTCTGCTGTCCCACTCATCTTCCTGCCCCATTTCACCATACAAAGTGTAGGAGGTTCTTAGCCTAGGGCCACAGCCATGCTGAATGCACAATACTGGTATAATAAAGAACGTAACTTTTATGAGGATGCTTGCTCATGAATAAAAGTACACCACCTAATCTAACGCAAGGATTATGCATTTTACAGTTCTGCTGTCAGATTCCAGTGAGAGGATTAACAGCAGTCTTCTCAAAGTCTGTTTGTCAATGAATGCTGCACGGCGCAGCAGTCCTAAAAGGATTTGGAGAAGCATTATGTCACATTCTAAGCCAGTTGGATATCCTTTTCACTTGAAGGGAGACTCCCTGTCTTTTTAAAGTGCTATCACATTTAAAGCCATTATGCAGTGGAAATGCCTAACCTCTCCAAAGTTCACTGCAGGACACTGCAAGACCGCAAACAAATAAAATATATAAATTAACACTAAATAAAGAATAAAAGAGAAGCAGACCTGGAAAAAAAGGTGTTTTTTTGCCAAAGTATGTTCTTGAAAAATTCGGAGTCATGCTCTTTAACACTGTGATTATCAACTGCCCAGCTGTTTGACTCCTGCCAAAGTTACAGGGTTATAGCAATAAACAACTTGGGTAATTTCAGTCAAGCTTGTCCATTTACCGCTCGCCCCCTTTTTAAAGGGATGGTTTTGCAGGCCAAATCTGCTTATGGTGTGATCTGTTGGTTCAAACACAAAGATCTGGAACTTAATTAGTGTAAATGACTCAGAAATAATTAGGTGATATGTATGTGACTGCAGTTTGCATACTTAAGCTAATGGACTCTTTGGAGGCAGACAGTGTTACTAGATCATGTAGCTCACTGAGGTGCACCTGGGCACATCGGGCGGTATGTTCCAGAGATTGGGTTCCACCTTTTGTCTACCCCCTCATGACATCACAGCCATGATGCTGGGGAGGTACACAAGCCAGATCTCATTTCCCTGACTCCAAGTGGCACTATTTTTTTGTCCCTTGTAGGACAGACACTGAATAATTCAAAAGGCTGCTAATTGTTTCAATTCAGTGGTTATAGAGGTTATAGTGACAAATTCCTACCGCAGTCAACTTTATTGTATTTGTATCTGACGTGCCGTCATGCGTCTAAATTTTGCTTACACCTTGCTTGGTTTTCTCAAGAGGAACTTTACTGCCATAGGGGAATTTCAAGTGTGCACAAATACCACTACTCTTGCAGAGGAGGAGAGGTTGCTGAGTTGATTTTCCACTGCCCTTGTTCCAGCTATCCCAACTCATTAGTGATGGAGGCAACTTTTACTACTCCAACTGGCTTTATCATCTGGCACAAAGCAGATGAGAACAAGTCTGAAAATAGATTGAAGTAAGGATACCACAATAAAGTCTTCTGTTTTAAAGGAGCTGGCACATGTCTATTCAAAGCAATTATTTAAGCAACCACGACTGTATGCGGGAAGGATCTCAATAGCTGTTCTTTTATAGAACTTGCTATAACTACCGGGGGAAAAAAGCACTGTCCGTTCTATCAAATGAAGGGAATTTCTGAGACAATCCTGAGTTATGGTCCACTAATGCTATCCTCACATTACCTTTTCCTTCACTCGCTCAGGACTTTTGTCTTTGCAGTTTATCTCAGCTCCCCATAAGATTCACCTTTTGCTCATCCAGCAACTTTTACGGTGTGATTTTGCTCTGTGTTAGCAGGATCGGAGGATGTATCACCCAAAATGTGTGAGTCAGCCCCCTGGAGTGTCATACTGACTCCTCATTAAGAATCCAAAGTTGAATCTTGGGTAGACGACTCATCCAGCTCCACATGCAGCCGGGTGAGAGGCCAGTGCAGAGACACAGGCCTGTTAAAATCATGTCCAGATGGCCAGCGGAGGGGAGTTCTACACATCGGCAATATCGCAATCACATTCCAAGGACACCGGACTTCCATAGAAATGGGAGGATCGATAGGAGTTAATGAAAAGACAGCCTTGCTTGCAGTTCAGACCGATAAACCAGTCTTTCAAAGCTATATGGGGGAGAGGAAAAAGCCATTAAAGCAAAAGGGAAGTATTTTTAACACTTTGTACAGGAGAGCCTGAGCATTTATGTGCGCACTGGAGAGAGAAAGCATGCGTGGGAAGCATCTACAGCCATCTCGAGACGGGGTGAGGAGAGTGGGTGACTGTTCCTGTGTGGGAGGAGAAGGCATGAATACCATGCAGGGTTATGGTGTTGATGAATTGCGTTATGAAAGGGGCTTCAGTTACACAACCCAGCCCATCCAATTCTCTGCCTGTGTGGGCCGAGAGGGATGGCAGAGCTGCTGTGATCCGTGCGCAGCCGGAAACGAGGTGCATACAACCCTTCAAGACATTTGGTCGAATACGTAATTATCTAGCAGCTGTGATGCCAGCGACTCAGTGAGAGCGAGAGAGTGAATGTACCGGAAAAATCAAGCATCAACAGACTCACATTCATGGAAATGATGGGCAATTCTCTCATAAGGACAATATCACGGCATAAAGAAGAGGGAGAAAATGCTCGCTCGCTCTGATTAGTTTTGAGATACGGCAGCGGAAAGGACACATTATCCATTAGCTTGTCATTATAATCATATCAATGGTGATTATTTAAATAACATCATCTGTCCAGACGGCTGCTCTCTCAACAAATTGCTATGCGCTAAAATTTGACTGGGCCTTGACATCAGCCATTAAATAAGACATTAGCACTGCCTCAGTTTGGGGAATGTTGCGATTTATCTTGATGAACAGTAACGGCAGTTAAGAAAGTGCCCAGTTATTATGTCCATCTTTTATGTCTTAATATCGAAGACGCTACGGACTTCTATTTCCACAAGCTACCAACCATTTGCAGGGGTCTGATGGGGAGCCCGAGTAAATCTATTACAGTCAAGCAGAACTTCTCTCTTCGTTCTCACTGTCACAGAAGAGGTCTACATCGGGACAGTACCACGATCGAAGTGCTGCTGTGAGTGTCGGGTCAAAAGGCAGTGCCTGCTGATAGAAAACACAACAGCTATTAGGAGAGAATAAGTCTCTTTCAACATGAGGTCATGTCTAATTTAACTGCCACTCTGAAAGCCCAAGCACTATCCCCCCAGCACCAGATACTGTTACCAATCAAATAAGTGACTGGACTGGCCACCAGAGGAAAAGGGAGTTTGGAAGGAAAAATGTACCCCCGGTCTGGGATAGAGGTCTGGCCCGGGTCTCTGAGGCACACCAGCAGTCCAATACGGGGCAGAGCAATGTAATTACAGGATGGCTCGATAATTGAAAACGGCAGAGATGAAAACATTCCCTGTGAATAACCCGCTCCCAAAACAAGGGCTGCATAGTTGTGGACTGGTGCAATGCAGGAAAACGTCATGGAAGTAAATAAGGAAAAGATCATCAGCACCATGCATAGGTCATTAGATGGATTTATGATGCATTCCTGGAGGCGATGTTTAAAAACATGCCCGCCTTGCGGACTGTGGGAGGGAACGTGCGATTTGACACTAAATCTTCCTGTAGGTGCCATTGCTTAGATTGCTTAGTGAAGCGCCAACAATCCTAAGGGTTCTTAGACTCCACAGCTGTATCTGTTTTAATGTATATGTTTCCATTTAGCCTTGGCTTAAAACGGAACACTGCCCTATGGAAGGAAAGACAGGAATAAAAAAAAAGTGAAAAACAGGGCTTCATGTTGGTCTTAATTGTCTATGGAAAGACTGTCATATTTTCCACCGGGTAAGCTTGAAACCATTACAAGCTAGCCTTCATTAAATTTTCCACAACATTTTGTAGAAATGTCAGGAAGCAGCTGTGGAGGCACTGATTAATTGTCTTTCTTACTGGTTCCCCACTTACAACATTATGTCTTATTGAAATTACATCCTTGCTTTTTTCACTTCCTCTCACCTACATCAGAACCTCATGAGGTTGACTGAACCATGTATAAACGTAAAACCTGTGGTCAGTTGTTGACATTGAAATCACAGAACCCAAGGGGAAATGACTAACTCCAAAGGAGGTCTTAGCTTGGCTCTACCATAAAAGGGGTTTGGACACAGCTTGGATCTTGTAGACTAACACATGTCAAACCTTCAGCCACATAAAGGTCTCTCCACCGCTAACTGGACACAAGTGCAACAAAAAAAGAGTTGCACAGGACTAGCCAAAGTGAGTGGAACGGTATACCACTGCCAAAATTCTATAAAGAGATGTCGCAAAACAAGAGGGAGAGCATCTGGAGGTTGTGATCCCGAGTGGAAGAGTTGAAACATCTGCCACAAGTGTGCCCTGGCCTCCTAGAGTAGAACAAATAAATGGCTCTATTCACTGTCCGAGGTTAAAAGCTTAAGCACTGGTGGGCGAGCATGCAAGAGTGGGACATTTGGCTGCCACTACTCTAAGCACCATTGAAAATAAACCCTGTCACTGTTCACGGCTCAAGCTTTGAAGCACAGCTTTGGCATCCACAAATATATCATAAGACTATCTTTGCTCTGCTGTAGGGGCCTAAAGGCTGGATTACACTACATGACTTTTGCCCAGATTTTTGCAGTCTGGACACTTTAGTCAGAGCCAGTCTGCCGTTTTTGGGCCGTCGATGTTTAAAGATTGCACAGAAAATGTTGTCATGTATGATTTTTTTGCTTCAGACTATGATTCCATCCGGTTGCAGGACATCAATCACATTTGGTATTTTGAGTCAGTTTTAGAACACATATTGCTTTCATTTGTCGTGCATCTCTTAGCAATGAGATGCATGTTTCTGTGCAAGTTCATGTTCGGAACGACTTAAAAGTCTGGTAGTGTGTGATCTTCAGATGTTTAGATGTTTCTCTATATCGTATAGTGTGTACATGTAGTGTGTACAACGTAAAATTCAAATCAATACCAAAATATCCTTACTAAAAACATTCTTAATTATTGATTCGTCTATGTAATTCTACTCACACGCCAATTAAAATTTTTATTAGCCATGGAAAATCTGATATAATCAGCGATGCACTTTTATCTTCCTACTGCATCTGTGAGGCATGCAACCTCAGCTCACGGTCCCGCCAGATGCACAGCCCGAGGAACATGTGTCTCCCTAACCTCGCTTTTCTACTTTTTCCATATTAAACACCTGGGCCCTTCATGGCCTCCCAGATACTCCGTATCCTGCTGTTTTTTACTCTTGTGTGTTGTGACATTGTGAACTCACCCAAAGGTTCTTTGTAAGTGTGGGATCTGCTTGTTTCTCAGGGTAATGGCCTCACACCGCTTCCTCTATGGTAGTCAGGTTAGGCAGGCAAAGGCTGGGCAGTGGGGTGACAAGTAAGATCCCCTGGCCAGGGTGCTGAGATTATGCAGACCACTGTAGAGACAATGAAAGGAAACAAGTTTAATGATAATGTGAGACTAAATAGAGACTATCAGACTAGCTTAAGACTCTTGATATCGAATAAATAAACTGGAACAGAGCATCTGCTAGAACAATATTTCCACTCCCTTTGGAGCAATCGTGCTCTATTAATATGAATCCTCTGATGTGTTTATGCACAAACCATATTGCAATGGAGAGCCTGACTTTCAGATAATATACACAATGTTATGAGACTCAATCTGATTAAACATCAACCTTTCCTTCATGTGAAAACTGCATTGTTCTCTACATTTTTATTGGACTTTTGCCAATTCATAAATTACAACAATTGCATATAACATAAATAATGACTGGCGATAATTATACTGATTGGTAATGTTCCAGAATGAGGTTGTCTTATCATAAACAGAAAAGTGTCTGACAAATTTTTTTGCCTTTAACAACACAGACACTAAAATGGCCAAAAAGGCCTTCAAGACATTAAAATAGCAAAGAATCCAGGCAACGACCACAGGGCTCCACTGTTTGTGCCTGAACGAGACTGAACCTTGGCCAGCAGTCTATGATGGAGAAAGAAAAAATTGCTGTAATATTGCTATAAAACAGGCACTTATGATACCAGGACCGAAACAGAATAATGGAAAATTACTACAAATGTATGTATTCCTTTATCTTAAAACAAGTAAAATAAGCATGCATCTATCCATTTATACTATGATGAGAAAATAAAGATACCAGAAAATGTAAAAAACACAACCTTAAGGTCTTAGTTCTTGGTTTGCATGGCCTTTGTAGTGCTATTCAGGCCTGCTCTCCAAATGTCCATCTAGAGAAGCATGCTTCACAGTGTTTTCATGCTCCCTGCCTTGGAGTGAATACAGCCAAGCTGTGCTCTTCAGCCTCGCAATATAAAATGTGCCCCAGGGCTGGAGATATTACAAACACCATTATGCTGCTCTGCTGCACTAAGACAAGCTCAGCTAACCCAGAAAAACAAGACATTTCTGTGAGGTTGCATCACAATCTGCAGTGGAGCTCACCCAGGGTAAACACAACGCAACACTTCCTCTCACCCGCAACAGAAAAAAAAGAAGAAAAAAAAACCTTTTACAAGAGCTCAGACCATATCAAGACATCAGACTTTGAAAATGTTTTAATAATGCCATTATAAGCAAGGTTTACATATATGTCTTTAGACTAAAACAAATAATCAAATGTATCACTTGGAGTTAAGTTTTGATTGCTGAAATTATGGTGTCAGTAAACAAATGGTTTCTGCCAATGGTTTCTATTCCATGTAGGCTTATGATGCATTTATGAAACAAAGTCCAGCTGCAGTTTATAGACTACTTGCTCAAAACCCTTTACCAAGGAGCTCACCCACAACCAAGGATCTCACCCACAACAGGTCATCAAGAACTCACAAGAGAAACTATTCTTACCACTCAGATGTAATGGGGGCAATGATGAGTGCTTGCTTCATCTTTAAAAAAAAAAAAAGCATCCAAAATAGAGACCCAACACAGGGCTGTTAGCTAAATGAACAGGCGATGAATTGGAGATGTACAGGGTATAAATAACTGCCTGTAATTATATGCCTCCACTTTTTTCCCTGGAAATGATCATTTGAAAGTACTTGAGGACATGTGGCACATTTTGTCTAAGCTCTCATAAACTATGCTCTGTGCCACTCCACAGTGTGTGAATTAAAATGTAAAGAGTGACAAGTGAATGCATATTTTCTGTTTCAATGGTCTGAGTAATTTCTGCAAAATGATTTCGGTGGAAAACGCACCATATAATGTCATGTCATAAATGCGTTTCCAACCCCCTTCCCAACATCCTCACACCAGTTTCTGCCTCTTTGTCTTAAAGTAAATACGATTACAGAACTGACACAGGAAATATATTATTATGAAGCTGTTTCTACCCTAATCCATTACCATTTACTTCAGTCAGAGAACACAAACTCCTCATAAAATTGAAATAGAGCAGCCTGATAAATCAGGAGGAAGTCCTAGTTGTTGAGATGGATCTTATGTAATACCAAAACACTTAAACAATGCTTTATTTGAATGTTCCACTTCTATTTTTAATGTGCTCTGCATGTTGAGATATAAAGGCACACTGCCAGATTTTTTAGACTTTAGATTTTTTTAATTTATTTAAGTACATTTTTAGAGAGATCTGCAGTGTACGAGTCACAGAATTTCATACAGCCAGTTTATTAGGCACATCCTGCCCAACAACTGAGAAGCTAAGTGTAGCTCAGTGCATTAGCCTTATTTACACTAACCCGGCTATAATATTGTGCGTGGTCAGTGACCACATCCTTTGAGTAAAATTTGTCAAGGCGACGAGCCTTCCTGTTGCCTCACTTCCACAACATTATTCAGGGTGCTAAAAAATTAATGCAGAGTAATACAGGAAAGTTAGCAAGATCATTTGAGGTGGCATTAAGAAGCTAAATGTATCACAGAGGAGGAATGGCCCTGGGGCTAGAAGAGTTGCCATCATTCTGACTCGCCGCTTATCGTACCGGCCCTGCAACCATGGGAACCAATGTGCACTCTGTCAGGTGCACCTGCCTCACCGTGACACCTCCTTTGCACTCACCACTCTCTTCCATTTCCTCTTTTACTTGTTCTCTTTTAAACCTCTTTCCTTCTGGCCGTGTATCATTTTGCATTCTCTTGCATGCCTGACAAACTATGACGCCATCCTTTCCAAACCCGGGCCTCTTTTTACTTGAGGAAGTCGGTTTAATGAAGCCCAGCTGGGGACAAATAATAGGGTGAGGAGAAACTGTTACTACCCAGAATAGATCGACCCAACACCAGTCAAATCCCTATCCGTGGATTGTCATGGATATGCGCGACATTGGCCACTATGTGCACAAATCTATGCTCGTGACCCTTGCAGCATCACAAGTTCACCTCATCTCGCACTCTCCTCCATAATTAATATCATTCTTTTTAATAAATACTCTTAACACTCGCTGCCTTTGTGTCTCTTTAATAGGACTTGTAGCTCCAGGCTCCATATAGAGACAATGCAATTACCTTATATTTAATGGGGCGACTTAAAAATTTATGGAAGGAAACTGGAAAGTACTTTTGACAAATGACACAACCAAAGGTGTCACAAAGGTGACAGCTCCCTCCTTCGGCTTAGTCTTAAAAAAGAAGGCAGAAAAAAAGGAAAGAATCCCGTTAAACCATCACATGTCTCCCAGCGCAAACAAACAAATCAGTAGGCTCTGTTGTTCTCCTTCAGCCCCAGCTGCACACAATCCCCCACCAAATCCCCCGCTTCCAGCTTTCTTCCACCCTTTCATTCCCATGTCTCTTCATGACAGGGCGTTTTAATGGAAAGAGCACCTCTGATAGATGAGTGCATCAGCGAGGAATTCGGCGCATAGTTGTGGTCACGACATCAGAGTCACACATTTTATTGTTGGGCGGTGAGTGTTCCCCTGACGGCCGGGGTCCAGTGTCATGTTACACCTCACAAGAGTCGGGAAATCGGGCTAAGTGGATTTCCTGATGACACAGGCTGACTTGTACTCGAATTAGCTCCAATGACAATCTAAAATCAAGATTGGTTTTCTGTGCCTTTAACTAATATGTCTGATCCTTGCAGCAGACTGAGAAAAGGCTTACTTCTGGTCAGTGGGTTGGCCATCCAGTCATCTGACAGAAGAACTACTTTCGCATGTGTCATGGTCTATGTTTGGTCAATCCAGAAGGGACCTTTCCATCTCAACAGTATCTACAAACCAAAAGGAAAATAGTGATTTTTAAATACTAAAAAACCATTATAGCACATCTCCAATGCCAAGAACAATTTAAATGCTTTGCAAAAACATCAAGATAATAAAAGACACATTTAACAGAACCAGCCAGATACCCCATGTGGAAAATTATGTTAGGTATTCAATGATTTACGAGTTGTCCAGTCTTAAAAGGCGAGAAATTGATTCATTGCTCACGACTAATTTGAAACATCATGAGGCGAATACCTCTAGAGGTTTTCTAGTCAAACAAAACTGCTGAAACAAAAATATTTAAGTCTTTTTGGTTTATTGTGATTTAGATGAGCTATAAAATCCCTGATCACACTGTTGATTAGGCAAAGTTCTGTCTCGAGTGCTGTTTCTCCGCTGCTTGTTTATCTAAAGAGTCAGCGGAACCACATGACCAAGAACGAGGCACAATGAGCATCTCCTCAATCCAGCAGGTGTAGAAGAGTTGGGCTTTCGCTCTGTAATCAGCGCATTGGGAGACAGGATTTGGGCTGCAACAAATTGGAGCCACATGGTGTTTAATGGGCATTAATCACAGAGTGCCACAGCCATCCTGCGCAAGCCACGACAGTCGCCCCCAGAGCGAGCTAATCAGTGTCATCTTCTCCAGCCCTTCGCTTCGCTGTGCATCTGATTTCTAGGCCCAGACTGAAAGGGGGAAGTGACATTTACGTCATTGGGGGATGAGTGGACCAGTTACCACCCCTTTCACAAGCGGCGCTCTCTTCGGCTCAGAAGCGGCCGTTGCGAAGGAATGGTGCCAGCATCAGCGCGAGTCCATCCGCTGCCAAGAGAATCCTCCCCTGAGATTGAAACGGGGGAAGTGTGACTTATATCGCACAAGCTGAGCACATCACATTGGGTGTAATAGTAACACAGAACCGTAACAAGCACCCCGAGAGAACGGCTTGAGGAACCCGCTCGTAGAACACCCCATCCCGGCCTCCACGCTGGCCGAGGGCCGAAGAAGAACCTCTCCTCGAGGACCACGGTGAGGTCATTGGGTTCAGCTGTCTTTTGCTGTGTAAGGCAAGTCCGCCCACTTGTCCTTCTGTTCTTCTCTCTCTTTCCTCTACTGAAGAAAAACAAGAGCAGATTCTTCATGATAGCACTGTGAGTCAAGCTCGCTCTATCTGTTCCAATCTCTGTACTGTTATACAAGTCAAGAAGCTGGCGCTGAGCTGGTGTCTGAGTCAGTCTGTAAAATACATCCAGGCCCCGTCTGTCCAGTTTCCACTCATTTTCTCTCTAACATGCCTTTTCACCAATTTACTTCAGCCGAGGGGGAGGGCGGTTGTTAAAAGTACCCAGGCAGTTTGGTGGGGACTTTGACACAGCAATGTCAGCTATTTGGGCTGAAATGAGAGCTTTATGGTTGTGTAATTGATGGGCTCGGGCAGCACAACCACCGCACAGTGCCATTACACTGTGAGAGACATGCGCTCCTTTTATAGAAGCCCACCATATATAAACATACCAACTCAAGGTTGAGGAGTCCGGAGACTTGAGGCAGCAATGGCTATTAACACCCAATCAGCAATGGCACCAGTTAGAATGAAATGCAAAACAACACATTTTCCTTAAAAATACGTCATTCCAGATTGTTAGCTGGAGAGTAAGGAGAGAATAATATAGTGTACGATTTCCTGCTAAATTATCTGAGGTGATGCTAGACATTTTTCTTCCTGGATATTAGGTATTGCAGCAGGAAGAGGGTCTTCCTGTAATGGCCTTTGATATACCTGTAGGGAGAAACCAGCTGCTTTCAACAGCATCCTCTAACCAATAACCCACTGCTTTCTCCTAGGGGTAAACAGCACTTCCTGTGCAGCATTCTCTTAACACGGCGCCACGTCTTCCATCCCCGCAAACCCAACTCTGATTTTCAGTCTTGATTTATGATGAAATGTCCTGAAACCTGCATTACACAACTCACAAGTGAAAAATGTTTATATAATATTTCCTTCCATACATCAGCAAGAACTCCGAGTCAATGAGGGTGTCCAGAAATATTTCAATACAGCTTTATAGGTGAGTTTCCATGGTAGGTAGGTAGTTAGGTAGATAGAGAGTGACAAGCCGCCTTTCAGGAAATCAAGTAGTTTCACAATAAAGGGAAGTTGCACATCACACTTTTCCATAACCCTAAAGACATTTTCAATTACCAAACCTAAGTGACACAAATATGCACTAGGTCAAAGGTGACTCTGAGTCCAGAAACTAATGCAAGAGTCCTTCTTGCATTCATTACTCATAGTCACACTTCTAGCAAGAAACACTTCAGAGAAAAGGAGTATTGCAGCTGTTAAAAGTAAGAGAATGACTTGTGGGCCTACTTGAACAGCACTTTAGGGAATGCAAAGAGTACATTAGACTTACTGTTGACTTTCTGAGATGTGGATCTAGCATTGCTATACCACAAACACTAAGGAAAGCTGTTTCCAGGAGGGTGAAATGCTGATTCACCACTGCAGGTCATACCATTCTCTGGCCTTTGATTTCCACTCTGCTGTGTCTGCACTGAGCTGTTTTTAAACCAACACCAGCATAGAGGAGGCTGTGCTGCTGCTGAAAGCCCTTCTTCAAGACAAAAAGTTTCCTGAGAAGAACCGACGGTGGTTAACGCATAAACGAGTCACTTACACACTGCAAAAGAAAAGCAGACAGAGCAATATGCTGATTCGACCTCGACCATGCTCCATTTCCAACTACACAGGAGGATTTTACCCATGATCAGAGTGCATCACCAAGCCATTAACGGAGCTGAGAAAATTTGACATTTTGCGGCTCTCCCCCAAGACCCGATAGAATAATATTATTACTGGAGAGAGAGTGCCCTGCCCTCCAACCACTCCTATAATTAAGAGTGAATACAGGCCACAGGGGATGATCCTGGGGGCCAAGAATATCAATCAGTCACCCCGCAGTGTTTCTCTGGGCTCTGCTGGCTGGCCCACATCACAGCGAACACGAGCCTGTTTGCTCTGTGGCGCCTGTCCCTTTAACTGTCACTCAACTGGAGACAGACATGCACGGGAGATAATAACAGCCCCCTCCGAAATCCTCCTGATGCATTAATATTGAAGTGCAGAACTAAAGTGGCCCACTACAGTCAAGCCTGGCAGTCAAGGCCACATAATCCAGCGGAAATAGAGAGGGAGGGGAGAGAGAGCATTTTGAGCCACTTGAGTCCTAAGGACATGGTTGTATTTCCAAAAACAGGACCCTGTCTTTATGCTGTGCCTGTGGGAAGAGCTTGTAAAGTAGCTTGTGTCCCACACACACACAATAACAGAGCCGGAGTTGCACCTCGTCATGCCGTCCAGGTGCCAACTTTCCCAGGAATCTGCATATTTCCAATTCCCACCAGAAAACAAAACACTGTCAAGAGTCTCGCTCTGCTGACACCAACTGAAAACAATTCTTGACGCTAAGATCTTTATCAGAGAACGGCCTTTCCCACAAATTGGGCCTATCTGTGTAATGAGATTAAAGCCTTTACTTCCAGCAATCTAACAGAGAGACAAAGCGCCTTTGGTGTCTGGCTCAAGTGCTGAGGGGGGAACTGTCACAGCTGTGTGAGGAAGGAGAGGAAGCCACTGTGGCATCATAATTATGGCATCTTCAGTAAAATAACAGCATCTCAATTTCCTCTACATGGCTGCTCTTTACCCCTGGCTTTGTACCTTTAACTCATCGGCTGGCTAATGTAAGATACATTTTCAGATAGTCTTTTCAGATGCGTTTTTGGTCGTCACTTCTAAAACTCTGTAAATGGAAAAAATTTGTAAAGACTGTGGCTGGAAAATAATTTCAAACGCACACCTATAATTGCAGTCTTTTTCAGCATGAAAGAGGTAGCTAAAATAATTAACATTCAACATTTCTGACAAACCGGTAGGAACAATGTTTTGCTGCTTTAAAAATGAAAGCCTGCTTTCACCCTCAGAATAAAAAAATAAAGCATGTAATAATAAAATAAATTAAATGAAATTAAATAACACCATTTTGTGAAATATGAAGTCACCTACTGGAGTGAGAAATAGTCACAGGACATATAAATCCTTATTTTTAAGATATTGAGATGTAAGTCACAATTATGAATTAAGTTTTGAGACAAATTCATAATTATAAGAAATAAAGTCAGAATTACCGAAAAAGTAACTTGGATCTAATTCTGAGATTCTGATGTGAGACAAATGTATTTTATGAGAAACAAGTCGATCAATGAGAAATGTGTGATTCTGGGATATATGCATTATGCTGTGAAATATGAAGTCAGAATTTGTTTTATAATCAAGGCAAAAACAATTCTGTCTCCTTATTTAAATCTGCCTGTCCTCAAGTGTGCGCACAGTGGACACAGATTTTTCCGCCATTTATTGAGTGGCGTTGGACCTCTGAGGCACTGCTGAAATCAGAGAGAAACAGGAGATATTTCATTAAGAGAATAAACAAGTGTTACCTGTGATTCTGATGCATTTACTAATCCTTTCCATCCAGTTGTTGAAAATAGTAAAAGTAACTGAGAAGATGCTAGTGCCAACACTAAGATTATAATCACAGTGAATGCATCCCAGGCTGCAATGCTGAGATCCACACAGCGACTACTACTGTTGAGGCCGCAGCTGTATCAGTGACGTTGGAGGAAGTGGTAACGTAAAGGTGCGAGCTGAACTCCCACAAGACTGTAGCTACAACACCACAACAGTGCAGGCGACTTGCTCGCTCGCACAAACATACACATCCGCCCACATGCAAGAGCAAATCTCTATAGCTCTCTTTGAGTGAGCAGACAAAGGATGTGAGGTAAATAATGATGATTTGTTTAGCTTTTTTTTTTTTGTTAAGTTTTCTCTGACTAGAGGGGCAGGCCCCAGGTTTTTTCCGGCCATGGAATTGGGGTCTGACACACACACTTGGGCCCAGAGCAAACACTGATTAACAGTTCCAGGCTTGGAAACTTTGGGTACCACTGGAGGAAAAAGAAATGGAGAAACAGGCCAGACTTCCCCAGACCAAATACTACCCATGGAAAAGCTTGGCACTAGCACGCAAATATTTGTGCAAAACAAGCGCAAAGCAGTTTCTGATGGCATTGTCGTTTTTTTTCTTTCCCTTGTTGTGAGTCTCTTTGAGAAATTATTTTTCCAAGCTGCTTGGAAAGTGGAAAACCAAGCAGCTCTCTGGCATTTTCCACATCTGTCATAACTTGACGAGTCCTCTCCCTGGGCATGTTCGTTTCCAGAGACAGGTCCGTAGTGTAATCTGACCGTGAATTTCCATTTCTAAAAGACACAACTACATCACAAGGCAGCACATTGAAGATGGAACCGCTCATTCACAATTTCTCAGCCTCTCCCAGCACTGGGACGAAACCCCTCAATACAAAATTAAGATAATTGTTTTTTCAGTTCCATTGACATGCAGTGAGCCTTTCCGTGTGCCTGTGTTTCCGCTCAGCTTGTTGCGTATCATGTTTGTACAGTGGCCGCATTCAGCTGAGTCACATGTGATACTAAAGAGCTGTGAACAGCAAAAACAGATACTATTTGGCTAACAGGTTAGCAGATTCCCCTGCGAACTCCTAAAACAATCACCAAATTGGAGCTAAATTACACTATCATGAAGCAGACCTCACTACAGACCAATCTACGTTTACTGGTGTACTGAAACTACAATATAAAATAAATAACAAAAATGTTTCAGAAAAAGAGATTCAGAGGTTAAAAGTAATACATTTGCTGTTTAATATGTGAGACATACTTTAGTGAGTCAGATATTGATTCTGAACATGTTTTAACTGATTCAGTAAGTTAATTCTGTAAAAGATTCATTCAGATGAATCCACCGAGCAAACGATTCATCTGGCTGATTCACACAGAAGTCTTTTTGAATGAATTATTAAAAGAATCATTATTGAATCAAACTACACATACTGTATGACTCACTAAAAAGATCAAGTCATTTGTTATTTATTTATAATACACTAGTCAGGTTGTATGTATATGGTTCTTTAAAGAGAGCCGGGTCATGTGTTTGTGAATAAGACTAGTGTTATGCTGTATAAATGTGATTCTCTAAAAAGAACCGCATCACAATAATTGTTTGTGTGATTCGCCACAACACTTTACATGCAGAATAGAAAAAAACGTGTTTTCTTTCAATAAATTTGTGGTACGTGTATATTTATCACATTCACTTCAGACTCAAGCTCAAATTCGCTATTTGGTTTTCTCATTTTTTGTATAACTTACAAGTCAACACTGAGTATGTCATTCTAAAAGCAAACTATTGTCTGTCTGCACCTCTCAAAGTGAAAACAACGCCCATGCCCAGACACAAATCAAACGCTCCAGTCGGAATGGCCATCGCAATTTCAACAGGCAATTTCCCCTCCGATTCCGTTCTTAAAAACATGTCTGCCACAGTCAAGCAACTTGAACATTCATTTCACCTGACAGACTCGAAACCCTTTTTTTTTTCAGTTTTCAGGAACGTGTAACTGTGGAAGAGAGGAAAGTTCAGTTGATGTCATAAGCTGACTCTCAAGGGGAAAGCCCTGTCTTACAGAATCAAATCTAGACAATGAAGTTCTTGCTTCAGCCATTCGTCATCAGAGATCTAAGCTAAGTGTGAAGTGCAAAGAAGGATGAGCACACAAAATCCCGAGATGTCAGCCGAGATGTAACATCCAGGATACCCTCTTTTGTGTCTCTGACAATGCAGACCTGGAATCTGCAGATGGAATGGACGAGGTGTCACTGAGGTCCAACGCCTAACTCGGTCGAGAACCTCACGGTGAACTCTGGAAGCGTATGTGTGTGTGACTTACATAACAGATGCAGCGCTGTCTCGTTTGGGGCGGAGGCATATACAAACTATGCTGAGCGAGTCTGTGTGTGTGTGTCAGAGGGGTGGAGGGGTACACTAGCTTCTCTGTTAAGCGTCTGAGGTCACTGCTGGCCCCCATCACAAACAAGTCCTCATCATCTGGCCTCAAAGCAGGAACGCACACATGAGGCCTCTTGAATGTTTAAGTGTGTATGTATTCTGTTTGTGTACATCTCTTAAGGGTGTGTACGGATCCCAGGAGAGCTTGTTTGTACATGTGTATTTACATTTACATGTACATCAGATTATGTAGGTCTGTTAGCCCGACTGGTACAATATCAGTCAACATTTAAAACTTTTAAGGAGAATTAATATTACATTTTTTCTGAATTCATTCATAAAAATATTTTAAATGCTACACGTGAATTTAGGCATTAGTACAATACAAAAAGTATAATAATTTCAACATTTCCCAAATATTACTTAATCCTAGCTGTTATTATGTTATTAATTTAGATTAAAAGTTAGATGATGGCAACAATAATAAAAAACTAAAATAGGGCTAATGAACATGGGCAATTAAATATTCCATATTAATATACTGTAGATAAATGACTATAGTTAAAGTATGTCTTGTGTTTATTTTTGGTTCACAGTTTCATTAATCTGTTCTTAGTAAGTAGTCAGCAATATTTGTCACCCAGGAAAGACCTCATCAAGCTAAAAATAGTTCTCCGGTAAATATAGAACAGAACATTCTAATAATTTAATAACATGAAAACTGTTTGCCACTCCAGCACCTGACTGAGATGTTTGAGATTTATATAGAAAGCACACCCAAATACTAAAATGACCTGAGAGCTGCTAAAGCTGCCACGTCACACTTGCACCTGATTAACACGTAGTTCTGGGATAAATTTAGAACAGAACAATAAAATAATACCAAACATGGATTGTAATACTTCTAAAGCAAAACAAGTTTGATCCTATTTTAACCCAGATTAGCCATTCGTGTACTTTCTATTGTTGAGTTGTAGTGAAATGTGACTATGGCAAATCTGTTCAAGAATCTCGGATGCAGACGTCACACATTCCGAGTGTGTTAATTCGGATTTCATCCTGATATTGTTACTGTCTAAAATAGATTGCTAAATGAATTCCAGGCATGACCATTTATTTGCTGAATAAACCTGAATCGATATCCATGGCACTGTATTTGAACTCTGTGTATATTTATATATCTGACACAGATACAAGCATATGACTTCTAGAAGGTAAGAGCCAGTACTGCTACATACAGTAACATCTTGCATTGTGTTGGCTGTATTACATCTACAGGACATCATTTTCGGGTATCGCTCTTGTCAAAATAAGTTCTGACAACCATAAATCCACCTATTTCAAGCACTAACAAGAATAAAATAACATTCAAACTCAAGTCTGGCTTAGAAACCTTTTGTCTACCCTGTGTATTATGCAACCGATCCTCTTCCATGACACATTAGAAATCTATCAACAGTTCCTTTTCGTTTTTCCATCGCTAAAAACACTTAATCTGCGTTTAATTACTTTTGGATCAACAAACGCTGAGCGAATGACTGCCTGACCTGCCAGCTCATGAGGTCACAGTATATTGCACGCACAAAAACATGCATGCATGCAACCCTATACACGCATTATGTGGTGTTGCATTGCATGCTGATGACTGGAGAAGTGGGGAAAAGGAGCGTACCGTTTTTTTATATCACTATTAAACGAGCCATGAAGGGGCCACCCCAAGTTTGTCTCGGAAAGAGGCCCCCCCAGTCAGGAATGTAGCGGCTGTGCCACCCGGGGCATCTGTGCACTGGAGCCACCTCGCTGGAGGAATTTCCAGCGTTCTTATAAAACTGATAATGGGATGTGTACACAGCAGGAGTGGAAAATCAGAGGTGCGTTACGAGGTTTTCCACATTCCTCCCTCTCCATGGGCCAGACATGCATGACCTGCATATGCTGGAGTCTGAGAGTGTGAGGATCTCTCAGTGTGTTTATGTCTACCTGCTGACGGGATATCCCCACAGGCAGTCCACTGGTGTTGTTTAACACAGACAGAGTTTCTGTGTATACGCTGCAAAACTTACAATGAATATGGAATGCCATAAGGCATTTTCTGCAAACATGTAGACCGAATCAAATCTAGACATTTTAAAGAATAGTAAAAGACATCACACACATGCACTAGCATTCAAGATTTTCGAGCTCACTGAGGCTGGATTTATTTGATTAAAATTACAGTAAAAATTGCAAAAATGTTATTACAGTTTAAAGCAATTGTTTTCTATTTGAATTTATATTATAATGTCATTTATTCTGTCAAGGCAAAGCTGAATTTTCAGCAGCCGTTCAGAAATCTTTTCACCTAATTCACATGCTCACATAACATTTATTATTATTATTTCTTATAATAATAATGTTGAAACTCTTTTTGTGATGTATTTTGTTTAATCACTGATTGATGAAAAGGATATTGATAAACAAAACAAATGTCTTATGCCGAGTTCAGACTGCACGATTAGTAGTCGCGTCACCAATCTTTTCACACGGCATGACTATCTGGGGTAGCATTCAGTCGCTGCTGTGTTCACACTGCATGAGAAATCGGTGACAAAGGGTTTCACACTGCGTGACTTTACAATAGGAAGAATCGCTGACAACTTTGTCTCACTGCCAAACCCACGCGAGAAGTGACATGAAAACAACGCGAAGTCACGTGGACAAGACCAGCGTTCTCACGTGAGACTGGGATTATTATTAAAAATGATAGCAAGCAAAATAAGCTTGCAATACAAATTGCATGTGCGCTCATTTGTAACGAAAAGAAGGTTATAGAGGAGTATATTTACCTTCTATACCTTCGTAACTCCTCCTCCCACAACATCCCGCTGCCCTGGATGTTGCTCTCTCATTGGCTGTAGGTAATCGCCAATGTTATTCAGTCAGAACACATTTTAATCGCCAACAGGTCAAGATATTTAACATCCCAAATATCCCACGGGTGTCGGCAACACGTTGACGATTCTCTCAGATTGTGTCTTTGATAGTTCATACTGTGTGATTTTCACTCACGTGAACGAGCACCGTTTGCCTGTGATTTGGGGCATTTGTCTGCGATTTCTCAAAACCTGTCGGCGAGTCAAAACCGTGCATAAATTGACATTTTTAATCTATAATGCATCCTTGATAAACTGAAGTATTTATTTCTTGAAAAAAAGTTTTAAAAGATGTTTTAATAGTATATCAAACTTATGGCAGCTGAGGTTTCATTCTTTAAGGCCACGTCCTGACTAATGCAACCGATGACTGACTCCACCAAACTGCAAAATTCAAACAATCCAATAGTGGAGCCAAAAATTGATACCCCTTTTCTCTAAGGACACCCATTTTTATTTCCAACCTGGACAGTTTCGGCCGTCTCCATGGGTGATAAATGTAGACAGAACCAAATAAAGATCTAGTTTCTCCCACTGCTGAATGGCTTCCTGCTCTGCTTTTGTTTGGTGTGACTGTACGCAGATGGACGAGTGGCAGCCTCCTCTCCTCAGTATCACAGAGAGATCTCCCTTTACTGGCAATGAGAAATGAACAACATGAACCACTCTCAGCACAGTGGGCATATGGGGATTGGCCTTCTTCATTACAGACATTTACAGCAATTTTACAATGTTTCAGTGACGCTCCTTTTCCTGGGATGACAATTTAAGTGAGTTCTAATGTTGTAGTCTCTTGCGATTTAGAATAATGCAGTAGCTTGGGTCAAAAGCTGATGGCTAGGTATGGAATACATAAATTAATATGTGATTTTTTTTTTTTATTATTGTTCAGCTACATTACAAAGGTTGACTTAAATTTGTCTGTAAGAAAGTAATTTTTAATGAAAATGCATTATTCTCATTTCAGGAATATATTACAAATTTAAAAACAGAAAACCATTATTTTTCACTCAAATAATATTTTATAAAATTACTGTATTTTTTAATTAAATAAATGCGCACCTTGGGTAGCATAAAAGACTTTAAAAAAACAATTAAAAATCTTACACCACTATGGTTTAAATGGTAGTGTACCTGAGAAGCAATAGTTCCTTAATTGAGAAGTATTTACTGTAAATAAAGTAAAAATATTCAAAGAAAATCATCACATTTTAATAGTATCAACTACTGAAATTATCAAAACAATCCTAGTTGATGCAGAAAATTCAAGAAATCAATATCTCCATAATTAGACATTAAACATCGAGGCTTACCGAGGGCAGAGGTCAAAAGTAAACAGTCATGCTATAATGTTCATAGATAAGTGTCATGCCCACAGCAGTATGTGTGTGTCGCACTGTAATGAGGGCTGCTATGCTAGCGGCAGTTTTTCTATTTCCTTCCCTCTGTCCTCCCACTTACTTACACACTCCTGTCTCTCCATCTCCACACACATAACATGTACCCCACGGCAGCATTAACAAACTCCTGTGGTTTTTAAATAGAGCAGCACAATCTCAGTCACAGCAACCCACGGCTGCTGCCTCTCCATCTGCCTGCAGATTTTTTTTTCCCATTTCCTTCCATTTCTTTTCTGTCTATTCCTCCCTCTGACTCAACTCATGGCTCCTTCCATTCACAGGCTAAAAATACAAGTGAGGCCCTCACCTTGCCTCAGTGTTAGCGCGTCAGAGCGCCAGTAGGATGAATAAACGTCAGCTGCTCTCTTCTCTATGGTAGTTGAAAATTCAGGTGGGTTTCGTTACAGTACCTGTCTCTTTCTCCATTAAACTGGTTCTTTCCTGTTCCCGAAACCTCTGCATGATTCCCTTATGAAATGTCACACACTGTCTCTCTCTTGTATCCCTGTCTCTGACAGATAAAGAAAGATGATGCATTACCTAGTATTTTTTTTTTAATCAGTGTCGCAGTACTAAAAAGCTATGAGGAAGTGATTAGCACGCAAACACATGCTCCAGATATGTTAACCTTTGGTGCTTGTGTGGGAAATGAAGGTTTAAATCTATGTCTATATCCAGGTTGCCCAGAATGATGCTGGTTCAAGCTGGTTAATCTAATCAAGAATCATCACTAAAAAACTAAAATAAAATAAAAAATTACATTTTTATAAATAATAATTAAAATTAACAATATAATAATAATTAAAATAGTTACAAATTTAACTAAACTCGTAACTTAAAGTAAAATATTAAACATGTTTATTTGTTTTTTAGTTTAAGTAATAAAATTGTTAAAATTAAAAATGAAATTAGAATGACAAAAAAATTAAATATACTTTTTAAATAATATAATTTAATTTGACCTACTTAATTTGTAATTTATTAAAAGATTTAAAACTAAAAATTAATAAAAAGTAAATAGACTATTTTAAAATAATATTTAAATACTAAAAAAAATGTAAAAAAGTACTTAGAATTGATAAAAAAAAATTATTTAAGGGACATGTGACCAGCCTCATATTCTACAAAATCCATCCAAAAAGGTTTTGCTGAAAAAAAAAAAAGATTTGTTGAAACGCTCGCCTATAAAATCTGTGTCCAGCATGGAGTGACTCAAATGCAGGATGATATGTTTTATAGGGTACAGTCCACCAGCCTGGTGTGTAAAGCCAGATTTTTTTCAACATTAATAATGGAGGCCACAGACTCTCAGAGAGCAGAGGGAGTCTGGGTGAGAAAAAGGAGAAGGAAAAAAAACTCTGATCTGTCTGACAGGGCTGTTTGGAAAAAGAAGAGATAAAAAAAAGACCCAAACTTTAAAAAATAAAAAAAGTGTCTGACGTTTTGCCTTTAAACTTTTACCTTTAAACCATACCGTAAAGGTGAGTTCAGACAGGGATGTCGGATAAATTTATGCCCGGCGTACTAAAAGTCGGTAAATATATGCTATTAAATGTCAAATCTGTACCTGGGATAGATCTGAACCGTAAATTGCTTTTATGTGAATCTCGATCGTAGCGAACCGATTTTCTAGCGTGAAAGCTGCCAGGAATGTGGCTGATTCAGGCCAGCGGAGACAGGTGGGCTCACCTGTGATTCCATGGAATAAACCCACCATTTTCCTGGCTGTCGCCGCTCTCTATTTCTCGGATCCGAGCACCGCGAGAAGCCTAACCTGAGCAAAGGTAAAGTGTCTTTGTGCATCTTTCATCTCACTGTTGCCTTTTCATCCTTTCAGGCTGAGAATGTCATGAGTCTCGCTCTCTCTTTCTCTCCATATGATGTCTTAGCTGACCCCAGGCCTGGGCTAATGTCAGTGGGCCATCTGTGATAGGAACCCTGGGGCCCAAGTGGCAGAGGGCCACATGCCTGCCTGCCCACTTCCTGAGTTCAGCCCACACACTGGGCCTGGCCAGTGCTATGCCAGCACACACACGTATAGTATAATGCACACAAACATACAAAATGCTGCCGGCGATGCACAGCACACACTCAAACACTGAAATCTACATTCACATGCTATAAGTCGAGAGGTCAGCGTGACTGAACTTCCTGCCCACTCTGTGCTGCTATACTTGCGTCTGAAGACATAAACAGCATGAATAACAACTGTAATGTAAATGTAATGTAAAAAACAAATCATGATTGCGAATCTCAACGTCTATTCCACCTTCTTTCTCACTGAAGTGTGAGTCACAGAGTGCTTGCCCATTTGGCTCAGGATGGGTATCCAGGTCTCACTGTTTGCTACAGATCTGGCATTGGCCAGGACCGAACAGAAGGTATGGAGAGCTTAGCCCAGTCGGAGATCAGGCCACAGACGCAGAGAGGGGACGCAGTCAGGGTCTGTCCAACCTCCATCCATACACCTCCACACTCTTCTGGCACTCGGATCAGGGACATTTGCGTCACAAGGCACAGCTAGAGTAGGTTTGAATGAAAGCCTCAGCATTCATTATGAAAACCTGGCCATGCTGTTTTTGATCAGACCCTGCTGCATTCACCCTGTAGTTGCTCATCTGTGGTTTCTAATGGCAGCAGCTGTACATTTCAGCAAATGTTTCTTCTGGCTTTAATTACGCAAATCAAAATATCTGCATTAAAAATAAATTAATAAATACATGTATATGGGCCATCTGTCTTTTAGCTTTACAAAAATATAAATATATACAATCATATAATATATATATATATTTGTACATATAAAATCTCATTTAATATTTTCATTATATAATATTAATTAAAAATATATAATAAAATATTTTATTATACAAGATATTTTGTATGTTCTCAGTGCAATATACTAAAATAAATAACATTAAATTATGGAAAGTAATTAAAAAATATATTCAACATATAATCAAAGAAATTATTAACTAAATGACAGTGATTTCTGTCACTGATTACTGATGTACTGACAGTTTTTCTGCTTTTCAATTACTGTATAATATAATTAGTGCTGGGAAATGCAACATTTTCAAGGTTTTTGAGTACACAATGTGTGTGTGTGTGTGTGTGTACTTTGCATATTTATTATGTATGTATAAATGCAGACACATGCCTGTATAAATTTAGGAAAAATATGTAGCGTTTATTATAAATATATAAACATAACATTATATATATATATATATATATATATATATATATATACAGTATATACACTGACATGAATATAACTGTACATGTAAATATTTGTAAAATATATACTGTATGTGTGTGTCTTTATACATGATGAATATACACAGCACACACACATACATTATATAAAAAAAAAACTTTTATTTTGGACGCAATTATTCATTGCCCAGCACTAAATATAATATAATATATTTCATTAGCTTTCAGCTGAGGTTTTTTAGTATGTTCTCACTGTACTATAGAAATAGGAATATAAAAAGAAAAATATAAAGGCACTAAAAGAGAAAAAATTAAGAAAATGCTTAACCAAACAGAAGTGATTTAATAGTGAGCAGGAAGCAGACAAAATAGGCATGTACACGTCAGCATAATTAATTCATAGAATAGCCACATTAACTCACACAAAGGTCAGAGAAGTTAATAGGGGCAAAATGCCAGTCTTGTCACCATGGACACGCTGCCTCTCTCCTGAGCATCTTTCTAATACAGCACAGGGAGCAGCCTTGACTTTTACCCTGCACCGATGGTCACTACAGAATCATTCAAGAGTCCAGATGCCGAACCCGTTGTCAGGAGACAACAGAATGTGAAGATATTTCATCAGTATCTGTCAACACATGACAAAAAGAGACTTCTGTATCAGCACAGAGGATCTTGGAGGAAAAAAAAAGCAAATCATGCAGGAGGAGCAAGCATGGATTTGATGATTGTCTCTTTCACTCCTCTTTAACAGAAGGAAGAGCGCAGTGGTGCAAGGTCACGGAGGATCGTTCAGGTGTACAGGTGGCCTCCTCCTGCCATCTGTACTCTGTGATTCTCTATTCATTTCAGTTTTCAAATGGAGCTTCCTTCAGCTTAGCCATTGAATGGCAGAATTTATCATCAGAACACTATTTTCTGTACTTCTAAGAAATCAGGTCCTTAACTGTAAATGGCTGATTCTAATCAGCATGTGAAGATGCCTAACATCCACTTCTGTCTGGAAAGGGAACGAAAATGTGTCATGATTAGAAGGAAAAGGCATTCTAATGTGTGAAAATGAGTGGCGAGCCTTTCGACGGAGAAACTGTTTAATTCAAGTAAAGCTTGAAAAGAGGTAGTGTACAAAGATATGCGGGGACACTGTGTAGGACACACAAAAGAACACAAGGTTAGATGCTGAATGAAGTGCCGGTCTGTTGTGCTCTACGAAGGCTGAAAGAATCTTGATAGTTGGACAAATACTTATCTAGCATTTTTATGGTTTTAAGGAAACTTTCTCTCTTTTTCTTCCTTCCATGAAATACAAAAGAAGGACTCTGATTAATGTACTGTTAGCTTTTTTCATCGCAGTTACAATTAACTGGTACTGGAGGTTTTAAGACTTTAGTATAAAAGTGGTCTTTATGATTTTTTTGCACTATATTTCAGGTCTTAAATAGTGAAACTGAGGCATCTGAAAAACTAAATTTAAGCCATTATCTTTCCTAACTCACCTTGGGCCATTCTTCAGACAAGTAGTGATTAGTGATCGATAATTTGTAAACTATAATTATTCATGGAAATAAAGCTGGAACTGAAAATAATTAAATAATGAACTAATTATGTGAAATAAGAAACAAATCAAGCTAAATAGGAATATATCAAAAGCTTCTAAAATTACAACAACCAAAAACTAAAAATATAAAAATAAAACCATTCAAAATATTAGTAAACACTATAGTATATACATAGTAAAATAACCCTTTGAATCAACTTATTTGGTTATGATCTCTTTCTCAAATGTCTTCAGAAGACTTTGCTACTGAGTCACATGGACTTTTACGATCCCTTGAAGTTTGAAATCTTTAGTGCCATTAAATTAAATTACATAGACAAAAGTGAATCATTAAAAATGCTTCTCTTTGTGTTGCACAAGAAAACCTAATAGTTTGGAATGATATGAGGGTGAGTAAAGAAGTAAATCCTTTGTCTTTAAAATTTGATCTTTAAAATTGAGAAAAAAACAGGAGATCCCTTCCAAGGACTTCTGGGAGCGCAGGTCTATATGTGTCACACATACACACAAATCCAGGAAAAACAGGACTTTGGGAAGAAATTATGGCAAGCAGAAAACAAGCGGTAAAAGAATGCAGTGCCCAAACCTGGACACAATTACTTCCTGTCCCAGCGCCAAGACAGAGCAATTGATGAAACGGGGTCTGTATCTGGTTGTTGTGCACGAGGGTCTGTTGTAATCCCGTGAGTGCAGCGGTGGCAGGCTAACATCGCATTACTCTCATGCTCACGGGCTGACTGAGCTCCCGCTCTGATCGGTAATTGCTTTCTATCACAGGTCAAACGGATCCGTGGTGTTAGGCTTCCCTCAGCTGACACACTTTAGATGTTCAGAGCCCAAGGGGAAAAAAACCAAAAACGTAAACTCCAAACAAACAATGAAACATTTGCGCAAACCAGTCACAACAAACATTTGATAATCCTTAACGCATGTCAAATAGGGCATTTCCCGAACCCTGTCGTAGAGACACCTCTCCGACCTACAGTACAGCAAACGAATCCAGAACATCAAGTATTTGTGAATGGAAAAAAGCTTTAGCACACTTGGCAGGGAGGATCATTCCACTGCTATCATACAGATGTATTATAATTCTTTCACTATACAACAAGACGAGGTGGATGGAAATAAACAAAGAGGATATGCTCTCCTGACCTGCATTTCAAGGTCGCTGTAAAGGTTTCTGAATGAAATGTAGTTGGTACATTCATAAAAGTCTAAGGTTTACGCAAAAGAAATCAATGCATATTTAAACTAGTGACTTTAACTAGGACTGGGATACATGCGCCAATGACATTCGCCTGGTGTTTCCCTGCGTTATCACCAGAGTTATCCCTCACATAATGAATTATGCCAGGCAGACAGCTGTATTTGGGGGAGGGGGGGGGGTGGTTTGCATATCCGGAGACAGATGAGATGCATTGTGCAAACAAGCATTTTTTAATAATTCCCAGTGCAATTGATGGATGACGTGAGGCATGTGAACCCGGGGGGAATTTGGTGGGGGTATGTGAGGGGTGTCCCGCGACCGAGAAGGGAACTGACATTCCTCAGCGCACAGGCACAGAGGATGCATCAATATCAATGAAAGTCTAACGGCAATACACCATCAAGCCGTAACAACAAGTGCACCATCGGAAAAACAGAACGGAAAAAGAAAGGGTCATGCGCAGAAAAAAGATTCATAACAAAAGCAAGGCTATATCAATGTTGTAATGTCATGGCAGCATGCAAAGGTATACAGGGAAATCAAGCAAGCGGAGACTCTGTCACTGACAGCTTGCTGCAGCCCATGGAAAACAGCTAACATGCGCTCCTCCACTCCCGTGCCTGCCCTCGCGGTCGCATCAGCCTCCAGTCAGTTTACAAACACAGACAGGGATATCACCTCTCTGATCAACACTAGACGCATTGGTAGATGAACTCGAGAAAAGGGGAAAAAAAAAATGATTTGTCAACCAACCTGGCTTCTCAAGGTCCTCGGTCATCCACAACATTCCGCCGATCTCAAATTCCCCTTGTCCATTCTAGGAGGTCAGGAATAAAACGCCAGCAAGCCCCAGCCGAAACTCCCATCAATCAGAAGGCTCTCGCTGATAGAGCGTATACTAGGAGACCTACTGATGTAAGCTAGTCACCAGAGAAAATACCCAGTCGTGACGCATATCCAGGAACAAAAATAGCAATGGGGCCCCTAGAGGGATTATACAACAGACTACGCTGAGAGGTACTTTTGCAGCGCCTGCTCTTCTGGGCTGTTTTGGTGCCTTTTAAATTTCTAGAGCTGCGAACACAAATGCTGCAGATAGGTCAAAGAACTTGACAAAAATCACAGGCAGCCTTTTGAATGAGCTTTGTGCGTAACAGTGATCAAGTCTTGTCGGACAGTGCTTTAATTGCAGTCTAGCCTCAGTGCCTTTGACCCTGGGATTGTCCACAGAGTGCGGAGTGTAACAACATGGTATCACTACTCACCCCTCCTTCCGCCACCTCCCGCAGGGCTAAAAATAGCTCACAGGGCTAATTCTTACAAAATCCCTTTATAGATGCGCTTTCACCGATCACTCTCGGCCAGGCCCAGACACTGATACGATTAGCGTTTAGATCACGGCGTGAAATTGTGTGTCTGTGTGAGCGTTTAGCAAGGGTTATTTCACTTAACGGAACAAACGGTGACATTGGACAGGTGTGCATTGCGACAATCCCAATAATAAAAGATTTTACGGGGGAACCAGGCTGCTGAGCGAAGACTTCCGGCCACCCCCTTCACCGCAGAGAAGATGAATTCTAACTTATGCTAATATATTTACCGCCGCCACACTGTGTCATGAGTGACAGCAATGCAGCCCTTCTGAGGGTCACCTGAATGAGATGTCGGATCAAGAGTTATGGCCACATCGGCCCACAGCTGCGGCACCATTCCAGGGAGCATTTACTCAACCTGCGGGATGATATCAAGCTGTCAGGAGTCACCATGATAACGACCATCCCAGTTATCCCAAAGATGAATCAGTTAATCACATCTGCGAGCTAAACATATACAGCTCTTCAGCAGACTTTTGCCCTTACCACAGAATCCAATTTACACAGCTAAATATATTTGACCAGGTCTGACCTCTGGAGAGCGACTCGGTGACTAACAGAGAATCTGGCCAACAGGGAGCCAGGATCCCCTGTGACATCGCCCACTCAGATACACAGAGAATAAAAACACTATAAGGACCTAATCCGGTTCCCTTGGGGTTCTCACTCACTGTCTGAACAAGTCTCTCTGTAAACAACTTTGCTAGTTTAGCTACCGATAGATCTCTAATAGGGCACCATATTAAAATGTGTTGGATTATTTTTGATAGGGTATGATTTGCTCTGCTAATTAAACTAGATGGATCGTTCTTTAATTGGAGTGGCAAATGAGATGCATAAATTTGGCCTTGTAATTTCAATATCTGCTTTATAGATGTGCATTTAAAACAGTTTATCATGCAATATCCATAAAATGGAAGGTTTAATAAAATACTTGTGTTTGGGTTGTTCATGGTCAGATTTTCACAAATGTATTGTTGTGATGTCGTTTAATGTCATGATCACATTTATCACATTTACCATATTGCAAAAGCTTACTATAAAGATGGAAAGGGATTTCCAGATACTGATATGTTTTCTGTAAGATCAGGTGGTATTTACCATAGGCGTACATCTGGATACCATCTGCTAACTGTGAAGAAATAAAGAGCAGGCTTCATCTATCTTCTACCGTTTTGTTATACAAATTAATTATTTATCTATTACCTGTGGCCATATGCACGCAACCATACAAACGTATACAAATTCCTACTAAACGCAGTAACACATAATAGTGCATTTTCTGCTAAACTAGACAGGTGAAGCTTCATTAATATTTAACTGCTTAGAATGTGATTGCCCTTGATCTAAAAAATGTCGGTCCACATCCTGCTTACACTTAGCTCTTCCTCAACCCGAGTCACTGCTGATGAGACAATGTGCTGAGCATGAAAGCAAATAAAAAGGCTACAATGCCATGCATGCAGACAGGTACAAGCCTGTCATGTTCACGGTAATGGGCAGAGAAGAGATAGCGGTCTAGGACAAGATCTAGGGCAGGATGGACGGCTGGCTGTTTCTTTGCATCATCCTCAGTAAGTAAGCAGCCTGACAGGTCTGTGGCTAAGGGACAATAGGACAGGAACAAGATCTCAGCTGGCATTAGTGCTGAATGAACAACTTTAATGGCTGAGGTGAGGCTCTGGACCTTTGCCAAGCTGTGTGCACTCCTGTAATCAGCAGGCTGCGATGAGGGGAGGGACTCGAGGGAAATGAAGGATCCTCCCGTCACCACACTATACTCTGCTTACCTCACCAAACCCCCAGCTGGGATTTGCCTTTATTTTTCCCCTTCTCGTGGAAGTTTTCCCTCTTTGATGCTAATGAAAAATCTTTTGCTCAAACTACCTTGAGAAGTAACCTCACTGTCTGGCTGCTACTGCGGTGAGATTGTGGTGAGATTACAGTTACCGTCCCAAACCATTGAACTTTTTGACATTTTCATATTGCAACTGTTTAGTCATGGTATTAGGGGTATATCATTACTGCATCAGCAACCCCTAAGAACCCAGTGAAGTTGTGAAACAAGATGTTGTAGCAATATTTGTCAGATATGTGGTGTATTATGATTAGGGGTGGCATGTTTCACAAAACCCACGGTTCGGTTTGTATTACGGTTTTCGGTTCTGTACGGTTCTTGTTATTTTTTCTTTTAATCTTTAACACTCCAGAAATGTACTTCAGCATATG
>JAUCMS010000045.1:13518874-13540293 GCA_032357445.1 Enteromius radiatus
ATAGTATAGCCTCAAACTAAGCTTTGCAAAGTTTAAATTCATATATATATATATGTGTGTGTGTGTGTGTGTGTGTGCATATGTATGTTTTGCATAAAAAACAACAAATATCTGAAATATAGTATTAGGGCTGTCAATCGAGAAAGTGACATACTTTTGTGTGTACTTTTTAATGCAATATGTTAGCACATAAAAAAAAAATAATAATAATAATTCCTAGCAGGTGCCATCTGACTTGAGCAACAATCGCATGTCGAGAGTCCCCCTCAAAGGGCCCTTCGCTGACTGAGAGCGCGTCATGGAACATTCCCGGAACGAGCCAAAGTCCCACCCACCTTCTCTCCTGCTCACACACATAAACTCGCACAGGCGGTGTGTACATGAAATACAGATCACAACATTACCCATGCTGAAAAAAAAACGAACGGTCAACAACAACACAAACAACACTGACCCTTCAACATCAATGACATTCGCTCTCAAGATAGAGATTCGTTTCGCTTTTCGCACAAGCCGTGCAAATTCCTTAGGATATTACGCAATATTCACTATCTCCAAGCAGGCAAACGGGGTATTCCCCACATGTCCCAATAAGCGAAGGAGACCCATCCGCAACGCATTCTCTCTTAATCGCGCTTTCAAACGAATGTCACTCCCTGACATTCTAAGAACAAGGTGTACAAGACCACAACTTACCGGTAGAACGTTTTCAAATCCGCCTACAACATTCCAAATGAGTGTCAAACGCCACTGTCGCTTCAACCTCAGACTGACACAAAATTTCACTTCAACTCGAATTGTGACGCAACGACAACGCTGCAGACGCTAGGTGTTGGAGTACAATGCAGTGCGTCTTTGCTTGAGGAAGAGATGAAAGTGAGTTAGTCCGCTTCGGCTGGGGGGCCAGACGGGGTTATTCCTAGCGTCGCTTCCCAGAATAGAAAAGCGGGAGGGAGAAGGAGAGAGAGAGAATCTGCGCGCGTGTGTCAGTGTGGTTGTGACGTCATCGGATCCCCCAGCGCGCGTCCCCGTGGAGCTGCAGGGGGGAGGGGGGAGGGGGGAGTGGGGTTGACCGAGACTACCCGCCTGCCTGGCCTCTTCCTTGTCTTGATAGAGGAGGGAACTCCCTTGGTGAAATTTCTCCAGAACGAGCTCCTCTGACTCCAAACCGCGACAGATGTCTTGTGTTCCTGCAATTTGATGCATCAGGGCAGTGCGAGAACGCGCTGTGACATTAGGTCTACTTGACTTGCACTTATAGAGTAATAGAGTAAGATATCGTTTTGAATTGCCTTGAGTAATATTAATGACTAAATAAAATTTATAATCAGTACCAAGATGTAAAAGCATTCATCCAGGAACTACTGCACAATATGGGACATCTTCCAGCATAGTTTTCTACACTAAAATAATGGCAGTGACCTGTTTTCTTTGCCTTCATGCATGACACATATTGTTTAGGAAAGAAAAACTGTAGGCAGTAAACATAGAGACACCTAGTTTTGCATCATTGACAGTGCACACACACACGACTGACAGTTAATGAGTTCATTTCTTTCCAAAATTTAACTTAAAGGGCTCAAAATGCAGGCTTTTTCTGAGTAAAGACTTAACCAGAAGTGTAAATATGGTAATTGTTCAAGTGTATGTAGGCCTTATTTTAGCCCCAAGTAAAGAGAGATTGTTAAAGTAAACTATTTTATTTTTACTGTTCGTAAATTTTTCTTAGCACTATAACAATCCTGTTCATTTCTTGTGTTTGCACGAGGGGCCTCATTTATAAAATGTTGTGCAGAAATCGTCCTAAATTTGATCTCACGATTTTCTCTTAAATATGCCTTTGTGTGATTCATAGAATTTAAATACGCACAGAAAACGCATTGTACAGTACACCTCTCTTTCAGATGTGAAATCTATGAATCGCGAATGACCTTGAATTTGCACGCAACTGAATGACAAGAATACTCAGAGTCAAGAAATATTGTGTACACTAAGCACTTTTCCACATCAAAACCAGTTTTTACAAATATGAACGTTGGCGTGAATAAGCGCATACAGTCTCTAAGATTAAATCTGAGCGTATGCACACTTTATATGTGGCCCTAGATTTTACCTACATTGTGAGAACTGAAAGTCCTTGAAGGAATCCAATGAAAGCTAGTTTGAGGCTTTACTTCAGGGGTAGGAGAAAGAAATGATCATTATTAGCTCACTACAAAATCAATAGAAATCAATAGAGAGTCTTGTCTGTGATTTGTAATGTACATGTTTGTCTTGCCGGGAGTGGTGCATTTCTTCTGTATTGTGTTAAATGGATTACTGGCTAGGTTAGAGTGGCTTACGTTTCCTTTAAGGAGCTTGTGATCACATCAGCTGTGACCTGGAGTTCCCATCGCACTGGCAATAGGGAGCTCCTCTGAAATCCTCAGCAAGGGCATCCCCAAAGAAGCACTAGCATCTGAGTCACTCAAGCATAATTGACAGCGCACAGACATAAATCAGCATTGCCGGACGAGCTTAGACTTCACAGTCAATGGCGCTTTCCCGCAGGAAATAAAGAGGAAATGGAAATGTCTGCACTTGACCCAAAGGGCATGTTTCATCAACATTTATCAAGTCATCTTGTTGCACTGGTTGGCGTTTGCTGCTCGCGAGTGCCTGTGCTGGTGTCTGCATGTATTCAGCACACAAAGTCATTTTCTCAAGGACACCGAGGGTGTTCCCAGCAGCACAGAGCAGTTCTCAGTTAATTATCGGCGGACCAGATAAAAGCACTGCTCCATACTATTATAATAAATGTTTGAATGTCATGAATCACAATGCACTTTTATTTCCCAGAAGTGATCACCACCAGACATTCCTAGAAGCAAATCGTAACTCCCATGATGCACTGAACCATATTTTTTTTCCTTAACCTCCTCCGCATATTTATTTATTTACTTCATTTATATAAGTCTGATAAATGTTATATTAATACAGATGTATAGCTTTATACTTTATTGTTTAGAAGGAAATGAAGGGATGGCCTGTTGTGCTACAGTTTATGCTTGTGAATGTGTGCATATACATCTTTGTGTGTGTGTGTGTGTGTGTGTGTGTGTATTTAATCAGAAGAAAGTGCAGGTATTAGCAAGAGCATAACTGACTCATTCTGGGAGATATATATATATATATATATATATATATATATATATATATACAGTATAGTGTATCTATACTGTATTTAACCTTACAATACATGATGCATTCAACTGATAAACAATTTATTTTTAGAATTTACTATATAGTAGTTAACATGTCAATTGGATCAAAAAAGAAAGACAACTTATTTAGGTTTTATATTTTAGGACAACTTTGATGAAAGTTATGATCCACATATAAATGTTGACTACTATGTAGTACTATGTCTCTGTGTGTGTGTGTGTGTGTGCATACACACACACACACACACACACACACTGCTTCCTTTATAAAGTTAGGCTATATATATATATATATATTACATGGTTTTTATCCTTTATACATGCTGTTCTTTTCTGAAATAAAGCAGATCAGAAATGTTTATTAATAAATAGGTAATCCAAAGCCACATTCTTCATAATTAAGATGTCAAAACAAGTAGACAGCTGCAAACTTCCTCGTGCTTTCTTTGAGACACAGCAGTCCCACTTCTCTTCACACATCAATAATCTGAGAGAAGTCACGTACACACTCTCACATCCACATACACATCCACATATATACATATATATGACACAGAGGAATATAGCCCAAGGCTGTATCTGTTTCTCCAGTAGAGATGGTGTAATATTGCTTCAACAGCAGCCATCCTGTCAGAGCTTACACAGAGGGATCTGCCTCTCCCTTCTCCACTCCCAGTTTTACCCCCGGTAATCTATGACTATTGTGCTGCTTTCACATCCCTGTGATTAACCTCATACTCAGCAACACGTCATTCTCAGGAATCCCAGAGCTTTCTTTTTTCTCTTACAGCGCTGCCAGGAAATTACATAAGAATATGTTACACTTGACAAAGGTCAGGTTGTCTGTGCGATAAGGCAGGGCACTAATGTGTGAATCCTTGCCAAAGGACTCCTTTCATCTCGTGTACCTAAGCTGTAAAACCGGCCTGTAAAACTGACAAAGACCTGGCGAGTAGACACGCCTAAAGTCTCAGAGTCCATACCATTTCAAATACTCCTTTGTTGGGTCTGCTGACTATAAAGAGAATGCCGCTATGATTCATTTGATTGCTCAATGACAAGATGTTACCTGACATGCTTTCTAATGAATAAATTAATTAAATTAATATCTGTTGAAAGAACATCAAAAGTGTCATCAAATTAATCTTTATCATTTTTTTTTCCAGATATTAAGATTTTATCTGTTTGAAAAGTATAGAAATATAGCAGTTTGGAAATCGTTGTCAAAGGTAATTTTCAATTGCGGTCATACTTTAAAAAGAGGAGCTGGTTTGAGGAGCTGCCTCAAGACCTCTGGTGGTTGAGAAAGATGTTGCATTATCTTCTGATTAAATTTGGGCTGTTTAAGTTTATTTTATTACTGTTATTTTACTTATAAAAAGAAAAAAGTAAGTCAAGTCATTGCTCAAAAGTAACATTAAAACTGAAACTGAAAATGTCAGCTTTGCCATTAAGAGAATAAATTATTTTTAAAATAGTATATTTAAACAGAAAACAGTTATTTAATAGTAGTAATATTTCACATTTCTATTGTTTTTATTTTTTATCTAAATACAGAGAATGAAAAAAGTCTTACCGCCCCAAAATATTTAAACAGTATAAATAAAATAAAATAAAACATTTACATTTAATAATAGAACAACTTGCTAATTTCTTATAATATGATATGTCAGTTATTATGCCATATACATTAGCATTAGTTTGACCCCTAACTGCGTGGTCAACCTCTAGCTGTCGAGTGCACAGAGTACCTTTTAATTACTTTCTTTTCATGGTCAATATGACTTCCAGTGTGTGCTTCCTCATCCCCAGAACGTCTATCTCATTTTCCAGGACCCTGGAGACCAAACTGAGGCCCCTGCAAAAAGGCAGTTAACATGTTTTCATGAGATAAAAGCGCAGTGATTGCGGACTCCTTCATCCCGTGAGAGTGAAGCGCTGTGTTTAAAGTTAACTACTGACAAAAAGTGGTAAAACATTGATGCCTGGCAGAACACAGGTTTTCCACAGTGTACTTGGCACACATGGATTCTGTCCTCATGTTTTGCCACAGATCAGGAAGGACATCATTCTCACAATCAAAACGTTTGTTTTAACAGCCACTGGCCTATTTTTGACTTTTACCTGCCTTTCAAATGCAGTTATATCCAGTGAATATAGTCCACTAAAAAAGCTTGTTATCTATATAAAGTCTCTTAATAGAAGACAACGCCGTAGCATTAAAGCATTGAAAACTGCTGATATAGTCTACAAGTCAACATCAATGAATACAAATAACACTCTTGGCTGAACACTAACTTAATTCAAGAGAAACAGTGTATCCATGCATCTGATATAATACAAGACAATAACCCAAAATTATATCTCCCTCCATAGATAACTCAAACAATATTTTTTTTACTGGAAATATGCTCACCCTCAGGCAATCCATGATGTAGAGGACTTTCTTTCTTCATTGTAACAGATTCTGAGAAATACAGTATTTCATAATTTAATCACTAATGGATCCTGTCCAGTGAATAGGTGCCGTCAGAATTCCAAATACAGTAATAACGCTTCTTGTTGTCCTCTTACATCAAAATGCTCCAAAATAGATATCTTTAAAGTTCGATTTGTGCATATTTCTCTCTTCATTCTGAATTAATGACTTAAGAAAGTGATGTAATGGATAGAAGACTGGTATTTTATTTGGGTTAGGGTTAGGGTTAGTGATGGTTTGAAGTTGTAAATGATGGATTTGTTTATTACAAACGCACAGTTTGTGAATAACTTACATTACTTGTGGATTATTGTGAGACTTTCATCCGCTGTTTGGACTCATTCTGATGGCACCCATTCACTGCAGTGGATCCACTGCTGTGCAAGTGATATAATGCTAAATTTATCATATACAGTACATCTTGAGTACATTTGTAGCAAATTTTCATTTTCGGATGAGCTATTGCTTTTATTTAATACTTAAGCAATTTATTGCACTTTCATTCAACAGCCTGGATGACTGATTCACGATCTAAAATAAAAGTCAGAAAATGCATATTAAAAAGTTTGTTTCTAAACAAGAGTCTGGTGAGTGACCTGTTGCAAACAGGTAATGGAAACAAATCCATCAGCGTAAGGAGGCGAGTTATTCAGTCGCAACATCCAAAAGCACCCTTGTGTTATTATTGCTCATAATTCTGTTTGCCCAGCTCTTATGCTGTCATGGTGGATGTTTGCGCTTTCTGCACACTTTCTGTATCTCCAAACCAGTGAAAATACAGTGTTTACACACCTCTCATCGGCCATCTGCCTTTTCACACCTCTCCATTATTGATACACACACCTTGCACTTTAAATATCTCTGCATGTGTGTGTGATCTGTATATTTGGACAGACTGTGACCACAGATCATAAACGGTAATGATATGAAATGTGTGGCGTGACTATGGAAACCCCACTGCGTTTTATATACACACTGTATCATTTATTGCTTGTCAAGATGATGATGAAAGCCGCCGGCACAGTAAACAACACTCAAATCCACAGGGACAATTATAAACCTCACCACATGCATCATTCATTCTCAAGCAAATGGACCATGAGAAAGAAGAAAGATACAGGACGCAGACCTGCAAGGTTATGAAAAATTCATATTCGAAGAAATTGCTACCTGTCAAATCATAAACATGATTTTGTAACGAATAAGATGCTTATTGATCAAAAACATAATAAAAACAGTATTATATTTGGATTGCAATTTAAAATAACAGTTTTCTATTTTAATATATTTACTTTTTTTTTTTTTTTTACTTTTTACCATTGTCACATGCTGTAATTTAAAAGCAAAACTGAAATGGATTGTTTGTGCACAGCACTGAATACCTGAGCTCTCAGTGAGCACAATGTGACCACTGAAGCTCCTGCGGTCCTGCCAACCTCCATCCAAAAAGCTGATAATCTGTGTTGACGTTTTTTGATTAAACGTAGGACAGTTATGAAACCAAATTTGAATCTGGAGGCAATTGTAATGAATGAATAATATTTCCTCATTATCTGAGGGATTAGAGTGGGAGGTTTCTGAGAAGGGACATCTAATTGGCAGAACCAGGACAAAGGTAAGCAGGAGGCGGGCGAGCGGGCAGATGTGTGTGTTCGCTCTCTTCATTAGATTGATTGGGCATACTTTGATGTCTGCAAACAAGTCCAAACATCAGTGCCTGCACCAGTGTTTGGTCCATAGCATTACGCTGCTGTAAACAAAACAACATTTTAATGAGACACTGATGGACTATTTATAGGCTGCTACAGTGCACTTTGCTACAATGTCACGCTGGTATATATACGTAAGGGCAACTCAACCTAATTACCTGGGATCTTGTTGCAGATCTGACTAGAGATTGATAAGTGGGAAAGGGATTAGTATGACTTTCCCCACATGACCATAAACGTATCCAAAAGACAGATATATTGCTCTACGCGCCGTCTGTGAACTGCATTAAGACTTGCGGTTCAGTGTCTTAAACTCTCTTTTCAAATGTGGTTGAATGATGGTTGTCATTGCACATTTATTGCCTATAAGCTAGGCTATGAACTTTCTTTAGTTAACAGAAAATCGAAAGAGACATATAGAAAGCAGACCAGGCCAGCCACACAAGCCACAAGTCCATCACCTCAGCAGGCCTTTTTACAGTTTTTCCTACTGCATTTACAAAAGGCAGTATTTCTTCATATAATTCATTATACACATGTTTGTTCTTGTATTACTTGATAAACTTGAATAATATGAAATTTTATGTGGCTCTCTGGTGTACGTGAGTCTGAATGATTATAGGAATGTTCAGTGCAAGAACGTTCCAAAAACAACTCAGTTTTGATCATTCTCGTCCATTTGTCCATCTACTGCATACAGTATAATTGATTATAAACATACAGGCTTTTCACACTGCACTTAAGCTCAGCTTTTAACCCCTGGTAGAACCCTTAAAAAATTAACCAGGACTTTATTGTAGTAAATGTGTAGTAATCATGTTTAGTGGTGTATTGATTACTATATGTACAGTGTAAGCACAGGTTTACTACAAATACCATGGTTAAAAACTATGGTTCGTGTAGCAAAAGCATGGTTATTTGTGGTTAACATGGTTTTTGGAACATTTTACACCTGTAATTAAGAAGTATGCAAAGTTATGAAACGCTGTGGCAAGAATGCATTCAGCTACGACAGGAAACTAACAATAAATACATTTTTCTACCTAGTTTGTGTTTTATTAACACCTACACATAACTCAAACTAATACATACATAATATACAAAATATGCTATGTGTGCATGCACCAGTAGCCACAGCTGTATCCCTTCTAACCTTTACCGTAATGAAACCCTGCTCTGGGGCAGGGTTATAGTCCAGCTTTTGCGGTGCCAAACATGTAAAGTTTAAAATAATGTGTTTTTAGAATTTTAAGGCTAAATGCCTAGCAGACATCCAATTGAGGACCTCATAGGCTTCACAAGTGACAGTCACAGAAAATCAGCGCGTTGTATGGTTTCAACGTTTGAAGGGATATTCAATGGTTAAGGAAAACGCATAAGTTGGAGTGATGAAGAGACCGTTTCTTTCTTACCTTTGTGGTCCAAAACTTCATTTCATTGTTTAATAAAAGAACGAAAAGCTATATAGCCTTGTTATGTAAACAAATTGCGTGCTTTGTTTGTCCAATCAGTGAATGACACGGCAAATATGCAAAGAAGAACAATAACCCGGTTTAAAATTTAGATAAAGTAAATGTTTTGCAAATAACATTGTTTCAAGAGGATCGCTGTACGAGTAATCGCACACAGCCGGCAGCTCATTTTCTAATCATCCCTTACTCGCGCCCAATCAAAACACTTCCCCCTCGCTATAAATTCTCCCAGCTTTCATTTCCCCGCATTCTCGCTTTTGTGCATCCCTCCTCCACCCCTTCTCCGCGGCTTCCACTCCTATTCACGCCTTTCCGGTGGGCAGACGGTGAACGAGCCGAACGCCGAACTCTTGCCCATGCTAGGGCACCATTAGGGTTCGCCGTTCTCCCGGCTCGCTCCCCAGTCAGCACGCCAAATTTACTTATTCATTATGAGGAAAGCGTGAACTCTTGAAATTAAATTAGAATTCGAATTTATGAATATCCAGAATTAATTGTTATCCCTTAATATATAGCCTAATGAACAGTGGGAATTCTTGGAATAAGATAACCCAGGATTCCATTTACTCCAGGTTTAGAATGACCCAGCGTTCAAATTCTAACAAATAACAGCAAATATAGTATGACCGCTAACCAAGACTTTAGTATTTGCATAAAGAATGTTTCTGTAAAAAAGGGAATAATGATAATACAAAACTAATCCAGTGCTATAGTTTCCAGGAGCGCTGCTGTGGTTTCTGGACCCCCTGAACAGTATATTGACTCGGCCCCTAGATAGAAATGTAATGTTTGTGTATTGATTGATTTGAGATATAGACATAACAATTAAGCAGGATAACGTACAGTCAACTGGTAATTATCGTAAAATAAACCCAAAGAAAACCAAAACCAAAATAAAACCTGACTGACTGTATTATTTACTTAGGAAGCATGTATTTCAAGTGTAAGATGGGGAGCGTAATCTGTGTTTTCACAACTTTTGGCACTGTATCTTACTAATAAACACACTGGGATCTACTCTTGCACATATATTGCACATGAAATCTGAGCTTTGGATGTCAGATTGCACATGTATCTCGCTCAAGTGCACTTACTGTGAACAAGTCTACCTCAGCTCTGGAAACTTATGCAAGTTCCCCACAGCTAACCACAAACTGTGGAGCACTCCTGCACTCTGGCAGACCCCATCAAACCCCACAGTAGGTGAAGAGCCTGCACAGCAGTCAGTGTGCCTTATATTTTCTTTGCATTTTCTCATTTTGGTCATGGGGCTCAGGTCGAGCTAGATAAATATGAGGTTTTGAATATTTCAGAGGGAAAAAAAGATTTTACACACATCAACTTCAGTGACCTGATTTGTTTAAGATATAAAAAGCAATAACATGCTGGTAATAAGTGGATTTGGCATGTGAGTGACAGTAAGTCCAAACATGAAAGCGTCCAGTTTCATAACGCTATTTAAGATAAAATGGTGCATATTATGCATAATATCCTTTGATTTGAAAAAAAAAAAAAATCGTCCTGTCTTAGGTAATATAGTGATAGTCCAGTATAGTCCAGGTCACAGGAATCACACTAACCCCTTCAATGCTTCTTTAAATGAAGGCAGGCATAGTTTTTTAATCCTTGTTGCTCCATCCTCTTAAATGGCTGGTTCTGGGAACCATTTGTGTGCCTGTGGCAAGGGATTTTCCACTGTAAACCTCTTTGGCTGCCGTATTGTATCATAATGCAGGTTTTACGGGGGCAAAGAATTTTGTCTGTCTGACATCTTTCAAATAGTGATGGACTCCAACGGCCAATTATAGGTTACAGTTAAACTGTTGAGAAATAGGGTGGTAAGAAAGGGTTATGTTTTTGAAGAGTGATTTTTATGTCTTATATTCTCGTCGCTTCTATACCTGGTAAGTCAGTCAATAAATAAACAAAATAAATAATGTCCTATATATTATTAATTTCAACATTAATATTTTTAAGAACATTCCAAAAACATCAAAATTAATTTTCTCATACTGAAAAAAATAATAAATTGAGTATTCCATTAACTTTCATACACACACACATAGAAATTTAAGCATGTAGGCCTTTATTTGATAAAAAATACAGCACAAAACTTTAATTTTATGAAATATAATTGAAATTGTAATCTGTTTTAGTGTTTTTTAAAATGACATATCCTGTAAAGCCACCTTCAGCATCATTAATCCAGCCTTCAGTGTCATGTGATCCTTCAGAAATCTCTAATATTGTTTTTGGACCTGTGATACCTTTCTTTGAAGATAACTTTTTAAGATAAAGTTTCAATTCTCAAAAATCGTGTTTTTTCATTGTTCATTTAATTAATCTCAATCAAAGAGCTAACAGACACAATAAAACAATTTTTTTTTACATGAACACACACAAACTGACTTCTCTGATAAACAATAAACTACAAAGTGTGACAACACGACCTACAATAGAGACTAAATGTTTCATCTAAACATCTTGTGCTATATTAGGACAGTAAACAAATACAGAAAAAGATGACCCTAGTGAGAGACAAGCGAGAAGAACAAACAAAACAAATCCCCCAAACTCAGTACTGGTACTGATCAGCGTCTCGATACATCGAGCATGCGCGGACACAAAGAACAGCTACAAGCGAGCTGCTCCGCATAGCCAGCGATGCTTGTTACTATAGCAACGACCTCTCGCGCACATCCGTCGCCTCCACCAACGTCTCCTCCTCCCCACCGCACAACAGCATCCCTCTGTCAACAGGATATTTCCTGAGACGGAAATACGACGGGGGAAGGAAAATGGCGCTCATCCCATCACAGATCCTCAGAGTAGCGATACTCCTCTCTTATTTTTCCATCCTCTGCAATTACAAAGCCATAGACATGCCCGCGCATCAAACATACGGCGGTAGCTGGAAGTTTCTTACGTTCATAGATTTGGTAAGTGCATGTGTATCGTTCCCATGCATTGCCTGATGTATATTTATATGAGATCTCCATAATGCATTATATTGACAGGCCCCTGTTATGCTGAAATATGCAGTGCAGAGTCCAAACGCCAACACAAATAGTCTTACGTCATATTTACTGAGCATTAAACGTTAATCACATGACGTAATGACTTTTTAAATCTCTAACGGTGATGTCATGCTTTTCATATCTCACATCCTCATTAATAATGAATCTTCTTCTGAAGGCTTATGCTGAATTAGGAGCAGTTCATGGAGGACAAATTAAGAGTCCATTTACAGTTTTTAAGTAGGCTATAAACTAAAGCATCCTTTTCTTTTGTTCTGGCACCATAAGGGACCAGTCTGTTAGAGTAAATGCAGGTCACATTAGGCGCCAGCAACTGCATGCACGCACATACGCATTGACTGTTATGACAGTCTGTGAGCCAATGACTCATGTTTTCCACATAAACAGCCCATTTTCTCCCCCTTTTTCGGACTGCGATTTTTAATAGCAATAAAAGTTGTTTTGTTACACGTCAAATTTACACATCTGTTCCAGTGCACTTTTTTGCGCTTGTTTGGGAATAATCTCATGTACAGATATGTTCTGTGCAGATGTGTTCAGATTATTGTGGATTGAGTTTTTCAAACCTTATGCTGTTTCATAACGTTTATGATGTTTTCTCAGAATCCTTACTGCTTGTTTGAAAATGTAGGGCACTCTATTAACATATTGTGCAAAAGTTTGGGCTCAGTAAGATCCTTTCGTTTATCTGCAAGAAGGCATTAAAAATCACAGTACAAAGTGACAGTAAAGACATTTACTGTATAACGTTACACGATATTACTGTTTCAAATAAAACTATACATCAAAGAATCCACATCATGTACATCAAATAAATGCACAAAAATGGTTATTTCAATTGTAACCTAAAAAAAAACCAGTGGTGACAGTTATAGGTTTATTCATAAACACTTTTATTGTATATTAAGCACAAAAAAATTAGATTCACTTTCACCTACAACCATAAAGAGATAGGGAAGTGATTTATCGTTTGCGCTGCTTTGTGTAATAGTATAATGATTAATTATGACAGCATTTAAGGACCTCTGACACCACTCATAGCGTTGTTATAATGAACCTGGATGATGAGGCTGTGTGAAACTAATATTAGAACAGACGATAAACACATGTCACTTTCAGAGTCGCACATTATCTCATCTTGGCACAAGAAATGCAACTACGTCTGGATCAAATACTTGCACTCAACTGATCTACTCCACTGAAGTATTGTTACTTTTATTAACACTCTAAGTAACCACCATTGTGTTAACTGTGATTTTAGCCATTTATGTTTTCATCAGGCTTCATCAATTATTAAATACCAAGGTTCAGATTTGGCTTTCCATTCTCACAATAGGACACTTGAGGAGCCTGGCATATAATGGATCTCTATAAAGTGCCTGGTCAAGTGTGGCCGAAAGCTATCAGTGATCTGACAATGAGATACCCGTGGATTAATTAGCAGAGTTTAATTAGCACAGATGCACAGGTTTTCTGAGTGCGTATCATTACTGTGACGAAAGGCAGCCTACATTTTTGTGAGAGCCAGTTGCCATGTTGTAAACGCCACGTAACTTTAATTATAAAATCAAATAGGGTTGGAAAAAGTCTGTTCGCAATGGTGCATTTGAACGTATTGTGTATTATGCATAGTATTATGACATTTATTTGTAAGCCATTGCTTCTGCAGTATACTGTAGCAGTCTGTTGTTTGATAAGAACTGAGGTTTTCTAGCCCAATTATTATTATTCCAGCCTCAAACAAGCAATTTACTAGATTTCATGGAGACTTGAGTCTCAATCCAGGAATCCTTGTGGTTGTTTATAAGCACAAAATAAGACTTTGTATAGCTAATAAATAATTTTATGCCTCTATTGGCTTCATGTGTTGTGCCGTGGCAGTTTTTTAAACTCTCAAATGATACGAGAAAAGGACGAACATCCTTTTTTAGCTCAGCTAAAGCAAAGATCAAAAGCAGCAGTGAGGGTAGAGTAAGAAAAATAGATCATTTTAGGCGGCTGGTAATGGGGATTTAAGACTTTTCCAATAAAAGATTGGTTTTGGACAAATCGAACATTTATATGAAGCCTTAGCAGGGCTTCTCCCATCTTCAGACACCAGGAAACAAATTTAGGAGCAGAAAGATAATGAGGAATGAAATATTAAAGAGTGCATTAATGGGAGACTTTTTTGCGTGCTGGATATCCATAGAGGAGATATAATAAAGAAACCCTCGTAATTCCATGTCTTTCCATCTTAAATTAATGTCAAAGCAATCTCCTAACACTCTCATCACGAATGTTCGCTAATGGAAAATGTGCTAAAAAAAAAAAAGACATATTAGCTTAAGACAAGAAATAGGTTATGGAGGAAAGGTTGTGTATTAAATTATTCCAGTGGCAGTTTTCATGCAGCCTGTCATGCATTGTAACATTTTAAAGCTTGTCAACTGTATCTGTATATTGAACTGTTTCCTGTGATGTGAGTTTGTTTTCTCTTGGAAAATGATGGCGCTTAGAAATACTCATATTCTATTTTGAGACTACCTAAGATGAATGCATAACTCTCCCTTCAACTCTCCCTTGTGTTCCTTTTATAAAACATCTTTGATTTTCATGTCAATGAAAGGCCTTCCAAAAAAAAAAAACAACAACACACACACACACATTGAAATTCATTTATTTATTTATAACAAAAACTGACCAGGCTACATCTTTTGTTGTGCCTGCTCTTTTCAGTTAGGCTTATTTAACACAAAATTTAACATTTGTAAAACATTTATTACCCCTCAGGCCATCCAAGATGTAGATGAGTTTGTTTCTTCAGCAGAAATTTAGCATTACATCAATTGCTCAAGAGTGGATTCTCTGCAGTGAATGGGTGCCGTCAGAATGAGAGTTCAACTGATAAAACCATTATAATAATCCACACAACCCCAGTTTATCGATTATATGTACTAATCTCTAATTTTGAACTATGACATCTAATATTTTAACAGTTATACTGTGAAATATTGTTACAATAAAGTTTAATTTATCTTATGATGTTATAATGTAAATGTCCAAATATAACATAATCTTACTAAAAAAATGCTTTTACAAATCTGATGGGACATGTGTACCATTTCTTCTGGATATACTACATTAGCTTTTCCTAACCAGTGTGTTATGATTTCCCATGTCAGGTCATTCAGGCGGTGTTCTTTGGAGTGTGTGTCCTGACTGACCTCTCAAGCCTTTTGACAAAAGGCAGTGCCAGTATGGAGCAAGAGAGACAGTTGAGGAAGCTGATTAGCTTACGAGACTGGATGATGGCTGTTCTGGCCTTTCCTGTTGGTGCGGTATGTATAAACCACCAATCAGATTTCTTGTTTTGCATATGTACACTGAGTGAGATCTATAAAAGTACTCTTTATTTTTGTAAGTTGGATTTACATCTGGAGACTGTAAGCAGGGCTGCTGGCTCATTAAAGATATGTTGATGTTCAGATAAAATCAATGCTTAAAATCAACATTGAAAATTGGATTGAAATTGAATAAAAACACCAATCTGGACAGTTTTTAAAGTGAGATCACAAAGCGATCCAAGTTATTACTGTGCAAAGAAATCTAGCATTCAAATTAAAGTTTGGAAACATTTCAGTTTTTATATAAGTATGCTTTGCTTTTTTTTTTGTATACGGAAAGTCAGCAAAAGTCATTGGCTGCTGGCGGTGACTTACAGTTGCGGTTAGTTTAAAGTGTGTGAACCTATCATAAACTCTCTGAGCCATCAAGTTCCATTGTTAATGTGTGGGAAAGAAAAAAAACAGTACAGTAACGGAACATGAATGCAATACTTTGTCTGAAGCTGCCGCCCCCTCCCACACGTCATTGACATTAAGATGTCTGAAACCACAGAAAAACAGAGGCAACTATTCAAAACTTGTTTCAAGCAATCATTCAGAGGATCTAAGAAAGGAGGGTTGTGTATAAAGCATATTTGTAGGGGGTGCCAAAGCTAAAATACAACTTGCTGCATATTACTGACCAATGTTTTAATATTTTTGCAACTTTGCGATTTTACGATCAGTAGTGAAAACTCACATAACTGAATTTATTATCAATATAAATGATCACAATATAAATAACAGTTATATTTGAATATTTCAAGCAAAATGGCATATGATCCTACAGAAATAATATGCTGATTTAGCTTAAATCATAAGAAAGCGCTCTTATTATTAATGTCAAACAGTTGTGCTGCTTTTCTTTTTTTTTCTTTGTGGAAACGCTTTATAGAAAGTTTAAAAGTATGGCATTTTTTTGACATAGAAATCTTTTTATAACATTATAAATGTATTTACTGTCACTTTAGATGAATTTAAAGTGTCTATATTGTGCGATCCAGTTCAAAAGGTTTTCTTTTCTTGTCTTTGCAGGGCAGAATAGGTGCCTTTAGATCTGTATTTTAACCATCAAAACATTGAATCACCTGATTCTTTAAAAAGGTACAATAGGTGAACTGATGGTAAAGGCATAGGCCTGCAGGTTTGGTCAGACATCATCTGTATTCTCTTAGCATATACAGCTATATTTGGCCACATCCACACATGCTGCTTTGCATAAAGGGACTACAGACACCAATACACATTGTCTTAAATGTAGAGCCTATTTGTTTTGCAAATGCCCAGTCATCTATCTGGGACTGCCACAAAACCGTCTATGCAATAAAATCCTATCCTGTGCAGTGAAGCAGGAAACACTATGCTGTTTCTGTTTTGTGCGAGTGTGTGTCCGTGATGACCATCAGATAATTTCATGGAAAATATTTAAATTTTGATCCCAAATGTCTTGCTTTGTCTCTGGCTGGCTAAAGAGCTTTTAATATTGCATGGCACAATGTTAGTAGGGAGTTTAAGATGTCAAATGACAGTGTCAAAGTGACTTAAACCTTAAGTGGAAAGAAAATTGACTCTGCTCATTACATTTTAATGAAAGAGACACAGGCATTACACTAACATTGGAAGGAATCACTAATAATAAATGGCTAGTATGACTAAAATGGCTAAATAATAAATAAAGCAGTGTGAAAATGCTAAATTAATTCTACAGAATGCAAATAAACTATAGGTCAAATGTTGAAAATATAAGACATAATGCTCACAAAGGCTGCATTTATTTGAGCAAATTATTCCTGGATTAGAATGATTTCTGAAGGACATTTTGAGTATATTATATATATTGCAATATATTTATAACAGGTATTTTAGATTGTAATAATATTTTGCAACATTTCTGTTTTTAATCTATTATCGATATAATAAAATGCAGAGTATTTTCAAAAACATTTATAAAATCCTAAATATGTTTAACTTTTGTCCAGTAGTGCATCTGATGACCTAATCTAAATTATTATTTGTTTTGTTTTTTTTTTTCTCCACATTTTCCTTACTGTTGGGGAAATTCTGCCAAACATATAACAAATAATAATAAATAAATAAATATTAAAGACAGTATTTTATTTTTAAATATAATATATTAATGATATACATAAACATACAGCTTTGACCATTGCATCATTCTGTGGGTATTTGTAGGTTACAGATTCACAGTGGGACTTAATGAGATGGCAGACAGAGGAGGCTTCCTTGTTAGCTTGTAAAAAACCTAGCAGCCAGACAGCCATGATACAAACACAAAATAGATGCTTGACTTGGCCCTATCCCTCAGTCTAAGAGCTGGGCATGAGGCTCAGCTTACAGCCATGACAATGAGCATCATTAGTGCTGACGTTAATATTGGGAAGCAGGCACTGCTGTGTTTGAGTGATATGCATACTTTGTTAGCCTCAGCCCAGGTCATTTCCTGGCACCTATTAGTGGTATATGTGTGTCGCTGATATCCACTCTTCTGCAGACTTGATGGTACAATGGGACCAAATTGTGTGCCATCTGCTTAAAGGAATAGTTCACACAAAAATAAAACTTTGCTGAAAATTAACTCAACTCCATGCCATCCAAGATGCAGACGACGGAACAGATATGGAGAAATATAAAAAAGTGACCGTTACATCACTTGCTTACCAGTGGATCCTCTGCAGTGAATGGGTGCCAAGGAGTCCAAACAGCTGATCAAAAAAAGAAAAATAAAATTAATTATAATCCACAAGTAATCCACACAACTCCAATCTATCAGTTCACATCTTTTAGAGGGAAATGCTGAATGTTTATAATTAACAAATCCATCCTTAAAGCCATCATTAATTAACTTTGAACTGTTTCCTCTGGCCATAATCCATAACAACACTTCCTCCAGTGAAAAAGCCCATCCCCTATTGTTATCTCATATCGAAACACATCAACATGTTTGTTGTTTGGACTATTTTTACTTGTAAGTGGTGCCTGATCTATGCACATTTCTGTCCTGATTCAGAATAGACAACTAAAGAAAGCAGTGTTATGGAAAGAGAACTTGGATTTTAGTTGGGATTGAAAGAAAAACATCTTGATAGAATTGTTTCTTAGCTTTTCACTTTTTCAAGACATTAACTGATGGACTGGAGTTGATTACTTGTGGATTACTGTGATGTTTTTAATCAGCTGTTTGAACTCTCATTCTGACGGCACCCATTCACTTTAGACCCATTGGTGAGTAAGTGATGCAATACTAAACTTCTCCAAATTTGTTCAGATTAAGAAACAAACTCATCTGCATCTTGAATAGCCTGAGGGTAAATTATATATATATTGGAAGGTTTGCACATTCAAGACACAAATGGCCACATCCGCTCTTATGTTAAAGTTGTAAACGGTATGTCAGTATGTATGGAGCCTTTAGCTAGCTTGGCTGGATAAAAGAGAATGTGGTTTATCCACATTGCTCAATGAGAACAGGCAAATCCAAATAAACCACCTGTCCGGCAATGAACTTATGTAACTTGTGCTTTCAAGATGAAGCCTGAAGTTTACTTGAAATATGCTTCAAAAGCACAACAGTTCCCTTTCACAAGGCCTATCCTCATAGTGCCGCCCGTTTATTTGGGTACGGTGACCATCATCCAAGCTCTTACTGGAAACAAGAATCCTGCAAAATAATCGGAGACACCCAAACCAAACAGAAATCTGTCACACCCATAAATGAGGCCCATTAATGCAAATACGTTTGAGCAGTTCAGGATTACAGCAAGGGAAGTGAAATTCCTCCTCGGAGAGCCTGGGACTTCAAACGCTCTTTCACGAGGCCTGCATGCTCCACACCAACGTGCCTGTTTTTAACAGCTTGTGTGATGTCCTCATCATCTTAACACTGTCCTTTTTCACTGAAGGCATCTGTAGCTCCAAGTAAGTGTTGGATAAAAGCAAGAAAAAAAAAGAAGTCAGCTCTTAGGGATTAATTATGGTACGCTGATATGAAAATATGAGCTCTGTGTGTTGGTTCGCTATGCTCATGGCTGGTTTTAATGCTTGTCGTGGTTTTGCACAGAGATTGTAGATGATGGAATCAAAAAGGATATTAGACAAGTTAGACTTTTTGGCATAATGAGATGTGCCGGCATGAGACAGTCTGCCGGAAGACCTGCTGGGAATCTGGGGGTGAGGAATGGGCTCAATTTGAAGTCATGGCAGGGAGTAAGAGGTCTTAAAATGTTATGAAGTCGCTGAAGATAAAATGTAGTTGTAGTTTCCTCATTTTAGCTCATTTCAGGAAAATCCATAGAGATAGCTGGCGCATGATAAAGTACAAGAATCATTTACTATTCTAAATCGTAATCGTATATTCGCTGAATCGTATTATCATGGGAAAAAGCTTTAGCGTTGTTGGTTTTTAGCCATAAAGCTGACGAGTAATGTTCAAAGCATGTTCAGTATAGGCCCTGTGACAGTAGTAGTGCTTCAGTTGTGTATAGAGATTTTGCTGTAATACAGCACTTTGGGAATGTTTACATAACTTTTTTATGAAAAAGTTTTGAGTGCAGATAACAGCTTTGTCAAAAACAATCCCCATTCACACCGATCCATGAATTCTGTGTTGTGCATGCCAGGCCAGTAGTTGGCGATATGACTTTTTCAAAAAACACAACTTGCCTGCACACCAGTGTTGCCAAATCTGTGGTTTTACAGCGGAATTGGGCTACTTTAACACTGGGGGGGTCTCAATCAGCTCCCTAGCTCCCAAGATCACGAATCAGTAGATCTTGTACACAAGTTTAGTCAATGGTAAATTCCCTTACTCGATGCACATTGGGACAGTGATCACAGTGACATGATTACGTGCAGCATCAACAGACAACATAGTAGAACATCATCACTGGAATTAATAAACAACATGCTTCATCTAATTTTAATATCAATTGTTATTCTCTTTAATCAAATCGTTCTGTTACATGTCCTTACAACATTTTAGCCGAATATTCATTCTAAATGATAATTATGTGTACATTACAATTCTAGCATTGTGTGTTTGTTGAAATATTCTAAAAAATGGTCCATCTTTTCAAATCTTCTATCGTGTGTCATTATATTTATCATATTTACTTGTGTGGTTTATGTTTTACGCTTCAGACATTTGACGTTATTTTCATTAACGGAACATAGGGAGCGCCAATGCTAGTCTATGTGGTGCATTGTGTGATTTTTTTAGGGAGCGAACGTTTCAGTGCACTGGAAGGATTTCGTGATTGAGACAGCTCTTAAAATGGCTGACTCCCTGATCAGTGCCCTTACTACTGAACAAGGAAGCTGATTGAGACGTACAAACTGTTTCCATGGGTTGTTTTCATGTCGGTGGGGGAAGCGACCACCAAAACATAACATTTAGTCCTTGAAATGCGAATTTTACCAGGGGAAGCACACCAAAAAAACAGGTATTTTACCCCCCTGGAAATGCGATTGTGCTAGTTTTTGGTCTATTTGTGAGTCGCAGTTGGGCGGGTTTTGTTGTCAAAACCTGGTAACCCTGTTGCACACATACCTGTGGACTGCACAAGTAATATGCATGTGCATGACATCACCATATGTAATTAGACCATGCCATGCTGGTTTCGTCTGACCAGAGGAGAACTGGTCCCCAGACTGAGCAAAGGTTTCCCAATGTTTTTTTTTTCTCTCTCCATGTCTGTCGCTGATGGAGTTTTGACTTATTGCCAATGTCGCCTTTGGCTTGCTTAGTTCGAGACACTTAATTTGTGTCAATATTTTCAACTTGATTGCACAGATACGATTTGAAATGACCTGAGCTGGGGATGACATTACTGAATCAATGATTGAGTGTTTACTACTGTCCTCTAGCATTATCAACTCTATTTATCTGTTTAATTGTGTAAAGCTGCTTTGACACAATCTGTTTTGTATAAAGTACTATATAAACAAAAGTGACTTTACTTTAACAAATTAGCATTTTTGTAGTTTACATGGAGATAATGGTATTGTTTTTTTTATGTGCACTTTGAAACCTAAAAGCTTGCACTTTCAGACTCCCCAAATCCTGTTGCTGTGCAAATCAACAGCTAAGATATATATATATATATATATATATATACACAAAAAAAAGAAAAAAAA
>JAUCMS010000045.1:13540393-13561790 GCA_032357445.1 Enteromius radiatus
TATATATATATACTGTGTGTGTTTAAATATATATATATATATATATATATATATATATAGGTTTTTTTTTTTGTTGAAAATGGTGTGAAGCAGAAATCTGTTGAGACATAGGTGTGGATATACACATATGTTTTATTAATAAATATAAACAAAATGTAAATAAAATCGCATACCACACATATTCTACACATTGCAGGAATTATTATTATTAAGGAATTACTTTTAAAAAGTTACTATAAAAATAAAAAATACATATATTATGTGATATTCAATAGTTTTTTTGCTTGAGAGTTTTGTTTTGTTTGACGATTCATTATCAGTATTTTCTTTGTTTTTGGTGTGCAGTTTGTGGTGACTATGTTCTGGACCCTTTACGTGTATGACAGAGATTTGGTATATCCAAGACTCCTGGACAACTTTATACCTCAGTGGCTAAACCATGGCATGGTAAGTGGAAAATTGCTTTCTTTTTTTCCAGAAACTTTAAAACTGCAAGATTAAAATATGTTTGCCAGTTTTAAATCACTGACATTACAGTATTTCTAAATGAACAACGGTATTATAAGTCAGATAGATAGAGAGAGAGAGAGAGAGAGAGAGAGAGAGAAAGACACAAAGAAAGAAAGAAAGAGATCGATCACTCAAAGGCAGGTGCAAAAGGAAAAGCACATTTTGTTCTTTTTTCTTGAGCCACATTGACGTCAGATGTAAAAAGCTAGTCGTTGTGCAAACGTTCATTTCAATCAGGAGGAACAAAACTTCAAGGTGGGGTCCAAGTGGCAGGTCTTGTTTTTTTTTGACAGGTGAATGTGATGTTAAGTGTGACAGCATTTTTAGCCGGTGTGTTATTCCAGTAGCAAATCTGTAAAAGTGACTGTTGGTAACAGACAGCAAGAATGTTTACTTCAACATATTGTCACGAATGCAGCATTAATGTATCTTCAGAAGTGAAAAAACTTCACTGCAATTAGTCTAAAAGAGTCTCTACAAGAGATATTTAATAACCTAAACGCTTCCATATTGAATCATACTCAAGTGGCCTCGACGAAAGAGGTTTTGGGACCTAGAGGCTTCTGATAGATTGATAGGAAATACGACTCAGAATGAGGCTATTACTGGAAATGTGGTTGGATGTCTCAGTCGTCGCTAATCACAGGATGTATTCGGTTGGCTTGGGTATAGCCCGGGGCCAATGACAATACACGTAGCGGTTGCTAGGGAAACATGTCTCGGTTATTAATCAACATGAATGTAACCTTTGAGCCTAATCAGAAATTGTCTCTATCTTTAATGTGCAGTAGCATTATGAAATCACATGCAATTGGATTTTCCACAGGGTTTTTAAACCTTTCAGCATGTGTTATTATTGCACATTAGACTGTACATGATTTTTAGGCATGTGCTAAAAATGCACATTTAATTTCTTCAAATTTTCCTAATGATTATGGTGGACTGTGATGCAAAATTGAGTCGAGAGTTATTCTGTTTACGAGGGAAAAAAACAACGATAAAGACTATGATTATTAATATCAAGGATGGCAAGATCAAAAATTTTCAACCCCATATTCACACACAGGCTGCTCAAAACCTAAATTTGGTTTATCAACCATAATTCATGGTCTAAGAAAGTGCTCTTTCCTGCTGTGGACAATGGTTTTCTCCAGCCAGTAAAGGAGCAAAGGTCTTGTGATCTAAGCACAGTTGTGCTGCTGAGGACTGACCCACGGGAGAGAACTACCTTCCAGCTGAGAACAATTTGTGCTATGCAGAAAGTTCCAGATTATCCCTCCTGTGACTGAAAGGGGTTACTCCATTGTAAATATTTTGAAGCATTCCATGGTACCACATTTGTTTGTTTACCCACGCTGCTATGGCAACTGTCTTCTGTTCACTGGCTGCTCTGACAAGGGAACAGTGACTAAGCCTTGTTACAAAGTCGAGTCTGAGCTGTGGTCTGAACATGTATACTAGAGATTAACAATGTGACAGATATGTCTACAGATATTCAAACAAAAATAAATATGACAAATACATAAATAAAAGAAAAAAGCTTTTCCATTTAGACTGCAAAGCAACCTTGCATAAACAATAATAATAATAATCTTGAAAATTATGTAATTAAAATTATAACAATAAAATAATAATATAAAAAAAGAAAATTTCTTTACAAAAAAGATTTATTTAAAAATACACATGAATATTTTATTTTGAAATGAAGACCATTTAGACTGCAAAGCAACTTAGAAATAAACAGAAATAAAATATTTGTAAACGATAAAATGAATTTATTAACATAAATTATAACAGTAAAATTAGAATATTAAAATTAACTGAAACAATAAATTTAAAATGAATGAAAAAATATTATTATTATTATACTTTTCTTTAAATTATAAAAGCAATGTACATAAATTCACATAAATTATAACAATAACAACTTTATAATAATAACAATAACAATATTATAATAACAATAACAATAATAATTGTATTATTTAAATGTTATAATGAAAATATTATTATCTTTAAATCAATAATATTTACTAAATGAACTACAATTCAGTGAAACACCCACAGCAGGGCATTTATGGATCCTTTAAACCTGGATGCACTGAAAGAGAGAGAAGCTGTTTTTCATAGCTTCCCTAGAAATTAGGCCACAACAAACTGTAATAGCACTGGACAACTGTTCCTTTTAAGTCATTCCATTTGAATACACTAGACATATTTATATTTCTGCTGGTGCATGCGACTAATGACTACAAAAGTCCTTTGAAACTTTCAGGGACTCTCTAGATATATGCAGACACATGCAAATATTTGCAAATATTAATCACATCACTAGAATTTGAAACCTTTGTCTCCGTAAGTGCAGACAGGAAGCGACATGAAGACAAAAAATAGAAATAAGACAACAAAAAATACTTTTTTTTCCCCCAAGTGACAAGAGAAAGGACATTTTCCCTGTTTTGAAGCTGTCAGTGACGTTGCTGTATATTTGGCAAGCCTGTCAGGACTCATAATGTGGCGATAACAATCAAAACAGAGCCACTTCAATAAGACTTAAAGAAACCGCTGCTAAACTTTCAAGGCATCATCAGGAGGCGGTTTACCTGCGTCAAAGTATCTGTGACAATAATCCCATCTCCACTTTGTAATTACTCCGCTGCGGAGAGAGGCCTGTCAGAAGAGTGCTGCGCTGCTCTAATGTTAATGCCAGTGGCCTCCCGCTGAGCAGCCCCTATTTTCAAACGCAAAACCGCAAATAAACATCTTACACCTGCTTAGAAAAGACACCACCACTGTACATCTCAAAATAAAAGCAGAAAAAAAGACCAAGAGAGGCTGACATCCCAAGTAAAGGTATTTTCTGGAGTAGAACGCAGTTTAACTTAGCTTATATATAATTCAGCAGGTAGCTTTTAAACGATACAGGTCATTGTTCACGGGGGCTTTTATAACAGATTGCCTGTGGTAAGCAACCCTCCGTCGCTCCTTTATTCACACTGCTAATTGTTCAGTGGAACAAACACAGTACACGGCAATTCCTTTTCCACAGCGTGACCTTGAACGCACTTATTAAAGGGGTCATATGGTGCGATTTTACAAGCTATTAGTGCATAGATAAGACCCCTAAAGTTGCAAAGAGTTCCAAAACCAAAGAGATATTCTTTATAAAAGGTGACAGATGCCTTATCTATAATGGATTTTATCGTTTTTTGTGTCATAACACGGCATCACATTATGGTAAGAGTTACATTACCTGCCACAAGCTTGCAGTATTTGGCCAAACACAATGCACTGGATAGCTGGCCAATTAGAGCATGCCTTGCTTTTTAGAATGATGAGCTTTGTATAAATCGACCTGTTTCGAAAGGCGGCGCTTAGAGGAGAAACAATAATGCACAGTATGTGAAAATTTTTTTTTTTTTTAAACTTAAACCACATAAACACATTGTGTAACACCACATACACAAAGTAATGTTCTTTTTAGCAACCTCATATTACCCCTTTAATCACGTTGTGTGTTCAAAGACTACCAATATTTATGACCGACTTGTAGTTTCAAAAACACCCGTTGCTGTAACAGAGAACGAATTTTACACAGGTATCCCATTTAACTAAGCACTATAGGTCAGTAATGAATTCCAGTTGCAATTCTGGCTCCTTTTGGCCTGTAAAGAAAAACTCACACTGAAATGGTCTATCAACCTGTCTGTGGCATCTCTCTGCAATTCTTTCTTCTGGATTTGTGGGATGTTGTTTAGAGTAGAAAATAGCTGTGCCCACAGGCCGATCTGAAGACTTCTCTCCTCCAAAAAATGTTTTTAACTGTACGCTCCTGCTGCGACTACCAGTATGTTCAGACTGGGGGGATAAGTGTTTCACCATTTACAGTAATAAGAATCCATCTTCAGAGCGAGAGGAGAAATACATTCATGCGACTGAAATCGATCAATGTCAGCGTCCGTGGCTGTGCTAAACTGATCAGGGCTCCTGATGCACTCCAGTGGTGTTTTCTCTGCATCTAAATAATATGTTGGGTTTGCAACTGTCAGCGAAACCTCAGACAGACTAGTTTCTGCTTAACCAACGGCATTACCCAGACTGTCTTTAGGATACCGCAAGGATAAGAACCAGATGTCAGAGCAGATTTTTAAGGCGTTCAATTTACACTTTCATTAAAAACAAACAAACAATGTATCATGTACGAAATACAGTATATGCATGCTTTACAGCTTGATAAGGTATAAACTGATACACACACATATATACTGTATATATGAAAATAATATATTTAGTTGTACGTTGTTGTTGTTGTTTTTTTTTTTTTACTTTAACTGCTAATGTTCTAGCTGGTTTACTTTATTAATATGTTTAATAGTATGAAATATTATTTTTTAAAAATTATAAAATAACATATATTAACTTATAAATGCCTAAATAATTTAGCAAAAAATACTACAAATTAACAAAATAAATTCAATATGAAACTAGAAAATATTTTCAGTATAACTAACTTAAAATAAAAATAACTAATACATTATTTTAACATGAAATTGCAACTACAGTAGATATAAATAATGCTAGACTAATTAATTCATTTCAATTCAATTTAATAACTACAGAAAATAAAATTACATTACAGAGCTAAAATTACATACTGTAAATGAATGAAAGTGTAAAAAATTACATTAAAAAGGAATGATTTTTATATATAAAAGACAAAGTCACCACCCCCCCACCCCGACATTTTTTTTTGGTCATAATTTATACAGTACACCCTCATGTTATTATAAACCTCTACAAGACTTACTTTCTTCTGTGAAACACAAAGGAAAAGAAACTGAAAATATTAATCTTTTTATCTAAACCAATTCAGTGGAGTAAATTATGATAAAATATACAGAAATTCAATATTATTCGGCCTCAGCACCCATAAACTGGATGCAAACTAACCATCAATCATCATACTGGCCAAGTATATAAACCAAAAGGTCTGTCTGAGTACTATTACAATTTACTTAGGGTAGTAATCACCTTCAGTGCCCAGATTCTGATTCATAAGTATATTATTGAATTATTAGTATTAATGTAGTCTCCATAAATGCAAAAATACGTCAGGCTGTTGACAGATTGCCATCTGGTGATCAGTGCCAACTTGGGTACTGGTCGCATACAAGCTCAGACTGTAATTCCCCAGACTGCTGCAAGATGCAGAATCATTTTAATGACATGTTAAAACAAGGCTCCCCTTCATTATGGCCGTTGAGGTTTCCCTGCAAAATGTTTTGTCCCGTGGCTTGCCATTCCTCGTATGCAGTGAAGTAAAGTGAAGCAAAATAAATCATCATTTTTGTGGTGTTTTCCACAGTGGACTGCCACCGTCATCTTTCATAGAACATTTACCCGTGGATTCTTTCATGCATCGCCGGAGGACGCTCGCTTTTATCTTATATCAGCCTGGCAGAGAAACACAAAGCGGCTCAGTATTGTTTCAGAGAGTGGAGTGCAGTCAGCGGTTGCACTGGTAAACTTCAGGGAGAGGTCAGTGGTATTATTGTTAACAAAAGCTGAAGAAAAACCATTGTGTTAAGTGAAATAAAGGGGGGATATTAAATGACTTCAATACTAAATAAAATAAAAATAACTCATAAATTATTTTAGTGTTAGTTTTGGATACACAGTATATTTTTATAATAAAACTAGAAACTTTTACATAAATATAATTAAACTGCTAAAAATATTTAAAACATACCAGACATTTTATATATATATATATTTTTTTTTTTTTTTTTTTGCAGGCCTACAAAACAAAAAAAAAGGACTAAAATAAAAACTAAACAAAAAAATAGTGCAATTATAAATATTAGAAATATTTTCATTGCTTCAAATCAAGCTAAGATAACATGCATTATTAATAAAGTAAATTATTTTTAAATGAATGAATGAATGAATAAAATTATTTTAACCTATTATAAAATTACATCTTGCAAGTAATTTTTTTCTGCCACAGAATAAAAAAATAAAAATGTAACTGCAACATTTCTTCTTAGAATTCAGATTTTTTTTTATCTTACAAGCACATTTTTCTTCTTCTCAGAATTGGAAGAAAACCATCAGAACTGTGAGACCTTAACTAAGAACTGCAAAAAAATACATTTGAATGATGAGATAAAGTGGCAACCTTTTTTATTTTTTTATTTAGCTTCCATAAGATACCAATAAAGATTGTATCTGTGTAAACAAAAGCCGTATTGCTCAAGAGTGTGTGTCAGAACACTAAAACAAGCCTATTAACATGACAGCATCTCTGTAAATTCCCCTCGTTTGTGATATAACCGTGTATGCCGTGTGGTATTATGAAGTGTCTGCTCTTGTTTTCTCTGCCATTGTGCTGTGGTGTTAGCATTATCTTTTTGCTTGGCAACCACTTCACTCACTAAAGCTCCAGATTGACAGGAGGGATCTGCTTGTTTTGTCTGGCAAGCCTCCAGCCACTTACAGAGGACATAATGTGCTACGATCTTATGCAATGACTGTCTGTTGCAAGTAACCCGGCACAGTCAAACAAACTATAATATCCTGATGTTTTATCAAAGACCTGTTACGTTTTGTTTGAAAACCAAAAAGACACGCCGCATCTAAGGGCTTTGACATCCTAAGCTGGATTTTCGCAAATGCAATTTGATTATATCTGATTACAATGGTCAGGTTCTAATGCGTTATGGATTAAATTAAAGCGAGCTGTGATGGAGAGCAAATTAAACCGGGATCAGTGCTCTGCATTAGCGTGTTGAGGGACAAATTAAGCCTAGATCAGCATCCTGTCATGTGACGGGCCAAAGAGCAGCTACCAAACCAACACACTTCTTGGCACAGGGAAATAAAAAGCCCCATCATGCCAGCACTGTATCCACGCTTGCCAGAGAGCATCCCTGCAGCTGTGCCAGGCCTTCGGAGCCAAAATAGCCTGTCATAACAAGAGATCATCTCCCCTAGAGACTGCCAGCAGAATCCAGCGTTTGTGTTCAAACGCAAAAACACAACTGCCCCTTATCAAGCAGACTGCTAATTGTTCTGCCTGCTAGCACATCAGGAATAAATCATCCCCTCATTTTTTTTTGTGCTGCATATTTTTAACAATGACATTTTAAAATATGGATTTAGGGTTACTTAACTAAAACTAAAATGAAAATTAAATGAACTCTATAGACAAATAAGACAAAAACTAAAATTTAAATGAAAATGGAAAACATGAAGATAAAAACAAATTATGATTTAAAAGCATATTAGTATCTCACACTGGATGTGCAATATCTCAAGAAGCCATGTCAGTGGTCTGTTTTGTTCAGAAGAATAGTTACACAAGTTTTACAATTTCGCCAAACCCATTTCCTTACTTCCAGGCAGTCTGAATTCATATGTCCTATGAGAGATGTACAAATCCAAGTACCAAACTGTGCAGCTTTTGCAAAAAAACTATATTTTACATATAGTTTATACATTTTTTAACAGGCACTTTATGTGCTGACACACCCGTTGACCAGTGGGTAACTGTGTGTGTAATACAGAAATGCATATTTAATAATAATAATAATAATAGTTTTTTGTTTTGTTCTCTATCATAATGCACAGTCTAGCTACAGTAACTAGGTTTACATTTGACTGCAGGTTGTATTCTGTATATAACTGTGCAAATCTTGAATCTCCGTCAGCAGGTTTGTGTATCCCATTGAGACGTGTAAAAATAGCAGGTGAATTGGAAATGTTCACCAGTGCTTTGGGACACGTGTCACATGGCCCTACACTTGTTTATGATTTTGCTGGATCAGAACCCTGATGTATTTCAGATAGGATCATCAGTTTTAGTTTATCTGAGACATAAATAATCTTTAGGCAGCAAAAATCATATGCCATTATAGTAGAATATAATTAGTGCTGTCAAATGATTAATCATATTTAATCGCATACAAAATTAAAGGTTTGTTTACATGGTATATGTATGTGTGCTGTGTATATTTATTATGTATATGTATATATAAATAAATACATATACAGCATATATTTAGAAATGTATTTAAATATTTATAATAAAATGTATATAATATATGAATATTTTTAATATATAATATAATAACATATTAACATATTTTTCTTAAATATATACTTGCATGTGTGTGTATTTATATAAACATAATAAATACACACAGTGCATACACTATGCAAACAAGCTTTTATTTTGGATATGATTCATCTTTTTGCAGCACTAAATATAATTAGAAATATGTACTAATGTAAAATATATAGATATTGTTAATATATATTATGTTATAATAATTATAAATGCAATAATTATAAATACATTGAGACACCAAATAAATAAATAAATGATGACATTGAATTTCACTACTAACTAAGAATCAAAAAACATATTGTGAACTTACATTTTACTTTTTCAATCAAAAATCAAAAATACAAATCAGTCTCTTTAAAATCATCAATGGAGGCCTCAGGTTGACCTTTCTGAGTAAAAGCAGACACTTCAGTGGGCGATATTCATCCGTGCATGTGCGTATCTTCAGGGTGAATCGGGAGGTTTCGGCTGACAGTCAGTGTGTGATTCTATGTGGTCTGAGCTGCTTTTTACATGGAGCAGAGGAAACAGATGTGCGTTTCCACAAAGACCAAGAGACAGATTGGGTTTTCACAGAACAAACCCCAAATTCTTCAACAACTGGTGCAAAGAGGCAAAAAAAAAAACCTACTATGTTCAATGATATTGATTCTCTACGGGAAAATAATCTTTTGAAGTGTTAGCTATTTCCTCTGGTTTTCTCAAGTGCTGGGGGATTACTTTATAAAGATCAATAATTGCAGGTCCGTTTTTCTAGACGCTAATATTTCAGGGTACGGCGGTGTACGATGTCACGCTTGCTCTCATGATTGAGTTGCCATGTCGAGCCTGGAAAAGTTACTAGGTGAAGTTCCTTCATCCAAACCCGTCATTAAAACGAGCGCATAGCTGGCTCGCTAGCTCATCCTTAACAACTGGGAAAATATTTACCCATCTCAACCCAGTGAAAGATGGCCGTTTCGTAGCTTGCGTTTTTGCCCATTGTTGACAAAGTTGGCGAGGAAGTTTTCACATCGGAGGGGATGGAAAACGTCTCCAGCTCAGAGTACTTGGAGTGTATTCGACAGCAGAGCAAGCAGTAACCCCTGCTTTTAATTTGCGCTTAGAAACATCTGTGTTCACACCAGTTTTGCTGTAGCAGGCTGCCAGTGAAGTGCGATCGGCGGTGCATAATGAGCTTGTGAAATCTCATCATGTGCTTCACACACAAAGTCTAACGCATTACAAGTCTTCTGCACTTGGTCTTGCACCAAACTTGAGAGCTCATAGGTTAATTCTATTTCAATATCTGTTCTGTTATCATGGAGCAAGTGTCAACAGTATTTTTAGGTCAAATAATGTGTTTTAAAGTGAGAATTTAGATAGCAGCAAAATAAACGAACAAACAAATCCATTGCATGTTAATTTGTATTTTCAATACAATTTTCCATTGCGACAAAAAAGTCGATTGCAACAAAAAGATGATTCATAATGAATAAATAATAGTTAATATTATAATTAAAGACATTAAATAAATGACAATAACAAATTGTTACTACATATTGATTATCAATTGTTTTATTATTAAGACACTAAATATATAACAATAACAATTTTTTATTTTTTGTATTTACTATTAATGATTAACTCGCATATTTTTGCATTCTAATAATAAAACAACATTTAAAAGTGCTGAATATCAGTTATCAGTGATTATTGTAAATTGTATTATTAAGACACTAAATAAAAATCACTGAGACTAATAAATATACTCATAATACAGAATTTTGGCAGCTTAATAGTCATTTATTTAAAAAAAAAAACTAATAATTTCTGCATACTGATTATCAATGATGATAAGGATTCTTATTATTTAATTTATTGCACCATAAATAGCAAAAACACGGAGATTGTTAATAATATATATTCTTGCAGTCTAATGAACATTTATTATTTATGATGATGATGATTATTCATTTTTCATATCATGGTAAAATAACAATAGCATTAAAATATTTATTTCTTTAAAACAATTATAAATTGATTTTGCATATCAACATCAATGATGATTATTAGTCATTTTATTATGACAGAATTCTAATAATAATTATATAACATAAAACATTAATTGCAACGATAATTATTGTTCCAGACACTGAACTTTAAGATTGTTTTTTTTTTTACCATTATTAATGAATATTAACATTCCTACTACGTATTTTTGAAGTTTAACGATCATCTACTTTAATAATGACAACTAGTTTCTGTGCATCGGTCACTGAGTATTTCTCTCTCTCCGTTCATCCTGCTCTCACAGAGCAAATGTTTGACACTCGAGTGGCATCAATCTGAAGTGCATGCGGCACTTTCACTGAAACGGGAGGATATGGAGTCAATCCTGCGAGTGTTTGACAAGGCCTCTCCTGTTTATAGTTCAGGGTCCTCTGAGTGAGTTGTGCTGTTTTGTTGGAGGGGATTTTCCGCAGACAGTCCAGGCACGCTGGCCAAAACCACAAGACTCCAAGAGCTTCTCAGTCTGGTGGTCAGAGAAAGAGAGCTACCATGTTAAATTAAGACAAGGGCCCACAAACACAAGCTAAAATAAAGCAAGCCTGGGTCACATTCAAGCTCGCCTCAGTGGCGAAAAATGCGCCGTCAGGCCAAATCTACTGATACCCATCCAGCTGAGCGGGGACCTAAACACGCTCTCCTTGTGGTGGTGGCTGTGTGCGGAGCGGCTCGGAGTGCTACAGTATTTAGTGTGGATTCACGCCTGCCAAGGATAAAGGGCTAAGAGGTCATGTGAGCCACTGTTGACTGGGAGCCGTGGGGAGTATGTCACAACCAGCCTGGGAGGCTAAGAGGGGAAACCCAACACCCGACCTTGGGAGCACTCTCTCTGTCACCCTATACCCTCTGTGAGCCCGCTGCATGGTTAGCACGCATATCTCCTGTTCGGATTCCACAGGGTTCGGCCGCCTTGACAGGTCGGGGCAAGCTGGACTGTGATAAGACTGCGGGCCAAACCTAATAATGCCCCTTTAATCAACTGGCTCATCTCTCACAAGTAACTCTATCCACAGCTGTAGTATGTGTATTGATATGACATCCCATTAATCATAGTTGTCCTGCGATGTCAAAAAGAGAGATGCACAGATAACAATCACTAACGATTTCCAAGAACACTTTTGTTGGTCTTTTTGTTGTGGCATATTTTCTAAATATTATATTTAGTCTGATTCTGTCATATTAAATTATTTTAATAGAATTTTTTAAAATATATACTTTTTAATGCAGAAAGTGCTTATTAAAATGATCAAAAGTGATAGTAAAGAGAATATTTATTTTTGGAAAATAATGTTGTTGTAGTATTTTAACTTTCTATTTTAAAAAACGAATCCTGAAAATTGCATCATGACTTCCACAAAAATATGAAGTGGATCATTAAGAAATAATAAGAAATGTTGGTAACACTTTGCTTAAAGCCTTTATGTATAATGCATTATAAAATCAGTGTATAAATGGAAGAATATTTATAAAAACATATGATATATGTTTTATTATATTATATTCCAATAGAAAACAATAATTGTAATAATTAAATAATATGAATTGCTTAATCAAGCAACACCATAGAATCAATGACTATGCCACTTTTAAGTAAATTTCTAAGTATCCTATCCAAATACACGTTAATAAATATGTAATTAAATTTCTACTGAAAAAGAAACAAATTAATGCAGGCAATTATGAATGACGCAGAAATTTAAACACAGGAACTAAGTAATCTGAGATGGCAACTCTAACGCATGGGGTTTTATTATAGTCATTATAATTGATTATTAAATTTCCGTAATGGATGCATTGATTTCTATTATCAGATTGCTGCACCATAATGTATTTTTATTCCCCTAATGACAATCCATGTCCTTGGTTGGAGTATAAAGTGGCAGACTGCAGCCAAACTCTAATGTGGCAGTAGCTGAAGCCTTGACACTTTGACCACAAAATCCCAACTGGGACGCAGCTGTGAAATCCTTACATACACTGTCTCACCACTGTCAGAAGACAAAAACAAGAAACAGCGCTGCTTAACCGACTCCAGGAGCTGGAATGTTTGGGCAAAGGTTCTGCCAATGAGTCTATTCCTCTAGAGCTCTTCATATCATGAAATAACTATAAGTGTCAGCGAGCATTAAAGTATAGCTTATCACTGATCACAATCAATTAAGTGTGATCACCAGGCTTTGGCTTTTTGCACCCACAGATACAATCTTTCTTAGTCTCGCTTTTCCCAAATTTAGTCTATTCTGAGATCTTGCAGTTGTGGATCCATAACCACAAGTCGTAATTGCATGTGAGGTTATGATTATTATCATTACCAATGAAACAGACACTATGTATGTGAAGAGAGGGTCCTGGGCTCGAGCCCAACTCTATTCCCAGATGTCTGTGAAAGTGAGTGTGAAAGACATTTTATGATAGAGATAGTCAAACACAAAGAACTGATAAAGTGAAGCAATAGTTGTGTGGTTTGTGTCAGAGGTCATGGAGGGTCATCGACATTTACATTTCTATATAGTACAGAATAAAAGAGTTAATTATCACCTGTTCATTCAATGCACATAATCTACTTTTATATTTGAGTATATACTTGTGTTGTGTAAAATTACCACTAATTAGTGATTTTATTTAATAAAAAATAATTCATCCGGCACAGTATTGTATTATTTAGATTTTTGTAACAGCAGATATATAACAGTAAAAATAACTAATATTAATAATGTAATCAATAAAAATATATAAATTAGTATTTACAGATAAGAAAAGAAAACTGATATAATTTTTAAAGTATCATGTGACATTATAGACTGTAGTAATGGCTGCTGAAAATGATCCTTTACCATCACAGATATATAAATATATGAAATATATTCTGTTCTTTTAAATTTTAATATTTCTGTTTTTAAATAAATTCAAACTTGGTGAGCATATTTTGAAAAGCATCATCCACGAGGGTGAATTTAATTTATTTTATAAAACAAATTGCCAAATTAGGCCTCAATTTGTGTCCTATTCAATATTTTGGCCTTCTTTGTTAATAGAAATGGTTTTTTTTTATTGTTACAATTCCCTTATTGGTATGCAGCTTCAAAACCCACGCTAGTTTCTGCACAAGTGCTCTAGTACAAGTCTCTCAAGATCTGTCTGGAGGGGTTGAGAGTCATTTCAGCAGATCATGAGGGGTTTCGATAGCGGGGCATTAATGATTGCCCCTCACTGTGATTTGTTAGATGGAATGTGTGTGGGTGAGCAAGCTCCTTGGATAATACTTGAGCTCTCCATGCGTGCTGAGACACATCTCCACACCTCTAGAAGCATCCGATCTTAGTTTTTTCTGCAGAGGTTTGGCATTATAGCAATTAGACTGTAATCACCGTAATGAACAGAATAACCGTCTATTATCCAAGTGCCAGCTACGACTCCCTGACTTGCTTCTGGGAAGAGATGAAAAGGTTTTCCGAATCTCCTAAACTTGTTGCAAACATGTTTTGTAAATATTTGAGGGCATCGAACGATTAGAGAAAAATCATTATGGCGAAGAAAGATGTGCAAATGCACACACAAGAAGAACAGAGAACTCACAAAGGATTAGACCGAGTATTTTATACTACATAGTAGAGCGTTTTACACTACATAATTCAACTTTGAATGTAAAATTACATTTAACATGAATTTAGATGATTCATCCTTATCAGGTAATCATAATAATAATTGATTTATATTAATAATAAACAAAAACACAATAAAGAAATTAGCAACTACCGTAAATGCTTCATTTAGCAGCCTAATGTTGTTGCAGCCTGCAGTCAGCGTAGACAGCGTGCCAAACCACACACTCTGAGAGCAGACAGCACAGAATGAGTCAGGAGCATGCTCATTCACACAGGACGTCTTCTGGTGTTCACAAATAGCTAGATGGGGAACAGAACGCAGGGGTCTCGCGACACGTTTTTAAAACCATTTTTGTCTCGACATTTTTAACAAGTCCTGAAAAAAGCTCTTCACTCACGGTGCTGAGAAAACAGGGAAATATGTCTGTCTGGATGTGCACTTAGGCACATTGCAGCTAGATGGGTTTCAGCTTTCTATATTTCTATACGGATTTTTCTCTTTCTCTCTATGTGTGTGTGTGTATACATATATATGTATGTGTATGTGTGTGCATATGTAAATATATATATATATATATATATATATGCATGTGTGTGTGTGTGTGTGTATATATATATGTGTGTGTGTATGTGTATGTGTGTGTTAATAATAAATAAAAACTGTTTTCTATTTTAGTATGATGGCAAAGCTGAATTTTCAGTAGCCATTTGTAGAGTCTTCAGAAATCATTCTACTGACTTGGTGCTCAAGAAACATTTTTTTCTTATATATATAAATGTTGGAAAGAAATGTTTTATTTATTTATTATTTATTTTATTTTTGTATTGTACAAACCATGATTTAACCTTTTCAGGCAAAGCAACATTTATTTGAAATATAAATGTTTTGTACCAATGCAGAAATAAATGTGGGTGTATTTAATAATTGAATACATCCTTGCTTCATTTTTGAATGCTGGGGGTATATATAGCTATCTTTACACATAGGCTACATATCAAAATGTTTCAGAAAGTATTATTTTCTGAACAGTTGTGCACTTCAAAAAATAATGTGATTTTAACGGTACAAAATGCTACAGTAAAAACCTGTTAAATGGGTAATGGGAAATTTTTGAAAAATGTACAGGGAAAAAACGTAAACTGACATGCCCAGAATTCCCTGCATTGTTTCAATTTGTTGTTTTTTTCTTTGAAATAACTATGTTTCTACTTAGTTTTTTCTTATCAGTTATGTTCATTTGGGCTGTATGTTACATGTAATGTTGTTAAATTAATGTTAAATGCATATTTCAGTTTAATGAGTCTCACCGTGATGGTGTTAAGTGTTTGTGTCTTGTTGTCTGAAGAGAACATATTGCAAAGCAAAGGCTTACGTGCAAAAGTTTCAGTTGCACATACCCACAATGCCTTACACACAAACCTCAATAATAGTGACAGGTGCCAACAATTCTTATACTTACAAGGAGAAAGTGATAGAACAATCATTTAAAAAATCTTAACCTTACATACAGTACCACTGACACTGGCATGGATGAATTGGCTATATATGGGACATTTTCCATTCAGTAAACAAGCAAATTCGACTCAGATACACTAAGTTTGAACAATTAATTAAGACTTAAAAGCATTAATTAATTACATTATTACTTTTGATTGACATTGCCTGCTTTTCTTGAGCATTGCAGTGTCTGTTTGGTTAGCAGTAACGTGACTCATAACTGGTATCTAGCACATCAGGGGTTCAGTCACAGAATGACACACAAATAGCTGCTCTCTCACTGACTGTACATTTTATCCTCGCACTTGTCAAAGAGACAAGTTCAGACCTGCCAATCTGATGACACGGGACTTAAACACCCAGCATCCCAGCTTCAAGCGGGCTGGCACGCTCATATCTAGGGAAAGCCCAGTAAATGTGGTCTGTTTTTTTATTTAGTGTGGAAATATGATTATGTGTTGCAAAAGGGGGTTCAGTAAGAGCTGTGGTGGCATGTTAAAAGCATATCAGAATATCAACATGTCATGTAATTTCCTTTGGATGCCATTTCCACCACAGACGTGGGGTCAATCGAGGCAAGATCTGCAGGGGAAGAGAGAGGTTTGACTGTCTCTATGTAAGAAGGGTGCCACCTGGTGACTAACAGAAGAAGTGAACATGCAATGGACGGAGCCAAATTGTCCATGCAAAACAAACAAAAAAAAAAAAAAAATATATATATATATATATACACCCTCATGTTATTTTAAAGCTATATGATTTTGTTTAATCTATGGCACACAAAAGAAGCTATTCTGAAGAATATTGGTAACCAAACAATTTTGTTCCTATTGTTTTCCTGTATATGGTACCAAACAGTATTTTCACCAAAGTATAGAAAGATAAAAAAAAGTTTTCAACTGTTTCTCAAGGTGTACACTTTTTTACCAGCAGTTCTGATTAATTATTCTTAGAAGTCACCTAAATTCAAGATATAAACTGAGATAAAAAGTTTTTTTTTTTACCATTTTATTTTTTTGTTTTGTTTTTTGTCAAAAAAAAGTTTGAATGAATATTTCTTATTTCTGAGGTTGTTTCTCAGAATTGACAAAAAAGACAGAATTATGGGATGTAAATTAATACATTTTTTTCTGGGGCAAAAACGTTTTTCGAAAGGCTTCCATTATGTGGCGAAAAAATGTAAGTCTTTCCATTTTTGCCAACATTCTTCAAAATGCCTTCTTTTGAGTTCTACAGAAAAAGAAAGTCATACATGCTTGAAGTGGCATAAAGGTGTCAAACGATGACTTTAAGTACACGATAAATGTCTGTTTTAAAATTATTAGGCTTTAATACTGACCTAGTATGGGCATTATGTCATTGTTCATTGCATTTAACAAATTTTAAAATGAAACAGATGTTCAGCTCTGCATTTAAAAAAACCCAATAAACTAACTTTATGTTACTATCCATGACCTGATGTGTTTGTATTGGCTTGCACAATGGTTTTAAGGGTTATAATAATGATAGCTCACCCATTCTCCTCATTCACATGGCAGGAGAAGCCCCTGCCCAGACTCGTCTTGTCTCTAGCATGCCTCCATCTTTTCAGGCGCATGAAACCATCTCAGTTGTTTGTCAAACACTCGCTTCAATCCACACCCAGCTTCCACCTGGTCTCATAAAAATACGTACCTCTGTGCACTTTTTGTGCAACATTTTTACATGCCTATTTTTATTATGTTGATATAGGTACATATTGCTGTTTTCTTATTACGTTAAATATCCGGGGACTATTGCTAAAAGTTAATGCTCTATCATGTTGGAAATATGCCCTGCCCCAAATCCATATACCCAATAGTGTTAAATGCAAAACTGATATACTGTAAAAAAAAAAAAAAGGCATGCAACCGTGTCATTTCAGCTTCCTTTTATGCAGATTTGATCTGTATTTGAACCATAGTTACACAGGATTGAAACCTCTCAAATACATCGCTGTACTCTGTGAGCTACTGAACAAACCTACAGTCTACAAAAACCCATAGATATGAAACCGATATGTGTGATGCTAATGTTCAAAAGCATCAGTCTCCCTAAAAAGTGCACCAAGGTAAGTTTATGCCAAGAGACAAGGTAGAACATTTTCTAATTTATAGGTTTAATTGAAATAACTGTATTTACTGTAGAGCTGCATGCAGGTGGTTATTTCTGAAAAACTTCAAAACTGTAATATTCATAATCCATTAGTAGGATATCAGAGTAACCAATATTATAATTGAAGTCAGATACAGTACAGTATGTATCAAATTTATGAGCCATCAGTCCACACTGAAACCACATTTAGACAGGAACCGGAACACTTCTTAGAAAACTCGACTTTGCTAGAACCAGTGCGTTGAAATTTGGCGACACTGTAGCAATCTTTTTATGCTTCGAGTCATTTGTTAAGCTAACTGTGATCTATTTCTGTCCTTTTCAGCACACAACTGTTCTTCCTTTTATCATAATTGAGATGAGAACAACACACCATCGATATCCCAGCAGGACCTGTGGACTCTTCGCTGTGTGCATGTTTGCTGTTGGATATGTCGTATGGTAAATGTCTATTTCAGCGCAGTCATTTTTAATATCACACTGGGCTCATTTACAAAGGACTCCCTGTAGGTGTTATGATCAGCAGAAACTGGCTTTGCATTGTTCTAACACAGTGTCAATCAAAAGAAAGATTCCATCTGGTCACCTGATCTTCCTGACCTCCAAATCATTCCCTGATGTCTTTCTGCACGGTAATTAATTTGCTTGAATTCTGGCTCTTTCCACGAATAGGGTAAACTTTGGGCTCCCATTACATTGTAAAAGCATTAGAGGCACAAATCCCATGTAAACTATCACCTAACGTGAAATGAACCCAGCAAAAGGCATCTGTATCCCTGCTTCAGAACAGAGACTTTAGGCTAAACCTGTGACCCTGTAAGACATTCTGGTGTAGTTTAAACTAGCAGCAACAAAAACAATCATATTAGTTATTATTAAATATACAGCGTTAATATAATTAGTTAATGATAAGAAGAATTCATTATAAATTGTTGTTAATAATAATATTTATTTATTTGCAAGCTAAAAAATTAAAAATAAATAAATAAAATCAAACAAACCAGGAATTGTTTAACTATTTAGACACTGTTACATCATGTTCTGATATAGTAAAAAAAAAACCACACACATTTATTTATTTTTTATTTAGTTATTTATTAATAGTTTAATAATCCATGCATTTTGTATTAGTTGATGCTGTAATAAATATGATAATTAATAGATAATTAAGAATGAATAAAATAAATATTAATAATTTCTATTAATAATAATCATCATTTTAAAATGTGTTATTCTGTTACACAGGCGTAGTTTAAAAACAACAACAAAAATAATAATTATTATAAAAATACAAATATTATAAATGGGATTAATAATAATAAATGTTAATAATAATTTTTTAGAAAATAAAAAATATTCATACAAAAAGGGTTTTTCAAACTGTCCAATTAGTCTCAAACTGGCAACAACTCTGGAAAACTGCAAACCTCATATAAAATAAATAGAAAATAAAATGGCTCGTATAACAGTTTGACCACCTGAGGTTGACAAGCACAGTTATTTTAAGAGTTCAGAGCCCTGTTTTGTACACAATGGACCGTTGTACATGTTGGGCAGTTGTGGCATAATGGATAGAGAGTTGGACTTGTAACCCAAAGGTGACGGAGATGAGACCCCCAACTGCTCCCTAGGCGCCACAGCACTGGCTGCCCACTGCTCCGGGTGTGTGTTCACGGTGTGTGTGTGTGCGCGTGGTTGTTCACGTCTCACTGCTGTGTGTGTGCACTTGGATGGGTTAAATGCAGAGCACAAATTCCTAGTATGGGAAACCATACCTGCCCAAATGTCATGTCCTTTCCTTCATGGAAAGTGTCTTTTGTAGATACAACCTCAAATTCAGTGCCCCTGAAACCTTTGGAAAATAATCATCCGAGGATTTATTTAGTCTTGCATTTAACAGATTAATTGGCAATATGAAGAAAGTCCTCGGAGCCAAACTAAACTAGTCTGACAGCATGGAGGAGGCCTCTGTAAAAATCACCTCAAGTATAAGATTATCAGCACACACCTCTGTCTTATTTCCCTTCCCTAAATTAAGCTGATTAGGCATTGCGTTTTATTTAGTCAGGGAATAAGACTTGCCTGCAGTTGTTAAATCCATATGCAGCTTTACATGAGGATTACCTTCCAGAGACAGCTTTTATACACACCATTTCACAGGACACTCGCGAGGCTGAGAAAACAAGCCATTTGAAAAGTAGGTAGATGGGCCTTCTTTAATATTCATCAAATATTAAAGCTAAGGTTATGAGTGCGGGAGTAGATTAAACAGGCACAATCCATTACATAAACGGGCTGTCAGACCGTAGATTATAACCATGTGACTGCATTAAAATTGCTCCAGCAAAAAAGAATTTAAGCAGTGCCGCATCGTAACAAAAAGAGTAGTGTCTAGCATTCACAGACATGAATGGTAGACACATTGACTTCTGCAGCCTTTCAAGCGCTGGATTTAGCAGACAGAAGGACAAACACATTAGACAGAGGTAACAGATTTTCTCTGTCTCTCTCTCGTAGGATGTGCTGGGTGCACAGTATGACGGGGGTGTGGGTTTATCCCTTGCTGGAGCACATCGGGTCCATGGCCAGAACTCTCTTCTTCATCTGCCTCACGGCTCTGATCAGCGTCTACTACGTCTTGGGAGAAATCCTGAACAACTACATCTGGGATTCCTCAAAGAGTAAGTTAAAGGCATGGTTAGGCCATAAATGAAGGTTCTGTCATCGTTTACTCCCACTCGTGACGTTCCGAGCCTTTATGAATTTCTTTCTTCTGTGGAACACAATAGAAGGTATTTAGAAGAATGTAGGTAACTTTTGTCCTTTTTGTCAAAGTCCATGGGACCCAAAACTGGTTAGCAAGATTTCTCAAAATATCCTCTTAAAGGAAGAGTTCACCAAACAATGTAGATTCCTGAGAACCGACAAAACACCATAAAAGCAGTCCATATAACTGTGATATACACTGCTCAAAAAATAAAGGGAACACTTAAACAACACAATGTAACTCCAAGTCAGTCACACTTCTGTGAAATCAAACTGCTCACTTAGGAAGCAACACTGATTGACAATCAATTTCACATGCTGTTGTACAAATGGAATAGACAATTAGCAAGACACCCCCAATAAAGGAGTGGCTCTGCAGGTGGTGACCACAGACCACTGTGGGCCCGACGTCTACAGGTGGGGGTTGTGCTTACAGCCCAACACCTTGAAGGACGTTTGGCATTTGCAAGGAACACCAAGATTGGCAAATTTGCCACTAGTGCCCTGTGCTCTTCACAGATGAAAGCAGGTTCACACTGAGCACATGTAACAGACGTGACAGAGTCTGGGGACGCCATGGAGAATGTTGTGCTACCTGCAACATCCTCCAGCATGACCGGTTTGGCAGTGGGCTCGCCAGAGGTAGCCTGACTGCCATTAGGTACCGAGATGAGATCCTTGGACCCCTTGTGAGACCATATGCCGGTG
>JAUCMS010000045.1:13580720-13594102 GCA_032357445.1 Enteromius radiatus
GCCCTGACGATTTTATCAGTTAGCCTAGTGTAGCAACTTAAAGGCTACACATGACATTTCTCACTAGCGAGGTAATACTCGCTGCATCTTAAAGCAGACTTACAGTTGCTTCAGAACACGGTTGAGGGACACACTCTCTCTCTCTGTTTCTCTGTGTCTCTGTCTCTCTCGCTCTCTTTCTAATAACTTCATTATTAACTGCATTAGTCTGCTGTCAACGGCTCAAGCCGTTGCAGAGAATTATAAGTATATATAAATAATTCAAGATGACTCACGTTCAACTTTATGTATTTAATATAGCAACAAATCCAGAAATTTTTTAAAGAAGCCTTGATATATTTTTGCAGGATTCTTTGACGAATAGAATGTTCAAAAGAGCGGCATTTGTTTGAAATAGAAATCTGACGTAATAAATGTCTTTCACTTATGATCAGTTTAGTGTGTCTGGCTGAATGACAGTTGAAGGATATTGTTTACTCATTCTCTCTGTTTTCACAGCACCCCGTGCCATTGGTTCCAAATTTTAAGCCATCGATGTCTGTGCCTGATTGGCTTCATGCCGTCCAGAACTACATGAGAAACTTGCAGTATCCTTTACCCTTCGCTCTGGAAAACTTTGACAGATGAATTCTAAACCTCGGTTTCTTCTTGATGCATTATGGATTCACGGGCACTCATTTCTTTGGAGTGTCAGTTATGCTTTTTCGCTAAGTGTAATTTATTCAGTCTGCTTGAGTTATTCAAAGTACCTTTTTGGTTGGAGTGTCAGTCACTTTAATGTAGAGTGATATTAGCCACGTGTCTGCATACTTCTGGTACTCTGATTATTACAGTTTTCTGCCTTGTGCTTTAAAGGCTGCCAGCGGAAATGTGTGGCTTTGATATAGATTAGGAATAAGGAATAAGAATAAGAATAAGGAATAGTTTGCCCATATATGAAAATTTGTTGAAAGTGTATACACGCTCATTTTAGCCAATGTTTAGTTAAGTTTATTGCGTTAAGTTGGATATTGCATTGTCTATACATGGTTCAGCTTCTGTGGATCTGTATATTCATTATTGTGTGCAATTAATATATCCGCATCAGAATTTACTCCCACAAATACAACGTCTGTGAAGAGTAATAGGGTTTAACAGGATATTGTTCGCAGCTGTGCATTTTGACATGCATGAGTCACAATGAAAAACAGGAAGACAAGGCTTCCTAAATGAGCCGTACAAACTTCACGTAGCTCTTTAACTGCTGACAGATACAACCATACGGGAACACAGTTCTTTGAGATTAAGAAAACCAGACCTCTGAGTGGGTAAGTGATGCCATCGTTGAGGTATTTTCATCATCCTGTCTGTCTGCCCTGTCTTTCCTGTTTTTAGTCTTTTCTTTTTCCTGTTCCTTCGTATTTTACACTTAATTTGCACTCTTGGTGGTAAATTTAAAAAGATGGGCTCTTAAAATGATGTTTTGCAGGTGTGATATTCATTTTAAAAAGTGTAACCAAACATTAAGGATTAATTTTATTCAAAAAGAAGTCATTGACCCTGTATTGCATCAATTCAATCTCTTTCCAGGTTGATGGAGACCGCCAGAGAGATGATACGAGAATCACTTCCCATCAAATGCCTTGAAGCAGTTATTCTTGGAATGTATCCTTTAGTTTTTATTGACAACTGTGTTGTTATTGTTAACAAAAACGTAAATCTTGTATCAGAAATTTTTTAGATAAGTTTAAGTACCAAAATTACTAAAACTAAATATATATATAAATAGAAACCAGTGTTGTTAGATGATTAATCACATTGAAAATAATGTTTTTGTTTGAAATACATTCTGTATGTGTATATATATATATATACGTAAATAAACAGTACACATACACATATTATGTAAAAACAAAAAACAAACAAAAATATTTATTTTAGATGAGATTAATCATTTGACTGCACTAATAGAAAGATTAAAAAATTAAAACAAATAGAAACTATATTAAATATGAATAGTATATGAAATTAAATATGAATATTATATGAATAGCTTTGATATTATATAAAAAATTATATTTGAAATAGGTTTTAAGTTATAAATATTGTGAGTAATTGCTGAAAACATATGTGTATATAAATAATATAAAAATAACTCTGAAGGAATTAACATCAAAGAATTAAGAAAAATTGAGGGAGAAAATAAATAAAACATTCATGGAAAAGAATTGATAATATTATGCGTTAGAAAAAAGATGGACGTGGGTGGCACTCACACTTTCTTCTGAAAATGTAGAAATCTAGTGCGTGTTTTCTTTTCAGTTTCCTTTAGTCCCTAAAGTATAAATCGCTTCTCATAAAAGTAATTATCACTATCGAGCACATACAGCACTGTTCATGTGTCGTGGGAAAGCCCCGTACTTTTATTGTTATTGTTGATTTCTCAATTGCTGAAATTGTGATGGATGGACTAAGTAGAGATCTATCAAAGGCAATGTGCTTCAGATCACTGTCTTCCCTCATGATCCCCCATCCCTTCAACTCAGCCCGAAGCTTTAACGTTCAGCTGTTGCTAGGAAACTAGGAGTCGTAGTAAATTCTCCTAAAGGGATGCACAGCTTCCTGCCGATGCAGTCGATGCAGCTGTGCCATTCTATGCCACTGGGAGGGTGAGTTCTTTCAGGAACTATTAGTGTCAGGTAGCTCATCAGATCCAGGCCAAGGGTTAACACAAGGTGAATGTCATCTCCATGTTAAGTGCTAACAGAAATGTTGTGAGGAACTGATTTGCAGATTGTGGTGTATTTTGCGAGAGCTGTAATGTGGACTTGACTTTGAGTTAAGCACCTCATGGGTCATTAGTTGAAAATCTGTGTGCTGATTTGTAGTGAAGAGCGGGAAGATGAAGGGTTCCAATTTACGTCACTTTGAGATTTTGTATCTTTGTGTAACAAAACCTGTCTTTTAATCTTCAGTGCTCTCAAGGAATTTTCCTACAGTCCCAGAGGACTCAAACATCATAACAATGAGTATTGGAGTATCAGAGAACACAGAGGTTATTGTTGTTGTAAAGTTAAAAGTGCTGTAAGTTGCTGTAAGTAATGTGTTTGTTACACTTATTGTAAACTTGCCTTTATACCACACTCAACTGCCATTAGCTCTTCTGTATTTAATGGGAGTGGCTTAATGATATGTAAGCTGACTTTTCGCAAAAAGACCCACTCCCCTCTGTTACTGTTGCTATGTCTGATAAGCCATGGCGCTCTCACACAACACATCATGTTTTCATGCAGTAAAATATATATATTGTGGAGCAAAGACAACGTACTGACAGACAAAACAGGGCAGGTTACTTGTGGCATGAATATATCAATCAATATATATCACCCAGCCCTAGTCTGAACATCGAATCCTATGTAGATGAAAAAAAAAGTAGTGTAAAACTAGTTTTAGATTGTATGTATTGCTTTGACTTATGTGAGTATTTTTTAAGCTATTATATCACAAAGACAACCCAAAGTGTTTGGTCTTCTTTTTTCTTCATGCAGAATTATCTGGGTAGAAATAAAGTCATAAAGAGATATTCAAATTCAAATTCAAATGAAGACACAGTGTGCTTGGAACCTATAGCAGAAGTAATCCCTCAGGTTTGGGAATGCGTGTATTGCAGATAAGAATTCTCGGCACTGCTGCTGAAAGGATCACATGGCCCTGCTGATGGGTAATGTGATCCTCTGGTGTCTTCTCATTACAGCACTGGTGGGGGGGGTGGGGGGGGGGGGGGGGTGTATGTGTACACACAGAAAGAAGGAAACTCAAAAGACCTGCAGACGAACGAAACCTATTGAATGAGCCTGTTTTTACTTCAAATAACAACAAAGTTTTGTGTTCAAAATATTACCAAAGAATAGACTCAGTTTACCATTCTCCTTTTGAAAAAAAAATCTAAATGTAACTTCTTTGCTTTCTCACTTTGTAAAGTAAAAAAATTCTCAAGTGAGAAATGTTTGATTTATTTATCGCAAAGATTTTCACCAAACTTTTCTGCAGATGATACAAAGGCCTCGGTTATTTTATATATAATATATGTATATATGTAACATGTAACATGTATTTTTATTTTTGTAATGCGACTGTATTAAATGTACTGTAACTAATGCTAGTTTAATGTATTAATTAAATGTATTAAACTTTCGAACGTTACTTCAAAACATTTGTTTTGAAGATTAGTGAAGAATCTTCAAAACTAGTCTTGATATTTTATGTCGCTTCACAAGTAAATTTCATAAATCTTGTGTTTAGATATTTTAAAAGAAGAAAAAAAAGAAAAAGTCCAATTAAAGTTGTCATTTTACTGTGCATAATTGTGTAAGTGCTACTGTCGCTTACCACTTTTGAAGTTTTAATCTGGAATAGCCTTACTGTTTGTAGACCAGTGGAGTTTTTGATTAATAGATGAATATGCTTGTGTTATGGTATAAAAGCATATTGTACTAGTGATTGTCTTTGAAAGGCAGATGGCAAAGCAGTGAAGCCATTCCAGGACGTTGCGTTGTGTTGTTGGACACACATGGCTCAACAGATATGTGGTATGTGCTCTTGGCTGACTTGGCAGCTTGTGCGGTACCCAACAGCAAAATGGCACAGACCCACTGTTTACTGACAAGCGTGACCATAATGATTCATTTAAAGGGTGGTTGCAAAGAATAAAGCATCATTTCCTCATTTTAGCAACTTCAAGGCAATATGAAATTAAACTTAACATCAGAAAGGAGAACAGCAATCTTGCTAATGTCTTTTTGTTTTGTTTGTACTGTAGTTCTTGAATTACATCACGGACACCCTAAAAGAAACACCACTCTGATTACTGATGTGATTGATGGCATAAAGGTCAAAAAGTAGACTAGACTTTTTATTTTCTGTCCGTAGTTGCAGATGGGTCCTGGTGTGAACCCAGCTGATACACTCACAGCCTGGTGAACTCCTCATGGCAGCAACTGCCGCATCATGTGTGGCCATGCCGCAGTGAGCACTGATCGCTTGCATAAGACTACAGAAGAGATCAGGCAGAGACAAGGAAAAGCCCAAGGGGAAGGCCAGTCTAGCCGAGTGTCTGCTGACTAACTTCAATCACATAACTGTAACATCATGGAAAGAGAAGATTTTTGTTCGACTTGAGATGTTTGGCCTTTTATATAAGCATTGGAGTTTATTTGGGTTATGTCAGTTTTTTTTTACTACATTTAACTGCATTTTCAGATTGTGTGAATTTTTAGTGTGCAATTTGATTGTCTGTTATTAGGGTTCATTGCCTTAATGTTACTGTTAGAGAGTTAAAGGTGGTTTCTAGGGGGTTACTATGCAACTTTGGTGTGTTATGTGGTTGCTAGGGAGTTGTGTGTGGTTAAGTCATTGCTAGCGAGTTCTTGTTGGTGTTTATCCTTGCAAAAGTTGTTTCCACATTACTAGAGAGTTATAGGTGGTTGCTAGGGTGTTGCCATGCACCTTTTAGAAATTCAAAGTGGGTTTAGTGTGTTTTGTGGTTGCTAGTGGGTGTGGTTAGTGTGGTTGCTAGGTCATTGCTGGCGTGTTCTTATTGGTGGTCTGTGCAAAAGTTGTTACCACATTGCTGAAGTGGTTGCTAGGGTGTTGCTATGCATTTTCTTGGCCATTTGGAGTGCGTTTAGTGTGTTTTGTAGTTACTTGATCAGTTCGAGGATGTTCTTGCTGGTGCTCTTCCATGCAAATTTTTTATTTTTTTTTTAATTATTAGAGTGTTATAGATGGTTACTAAGGTGTTTCCATGCAGCTTCTAATGGATTCAAAGTGGGTTTAATGCATTATATGGTTGCTTGCAAGTTCTATGTGGTTGCTTCTAAGGCAATCAGTGATTTTTAGTGTGTTATGTGGTTGGTAGGGTGTTCTTATTGGTGTTCTTGATTGTTACATGCTGAGTTGCCAAAGTTGAGTTAAGAACAATTAAACAATTAAGCTTTCTTTCAGAGTGGCAGTTCTAAGAACATAGTCACAAATGTTAACTGTCATATATCTTAATAGTCAGTATTGGAAAAACTAGTTGTGAAAGACAACTTCTTATTGACCTAAAGTAAGTCATTAGCTGATTGATTTTCAGGAAGTTAATAAACTTACTGAAAACTCAATGACAGATCGGATTTGAAAAAATCAGTAGTTAAAAACCTTGGGGAAGATTTGGTATATTTATGAAGCACTTTGGCATCCTCATGAATCTTAACACTGATAAAAATCAATTTGTCATTTAATTATCACTTCATTCTCAAGCAGCTGCTATTTTTGACTTGAAAATTATTCTGACTTCACCCAGCCTGTCGTGATTAAATCCAGCACAAATAAAAATCCTTGACTCTGTGTTGCCAGCTACCTAACCAACGGTCTGACCTCCGTGGAACGGTTCCCCATCAGCTTTAAGACCCAGTTCTCCGGCCACCACTTCCATCATGTGGTGCTGGGCGTTTACTGTAACGGCCGATATGGCACTTTGGGTATGAGTCGACGTACTGACCTTATGGACAGATCTCTGAGCTTCCGTACGCTCAGCGAGTTGGTGTTCGACTTTGAGGACTCATACCGCCGCTACCAGCACACCATGAAGAAGATCAAAATCGGCCTGTATGTGCCCCATAATCCGCATGTTTTCCAGCCTATTGAGTGGAACTATCTGGTGATCAACGCCTGCAAGCAGGGCCATGAGGACATGCGCAAAGAGCTGGAGAAGCATGGTCGTGACATGAGGATGAAGGTGACTCCATAACCTTCTAAGATACAGTTTTGTTTTTTAGTATCATTGATGTTTTTTTTTTTCAAAAAATGAGAATTATTTTTAATAAATATTTTAATAATTAAATTAATTAATTTTAAAAGTTTTATTAGCTTGTTTCTATATATAGTTTTTATTAAGGTGTCCAGTAATGATTCCAGTAATGAGAACAGTTTTATGGTTAACAAACCAAAACTAATACATAGACTCAAAGAATCAATAAGGTATATAGACTCAGTTGAAATGTAACATTTCAATATGATCAAAAGATGTAAATATTATTTTGTTGATTTTGGTGTTATATATATTATATATTACAGATTTTTATATTAAGTTTATATTTTTGCTAAAATTACATATTTTAGGTCCTGGAAAAGAGATCTCGTTGTCCCTCAAAATCTAAGCTAGTTTAGTGGGAACTAAGTTAAGTCATACTTCCTGTGGGAGGCGTTACATGGATCACACTTTTTATATTCTATGTTATTTTATAAAATATTTTAACATTTATGTTTTACCCTGGTTCGTTTCTAATTGAAGCTGCTTCAGAAGAATCCTTTTTTGTCCTTGGCTGTTTATGAAGATCTAGACCAGCATGCATGCTTGAGATCATCTGCTTTACTGTAACATGGGAAGTGTTCATCATCTAGACAGTAAAAAGTAGGTCATGTGCTCCCAGTTTCTCAGATGCGGCCTTGACTTGTATGGATGATCGCAGTCAGCTGTGACATAGTTTCCATGAACCACATGAGCAGACAGTGGAAATTGTGCTCTGAATGTTTAAAACTAATGTAGGCATATTTTTTATGGATGTTGAGGAATTTGGGACTCCTCTTTGTGTTTATAATCAAAATGCCATAACAATAATTTATTATTGTTGATAATAATAATATAAAATATATTATTTATATAAAAATAGTGTAATTCCAGATGTTTGAATGGAATGTAGGCGTCTTTTTATGGATGCTGAGGAATTTTTAAAACTTAAATATTTTTACAACGTATCTTTTATATTTAGGCTATTGCAACATTTTTAAAGAATTTGACAGGAATATATACTGTATGTATAATATATGTATCATTTATTCTGTTCGGCCTTCTTTTTAGTCCTTAAGTCTACCATTCCCATCAACATTCAAAGTGCATTTTCTGGAACAAAGCCTTTTTGACTAACCAATTATTAAACTAGTCATCTTTGAGTCAAGGACATTACAATGATCTGAGAAATGAGTTTGCAGAAATGAAATCTAAATTTATTACTGCAGTCCATCTTGTATGAGTTTCTCGATGTAATGAACACACAGCATCTGGCATCATCAGCATGGAGCTGATAGAGTCTTTCATAATGAATCTCGTTCTAAAAATCAACTTTTTTCCGACAGAACAATGTCAAGTTACCTCTCATCACTTGTGCAGCTCATTTGGGGTAAAGACGATATATAGAGTGATTGAGAGTTTGGGAAATCTGTTGTCTCGTAGCATAATGAAGTTAATGAACGTCATCAAGTTAATGAACGTAGCATGGAGCTTTTCATAACACTAGCTTTATTTGTGCTGCACTCGTTAATGAGAAAACACAGTTTGAGCGATTCAGCGTTTACTCCCTGTGGTGTGAAAAAGTTCAGGCCCTTTTTAATAAACTGATTGTAGATCTGTGGTTCTTTAGCACCGGATCCCTGTCGGGCTGATGACAGGCAGGATTCCTCATCTGTGACTTTCTCTGCCTGCCTTTTTTCCATCTGGAAGATTTCAAGCCCTTTTTTCATTCTACTTGCATTGAAATCTTAATTTCCTCTTCAAACTGAAAATAATAATTATCTTTTGTACCTCATAACTTTATATAAATGTTGTCTTATTTGCTTTGGTGTGTGTGTGTGTATAAATTCACACATATATTATGGTTATATAAATACACACTCAGTATTTAAATAAATATTTACGTGTATTTACATGTAGGTCAAAGAAGAAAAAAGGTTAAATCATAAAAATAATAAGTGTAATACTGCTTTAAATTTTTTTTGTTTTCTGTGTAAATTAACTTCAATAGTTTTTCTGAGCCGAAAAACAAATATCACAGATATTTCCCTGATTTAACTAAAATGTTGTTCAGTGTAACAATTTTTACAACTCAAATACCTGTATGTATTTTTGTAACATTATTGTTATAAGGCTGAACAAGACTGTAACATTATTTCAACCAAATTTTGACATTTTATTCTCCAAAAACGTATTTGAAACCTTAAAAGTTGAACTTTACTTACATTAATTAGCTTTCTATGGACATAAAATCACTGTTGTGAGTTTCTTTTGATGCAGACATCTCAATGTCTTTGACCCGTGTATATATTTATATTCGTATACATTATAATTAAAATTGTATTAATATAAATACATTCAAAATATAAGCTTATTTTTCTTAAATATATACTGTAAATGCATGTGTTTGTATTTATATATGCATAATAAATATACACATCACACACGCATATATTATGTAAACAAATGTTTTTATTTTACATTGTATTAATCGTGATTAATCTATAACAACACTTATATAATTGGCAAATGCAAAGATAAAAAAAAAAAACTATGAAACGTATAAATGTTTTAAAATAACTGGGTTTTATTGCAGATCCTCAAGTCATCCAGTGCTCAGTCTCCAATCAAAGAACGCACCCGAGGCAAGTCTTTATCACCACGTCGCCGACCAGGCAGCAGTCCCCAAAGACGCCAACATGCCCACAGAAGAGACAAATCGTAAGTAATGGACACTTTAATGTTGAGGAAATGCAGTTCTGAGAAATAAGCTGTGAAAAAATATCTACTCATGCGCGGTTCACATTTTAGAAAAGTTTCTGTCAAGAAAACAAGTAAAAATGCAGTCTTAAGCTGTGAGTTGTTTATCAGCAGTGACTCGTCGTGAATTGCATGAGTCCATGGAAGTAATTACTTGGGTTGCATTTATTTAATATCTTCATATTTCTGGTCATTATGCTCTCAAAATGTAATTAGATCTTAGGTCACCAAGACGCTGTACTGCTACATAAAAAAAAAAAAAAAAATAAATAAAATAAAATAAATATATATATATATATAAACTACAAAAATACGTTTTTATTTGTTACAAAAATGGCAAAATATTTAAATTTTCAGGGAACTGTCCCTTTAATATTAAAAACCTTGGCTTTTTATAGCTAAAAAATAATAAATCCTTGGGACATTTGTTTAATTCACACACCGCTCCTATATATTTTTAAGTTGCAAATCCCAGCAAAATGTCAAGCTCTGTTTTTGAGCAGACACTGAGGTTACCAAACACTAAAGAAGACACATTGTCAGCTCATGTTTTGTGTCCATGCAGTGGCTTTAACCCAGTGCGTTCTCAATAGAGCTGTGATGGTGACGGTGTGAAGCAGGTGCTGGTAATCCGTTGATTAATCTCCTCTAAGAGCACACGGTTGGCCACTTCTCGTGTTACCAAAGCACTTGTTTCTTTCTTCTAGGCGGTTGACTTATGGATTCAAGGTTTCTATAGCAGCACACCGCAAGTGTTAGCGGAGAAGCTCTTTTATTGTGCTGAGTGGAGCAGAAAGCCCCTTTTAGCACTGCTGATCACTTTACAAGTGAGACTTCAGGCTGCTTTTGTTTGTGGTGTTGAGGAAATAAGATTCCTTTCTTTTTAGTGCCGCCCCTGGGAAATAAAGGCAGTGCACACTATCTACTAGGAACAGAGTCATAAAAAGTGACATAGTGATAGATAGCAAAGCTTTCTCTTCGAAAGAAGTGGTGGTTTTAGCAAGACATAAACACAAAGCTGTGAAAAAAAGACCTAGAGCAGGGAGTTAGGGCTAGTTAGTTAAGCAAAGTGGCGTTTTGAACACTTGCAGTTGATGTGACACTGTTCTCCTGTCAGTACAAGCTGCCCTCGGGCAGTACACTGGGTTGGCATTCGCTCTAATAGGATGTGAGTCCAATGCAACAGCTGTGGTGGATGAGGGCTTCACTGACATGTCACGCTGAAATGAACCAATGAATAATCCTTCTGCATGAACATACAGTGATAATCAGAAGGTCCTGTTATGTTGTAGCATTTAGCAGAGATCAGTGCCTGGTGATGTAACTAAATCCTCTGATGCACCGGATTATGTTAAAGCTGGGGTGCTTTTGTTTGCATGTGTGTTGATCTTTAACTTTAGCTGGTGAAATGCATATTTGACCTAGGAGCAAAAACTTTCCTTATACAGATTTTTCCATGTGTTTCAGTTAGTTGCGAATTAATAGAAAGCCACTTAATTTCTGTGTGAGGGGTGCTTTATGTTTCACTGCACTATTGCACTTTTTTTTTTCTATTGACTTTTTAGCTGGAAAATTTCATGAAAACTTGTGAAGTGAATAAAAAAAAAAAAGGTTTTGTTCCACTTCAGATGTTGAACAACTTTCGTTCCTTGCATCCATCTGCAGCCCCTTACACCACCACGGCTCCGCTATTTGATTAAGTCTCTCATCTAATACCTCGCATCTAAACACCCAGGAACATTCCACTCAGTCTGAACATTTCTTTTTTTACTTCCTCCTTGGGGGCATGCGGGCTCTGCCCAACCCTAGCCTCCTAGGGCTCGGGGCCCGCTAGGTTCCCAGCCTGCTCCCCGGACAGCGCGCCAAACATGCTTAATATTTTATTATTAATGAGGAAGTGTGAACTTGTGAACTATAGTTTATCCTAAACAGTTCTCTCTCTAATATGTAATAAATAATAAACATAATAAAAGGTGCCTCACATGGCTCAAAGGGGTGAATAAAGGCCTCGCTACTTTTGGATACCCGCCGTTTTCCATTCTACTCCTAGCTTGGAAGAGCAAGGATACATTTTTTAATATAAATCTGATTGGATTGGAAAGAAGAAGGTCATAAACACCTATGCGTTGAGGGTGTGTGTTGTGACAATGAGTAAATGCCTTGGCAACTATCTAAAATGTATTTTCAGTTTAAGCTGAAGTACTAAAGTGAATAAAATAAAAAATAAAAAAATTTATATAAAGCTATTCAGAAGTATAAAAAATACAGTTTACAAAAAAAATTCAAATAGAATTAGAATTAACCAATTGACTTAAATTAATCCGACTTTTTATTTTAGTCAACTGGTTCATCCTGAATGATTCAGTGGTCTTATGTAGTGTTCGAAAGTCCAGTTAATTCAAGTTAAATGATTCATGCAAGTAAAATATTAATCAAAAAATTTCACTGATTCAAATCCCTGTGTCAGTTTTGCGGATTAGCAGTTGTTTTGTTTGGTATAAACGTATCATTTCATGTTTTATAATGACTCCCTAATTTAAATTAATTAAATCAAAACCCCACATTTTACTTTAGTGCTCTTAAGGCCTTCTTGAAATGAAGATATTGAAAAAAAACAAGCCCCATCACAACCGTCAAAGAGTATGTTTGCATTAAGCAATTTAAAAATACCACAGCAACGTCCCCATGTGTGTTTGAACTTGAGCCATTGAGTTTAATTACATGTTGTATTGTAGTGCTGCTGTCGACAAGTCTAAAAGGATTGTTGTCTCACAATGCTGTAATTATTTAGTCAAGCTAATGCACATTTAAGATGATGGAATGAACCGCACAAGGCATGAAATGATGCCAAAGTTTAGTCTTCAGATCTGTGCAGCCTGCTTCCTGATTGGAGCTATTTTTGCTGTTCCATAGCACCTTCCTGTCACATGGCCTGAGATGTTAATTACTGAGCCCCACACATAGTGTGCCAGGCAGCTGCTGAAACACACCACCCGTTTAACGTCAGCATCACCCTCAATTACACCGTAAAACAGCACAGCACATGCATCTCTCGGATGAGTTTGTTAATTCACTTACAGAGGAAGGAATTATGAAGTTATGAAATAAAGTCATGCTGAATCTGCTCTCCAACCCCCACATTTCTGCAGCGGATGAGGTTTTGCCTCTGTCATAAAAAATCCCTGCGGATATGTAGCATGTGACAGTCCTTGAAGCTCCTAAAGGGAAACATCTTAAACAAATACTACACCTATTATACAAATACATTTCTTAAAGTGGCAAAAAAAAAAAAAGATTATTTACTCACCCTCATGTTATTTGAAACTTGTATGGTGTGGATTGTTTTATAACTTTTATAAGTTATGGGACTTTTCCACTGCAGGGTTCAGTTCACTTTTGGTGGGTTTTCCACTCGGAACAGTACCTCGGCTGAGGTTCCAAGCGTATCGTACATAGACTGTAAAAAAGATGGACTCTACTTCCTTCCACTACGCTCAGTACTGACATCTTGCGAAAATGACATCATTTGGAGCCAGAGTCTGCACAGTAGAGATTGTGAGGTGGAGCCGCAGAATGAAAGTCCCCCCCAAACTCTCACAGACCCAATCCCAAGCTCACAATCACCACACCCAGTTTATTTATAGCACCAAATAACTAGTTTAAAGCAAATTTGAACATACATAAGCACAGTGCTTTAAGTGGCCCAAAAGAGGTGCCGGTACTCTATTTTTTTCCGCCTCCCCTGAGGTAACAACAACTATATTGAATGGGTTTTATATACAACAGTCAACAGACAACCTTATACAAAATAATA
>JAUCMS010000045.1:13600694-13618083 GCA_032357445.1 Enteromius radiatus
GGAGAGAGATGTGAAGGGGAGTGACTTGCCTTGCATGTTGCAGTTGTCTATACTCAATAATAAATAGGCGAAAGTCAACAGTGTCTCTTATTGGTTTGGTCTGTCTATACTTTTGCATGGTGAGTCACTAAATGTCATGCAATGTAAGGGCCAGTTGTTATTACGGGTATAGAAGGGGGTGGGCCTGTGAGGTCGGAATTTTCCCGGTGGATTTTAGTACCCCACTCCGCCCCTGCATAACGCACTGGGTAGATCAGTTATCAATAACTTCCAAGTTCCATTTTTGCGTCAAGTTTGTTATTCACTGTCTCAACATACTCAGAGTCATGTCGTTTTTTTGCTGGTGTAAAACAAATATGAGAACTTGTTTTGCTGTTTTTAGAGTTTCTTAGAAAAACATATTAAAGGCTTGATCATAAACATATGATACTCCCAAACTCTTCTGTTCTGTCAGCCATCAACCCGAGGGTGCAGACGGAAACGTGTCAAAAGTGGCAGGTGGTCAGAGGAGTTGTGCTGGTTGGGAAGACCATTAACCTTCTGGAGTTCATCTTCCCCCACCAGGGATAACCTGCCCAGCAGCTGCAGACCCTTCTCTGGTGGCACACTGCATTCTGGATAAACAAGGGGGGGGGGAAGAGTGGCATGGTAACCAGCAGCAGCAGAAATTTTGCTGTTGAATGTACTGCACTGCAGCAAACTGCAGCATCACAGGTCACATGATTATAGGAGCAGTGATGTAACATGTACATTGATAGTCCAGTGGCATCTGCTTCTTCTTTAAGGATACTTAAAGGAATAGTTCACCCAAAAATTTCAATTTGCTAAAAATGTAATCCCTTTCAGAATATCCAAGATGTAGATACTTATTTTTTCTTCATTTAAACAGATTTGGAGAGATTCACAATTATGTTTATCAATGGATCCTCTGCAGTGAATGGGTGCCGTCAGAAAGATGACAAAAACATCCCAAAAGTCCAAATGACTCCAGTCCACCATTTAATATCTTGTAAAGTAAAAGCTGCTTGTCTATAATAAACAAATCTGTAATTTGTGTTTTTAATTTAAGCCCTCTATCCATAATATTGCTTTTTCTGTTAAAAAGTTGTTTGTCTGAATCAAGAGAGACATAGGCACAAAGAAAAATCAGGAGAGTCTAAACAAATATGCTATTGAATTTTGATCTGAAAGGACAACAAGGTACAGACTTTTCACTGAAGCAAGCCTTCTATATATTTTAAACATAAGTGTCAGTTTAAAGTTATACTTTTCCCTTCACCAGATATGATTAGGACTGGAGTCTTGTGGATTATTGTGTTGTATTTATCAGATGTTTGGACTCTTTACTGCAGAGATGTAATTCTACAATTCTGATGAAGAATACATTTTTTTGTGGTGACAGCAACCACAATAATCAAATGAATTAATCTAATTTTCTATTTGAAATTAAATTTACATTACAAACCAACTATTACAGAGTATTTCCATGTAATTTAAAAATGAAATAATAATGTTCGAACCTGCATGAGCCATCACGTCCCCCAGAGCTGCAGAATAGAAGATGTAATCGACGGTTATGGCTGTCCGTGAGTGGCACGTGGTGATCTCAGGGTGACCGCTCTCTTTCAGGTAGTGGGAGTATGCAGAGGTCAGCTTCAAACAGTGCTCAATGCGAGGCTTGGTAAAACTATAAACACACCACATGAGAATTTCAAAGATCTTGCTGAGAAACGACCCTGCACAAGACTTAAATAGGACACTTCACTTTGAGCTGTCCAATCTCTTCACTCTTAAATTTGCTGAACAGCACTCTGCCAAGTCAGCTAGGTTGTAAAACATCAATGGCTGATGAACACAAAAGGTATAGAGACTAGGGGCAAGATGTAATATTGTAATACTTTTATCAATGCGACTGGGATGACTAAATCAACCAAGGAAATGTAGAGGTATAGATTTATATTTACCCATCCTGTTCTGCTTGCTCAGAGTCCCTTACATCAGAATCTGTGAAAAGAATTTAAACTAAAAGTTAGAATGAAATCTTTGCAGTTACTCCAGAATGCTATCAAAGTTGGAACACTTAAACATAAATGCATGACATTGCATTTAATAACAAAGTATCAAACAAAATGGCATTTTTCAATGGTTTAAATGATAAAGTTAAACAATTAAGTTAAAAATAACTTATTGGACACTTATTGACAACACTTAAAAATTATATCATACATGTATGAACTAAAAATCTTTTTTTCTTTACATTTTAATATACACCAACTAGTTAAGAGTCACTGCAAAAATAGTAAAAATATTTCACAATATTACGGTTTTGATTGTATTTTTGATTTATGCAGCCTTTTTAGGAGTCTTCTTTCGATAATATAAAAAAATCTTACAAACTTTTAATATACTGTGGGACATAATGTTATCTTATTTATGTATCAGAGTTTCTAAATGCTCTTGGTTTACATCATATGTAATAAAGACTGAAATGTGACCTGCTGTTTGCCTTTCATACTGGCACTGCTGAGAGATGCCCAGGCTTCTGGGCCAAATTGGCACAGTTAGAATACGCTGTCCCCGCGGGTTCTCCTCCTGTCCTGACACCTGCAAAATCAACAAGTCATACCATTTAAAATGTGTCTGGTAAAAAAAACAGAGTGAGGAAGTGTTGCAGGATTTTCTACCTTTCCAATAGGCAACTCATCATATTCCAGTCTGCTGTCCCTAATAAAGTGATATAAGGGAGACCAGGGAACAGAGTTAAAATCCCCACAGAGCAGCACAGGACAAACACTGCTGTCAGGTAACTGGGCCACCTGGCTTATCTCTGCCAGCAGCGTAGCCAGCTGGGCCAGTTTAATGTCCCCACGTCTAGGGTTGTACAGTAAATGTGTGTTGGCCACGCAGATGTTGCTGAGGGAGCTATGGGGGTCAATGGGCCGGAGCAGCACAATCAGGCCCACGTTGTCACGGTCCAGTAGAGGGATGCCACGTCGGAAATACTCCACAGGGTGACAGGAGACCAAAGAGAAGCGCTCGCGTTTGAAGACCACAGCACATCCGTCAGGCTTCAGTCCCGTTCTCCGTTTGTATTCACAATGGTAGCCTGTTTTATGAGTCAAGGATCGCAGTATTAAAAAGGAAGTATTCTATTCATCACTATTTGTTTCAAAATGCTTTTATATTGCATTTTATTTTACAGTGTAATTAATTTTTTTCCCATTACAATAATTAATCACTACTTTTATTCAGCAGGAATGCACTGAATGAATTAATTGGTAGTTAAGTGACACTCTTTTACATTGTTAAAAATATATTTGAAATATATGCCGTTCATTTGAATCTTCTATTCATTAAAAAATACTGAAAAAATGCATAACGGTATATATTAGGCAGCAAAACAGTTTAACATGGATAAAAATAGGAAATGGGTTAAATTACACTTTCAACTAAATTAAAATAGAAATTTGAAACTGATAAAATTTCACAATTTTACAGTTGTACTGTATTTTTTATCCAATACAAAAATCTGAATTTTATACAGTAGTGTGCATTTCAGGAAAATATTTTGTATAATATAGAACATCTAAAGTCCTCGACAAAACTAAACATACATGGAGATAAGGAAAAGGAAGTCAAGTACCTAAAGATTCTAGGGACGGTTTGATTTGTTGCGTATAGTGGTCCTCTTGCACCTCCTGCAGGCACATTATCTATACAAAACAGTTATTACACATGTGTAGAGGAGTGTCTCGCTGCAGCCCACAAGACCCAGGGGTTGGATCCAGATCCAAGTCCTCCCACCTTACATTTACCTATCCATCTCCACCCCCTGATCCCTAAACCCACCCATCTCCACCCCCTAGATGTGGATCCAACCACGTCCCCCTGGATATCGCGGGCTGCAGCGAGCCCTACTTTGATATGTAAGGAAATCATCTACTCTCTTGTCCACTGAACATAACAGATAAATAACAAACATAACATAAACATTGTCCTGCAATCCGTTTGCAAATTGTTCATTCACTTACATCAGCACTGTGCTGTTCCAGCTCTTTGATGATGTTTGGATACCTATGGTGCCAATCCAGGATTGGAGGATGACAGTGTCTGTAAAGGTATGTGTTATCACAGAGGAGATCTTGCGAGAGGATATTGTAGGACATCACAGAAAAATCAAATGGCCATTTTTGTCTCCCTCGGTTCACAGGTGGTGCAGCATTACAGAGGTCAGAAAAATCTTCCCAGTGTCTCTTCAATTCTGTCGAGCCAAAAGACAGTGGATTTGGCATTTTATGCATAACTACATAAGTAACTACCAATACATTAATATACACTAAATTTAGTGTTTAAATCATTTACCTGGTGGGGCTGGAGTCTTATTTGTCCTTGACAGAAATTTTCCAGGAGGAACTGGGGTACCAGTTACATTGCGCAGCCATTCAGGACTTCCTTTTGGACTCCTACTGCCTTTTGGAGGCGATCGTTCGGGGGAGCGCTGAGATTTATCCCATGTTTGCCTCCCGTCTGCACTCTTCCTTCTTTTCTGTGGTGGCTCCTTATTAGAGTGGTCCATCAGACCTGCAGAAAGCTGAAGGCCTCGTCTGGGTTGAGCATGTGGCAGTATTCCAGTTTGCCTCCAGGAGCTCCAGTTGTATGGATTTGGAGGTCTTGGGGGCCTACTGGAGGGGTGTGTGACAGTGCTGGAGGAGGACGAGGGATGCTGCAGGTGGGATGGATGTGTCAACCATAAAGGCTGATTGCAGTGTCTCCAGTGGTAGTAAACGGTCCGAGCTGGTGGAAAGCCCACTGTGCTCAGGTAACGGCCAAACATGGGATGACTGCAAGAAGAAATATAAATTACACCACAGAGCAAAATCTTTGAAATATTTACCAGAATTCAGAAAACACTAACTGTAGTTAGCTGAAATATACAGTCATTGGAAATATCTGTTAAAACTCTTTAATTCTTAAATGTTCCAGAATACTATTATTATAATATTTTCGTGTTATTTTGATTTCAATAGAGTCAGCAGCAAAAGCAAATCTCACAATTCAAATATGAACTTACTTTGGAGACACTCCTCCTCTGACATTGTTAACATTCGTGTGTCGACGCATGTAGCGTCCTGTTATCATAAAACGACACTTTCTAGCACCATCTTTGCTGAATGAAACTCAAAAACTATTGTGAAAACGGGTCTACTGTTAGCTGTTATTGTAGCATGCTAGCAAAACGGATATAGACGGCGTTTGAATATGACGTCACTCGACGAATGAATCATTCTTGTGAGTCGGATCTTTTCTATTGAGTCAAGGCTTCACCATAAGTTGGCATGTCAACCGCCAATAAAAGATACAAGAAGAAGAAGAAGAAGAAGAAGAAGAAGAAGAAGAAGAGTCAAGGCTTGTTTGGCGTGCAAACTTGGACGAGAAAGATTTGAAGTGACGGCGTAAAAAGTTACTTTAATAACGATTAGCAGAAATTAAAAATACTGAAATGTTTATTTTAAGACATTTTAATATACATATTTGCATTTGGCAGTGGGTTGAGGAAGTATCATTTTAATACATTTTAATAAATTTAGTAGTATTTATATTGTAAAGATCCAGGGCAGAAAATAGCAGAAAAATACAGTTTTTAGATAGATTTTTAAATTAGAAATTATATTTAAGTAAGAATTGAATAAACTGATTCAAAGAATCGATTCGCAGGAAAGAGTCATACTCGTTGGACTAGGCATGACGGAAAGCATGATGTAACAAAATGCGGCAACAGTCCTGCACAAGCAAATTTGCTAGTTGCTGCAAATGTTTTGAGCACATTGATGCTAACGATGAGCAAGAAACCGTCGTTTTATAGTCTTGATCGATAGCGTATTCTTTACGTTGTGAAACATATAGGCTAACGTATTCAACCGCGTTTCACGGACCGGTGTATTTTCTACTTCTATAAAACCATGATGTAATTTGAATATTTCTTACCCGAGAACCCGTGGTAAATACAAAGCGGTACTTTCGATCCAGATATTAAATAATTGTTTTCGATGTCCCATTGAAATGCTCGTATTGTTGGCGCATGTCTGTCTTCCCTGTCTGTGGATGGTGCTCTGTAACTGTGACATAACGTTAATTCTGGACGATACTGTGATTTTAGTCACGCACGTTTGACCTTTTCCAGTAAAAAAAAAGAAAAATCAATGTATTGATGCAACAAATGTTTGGTGCATATAGTATATGCGGAATTAAATATTTTGTAATGTATAGATAATGTAAAAACTAATCAATTTAATTGAGTTATGTATTGTGTGAATACATGTTATAACCACTAGATGTCTCTCTTGTATTGTGGATTTACTCTACTCAATATACACAGGGCCTTTTCGCAAGTGAAAATCTTAATTTACAAAAATATTCTTAACTAGGATCCTGGGTTATCTTGTCTGGTTTCATGAGCAGTAAAGTTTTTCAATATTTAACAGTGTAAACCCTAATTATTTGCGTATTTATACAGTAAACAGACTTGATTGGACAAAGACGTCGCGTGACCTGTTTAATCATTTAATAACTGTTTAATAACTGAAAATAGCGCCATGTAGACAGTGGACTCTGTCTAGTAACTCCAGAAGTGTCCTGCAACATACAGCAAAATGCTCATGTTTTTTACTCCAGTTATAAATGAATTAAGACTAAATGCTAGAGAGTTGTTGCAGTTGTACAAAGTACATTGTATTTAAGGCAGTTTATGATTGTCCATTCTAAACGCCTCAACTGCATTATTTCACAGACATAGAACATCTCTGGTGCAGATCTTCAAAACAGTGCTATGTCTGCTTTTCTTCCATTTTGATGTGAACCAGAATTCTAAATATAGCAACAGGGTTGGACAAAATAATGCAAACATCTTAGAAATGTAAATATTTATTGAAGTCTATAAAACATAAGCCTGTTGGAAGAAGGAATCTGCATCTCACTCTTCTCTTCTCAAAAACTGTGCAGTCATTCTTGAGAAGTGGGACAACACCTTATACTCATAAGCTACCAAGCAATGCTTTGCAATACTTTTCTCTTTTTTTTTTTTTACAAAATTAGCTTTTTACCTCGGACCTTGAGATATAATTTCAACTTGTATCTTTAACAGCATTCAAGATGTTTCAACATTTCAAAACAAATTGTCATGTTAGACAGATTACACATGTGACCAACAATTCCACAAGAAGTATAAATTAAACCATGAAATATTATCAAAATATTCATCTGACAGTATTGATACATGACAATGGTCATTTAACTATCAAATACATTAAATCAGTCAATTACTGTACTAAAACAAACACTAGTGAGTTATTGTTTATAAAGCTTTTATTCAAGGGTCACATTTAAGTATTTTTATATATAATTGGAACACAAAATCTGACACATTTTCCATTTCTTTCACAAAACAAATAGAGTTCATGCTGCAGCTATTTAGTTTTTTTTTTTGTCAGTACTAGATGCTAATGGAACCTGCTTCAGGAGAATAAAATGATCTAAATCATATTATTTCTTCAGAAATTGGAAGATGGTTTTGCCAAGTCATGGTTGTGAGAAAACATTAACATGTATTTAAAATATTCTAAACTATAATTCTTAGCAGAGCCCATCTGACAGTGATATACTCTGCAGAGGTGAACTGTGGCGAGGGGGTCCTTTAGAGTGACAGCTGCCCCTGATATTACCTGATTTTATTACATTTTAATGAATGTCTGACGGTGTTGACAAAAAATGGGGATGCGACATTGAAACCTTATGAAACATACAAAATATTACTAAGTGTTGCTTTTTATAAAACAAAGATGTTATTAAACCCACATAACATCTAAAATTGAAATATTCTAATAGCAATTACATTTGCTGGACCTGTTTTGTCCCATGTCTGTTCAGGTTTTAAGATCAAGAAACCATATTTTTCTCATGTTAGCCTTGGTGTCTGTGAAAAAAATGTTTTAGGCAGCTGCAACTCTTTTATGGTTGTTGGCTTTGTGAAGTTCTCTGGTCGGTTTTCATGGAAACAGGGTCTTCAGGATAAATATTGAGGTTTGCTTTCATTTTCTGTGGTAATATTGTGTTGTTTGGGCACATTCTCCTTTGTTCATACGATCATAATCACAAAGACCATTGTTCTTAAATCACCAACAAGTTGGGCTATTTGGGTTACATAAACTACTATGATATGACACAACCTAAAGAATATAGACAACAAAAAGCCTATTACTGTATACGGCCGCATACTAAATTAATCCAACTTGTAGATTAACCTTTTTGTGAAATTGTTAATGCAAGCATCAAAATGTACCATAAAAAAGAAAGTCATGGTCCCACAAATACAACTTTTTGGTTATTTTTGATAAGGCGGCTGATCAATGTTCTCTAGCCATCTGTCCGGCAGCATGACCCTCCCCACCGACACGGCCCATTAGCTCATATTGCTATGCCTTTGCTGAATAAATACCAGTTTTAGAGGACATTTGTGTAAAATCATTATTTGGGGAGGCTGTCAAACCGATAAGTAAATAAACAAATAAATATGCTGAAATGTCTTCATTTACTAAATATAAATTGGTTGAATAGTGGGTGTAATTTGGCGTAGAAAGCATGTTGATCAGGTTGACACAGCAAGGGACATTAGAAGAGGAGGTGTCGTGCTGTAATTGGAGGTAACACTGAGAGAAAGACTATAATTAGGAGACAGTGAACTGCATCATTTTGTTGAAATGAGCTGGGGTTTGCATAGAAGAAAAAAAAAAGACGTCTCAGAAAGGATTCATTATTTTTAGTTCTGCTTTAAAATTATCATGTAAAATTGCAAGGATAAAACATAAACCGCTTTTTTTTATAACACTTGTCAGCCTCAGCAGTTCTGAGGTTCACCTTGGTCCTTCTGACCACACAGACATCAAATATTAACATCCGCAGATAACCACGAGCCAGGCTAGGTTAAAGAAGTGTCATGGAAAATGGGTCAAAGTAGACGAAGGTCTTGCATTAATTTAGTCTGATGTGTGAAATGCATTTTCATGTCTTTCCTTCCCCAAGGACAGTATGAGGAAAGGGTCATTGAGAAATGACACACTATGAAAAGAAATAGAGAGGCTGAAGAACTGTTTAGGATGTCACAGCAATTTATTGCAACATTTTAAAAAACCCATAAACCCAAACAGCTCATTTTCCACCAATGAATGCAAAATACACAAATGACATGATTAACAACCAGTGTCTTTAATAGCCATTACTCATCATCTTCTTTTTTTAATGTACAGTACAGTAATGTATAGTGTTATTATGATGAAATTAATTTAAGCTTGTCATGTGTGTAAAGTAATAGAAATACTGTTTGATGTGTCGATGTGTGCTGTTGAAGGCCCAGAGGTGTATTACAAGTCAGTCTTTATGTGAAACATCAGGTGGCAGGCGTAGAAGTAGATTAGTAGTTTAGCGAGCAAAGGCCATTCCCATCTCACTCTTAATAGGATCAAGCTGGAGTGTAAAATCTGACTTGAATTAAAATATAATTACCTTACAGCAAAGACAGGCCACCAGCGGCTCAGATCTATTGATTTAATAGTAATCGAGCATGACTCTCATGTTCTCTGGTTGGAAATCGAGCCGCTGTTTAATCAGTGATATTTTATATCGCCTCTCCAAAAGGACTGATCTTCAATCAGTTTTACAGTTTTACACATGTACATATTATTATTGGAATAGAAAATGGATTTTTGGCCGATGTTATGCCATAGGGTTCTGGATTATTTATGAAAAATACGCTAAATATAAATATGCACTACTACATAAAAGTTTTTGGTCAGTAAGAATTTTGTTTATTTTATTTATATATTTGAGAAAGAGATTAATGCATTATTTTAACAGGGATATATATATATATATATATATGATGTTTGTTTGCTAACAATCGGGAGGAGTACACGCAGTTTTTTTAAATTGTATTTTTGATCAAATAAATTCAACATTGGTGAGCATGAGACATCTTTTAAAAAACCTATAAGATTATATACTATATTAAATCACCTATAGTGAAACTTATTTACACTGTAGAGTGTATTATTGTGTGAACTGTCATACCATCTTAGTGATATATTAATTAGTATTAGCTGCTCTGATAGTCTATGATTGAACGATTTTGTTTAGGATGTCTTCTTAAGATGCCTTGCTCTATCCGTTGCTTAAATCTGACATCTGAGTGACACAGACAGCGCTGCATGTCAAAGGGTGATCTGGATAGATAAAAAGGATCCTCTGAATATTAAAAACTCTCTCTTTAAGCCTGTGAGTAGCTGGTCTCAAGCCTCACATTTATGCTAAAGTATCTACATCCACTGTTTACAAAAAATACATATTCATTGAGCTGATTATCATTCTGTCTTAGTTTAGATTAAGGTAAGTGGTTAGGTAAACTGAAAAGTTTATTTACTTTATATTGGCAAGTTTTTGATGGAAGTTGCTCACCAAGGCTGCATTTATCTGCTAAAAAATAAATTATTGATATCAATCTATATTAAAGTATTGTTTCAGCATTAAAACAAACCACTAATCATATGTTGATAGAGCAACGCTATCTCACGAGCAATTCGTACATATTCGTACGAGGTGTCAAATTTGTGCCAATTCGTACCTCACTCGTATGATTTCGTACGATTTGTCTAAAACCACGTGATGGGTAGGTTTAGGGGCGGGGTTATGTTTAGGTCATTCGTACAAAATCATACGAATTGGCATCTCGTAAAATACGTACGATTTAGAGTAAATCGTATGAATTCATACGAGTGAGGTCGTACAAATTCATACGAAATAGCCATATGTATGAATTGCCGTGAGATCAGGTTGGATAGACAGCACTGGCATGCTTCAAAAAGGATTCAGACATTAGTCATTGACCCTGTTCATGTAGCTAATCAATGTGTTTTTGTGTCTCTCTATGGCATATCTTGAGCACAATTCAGAGAGAACAACATAATTTGAGACTCATTACTGTTGCCTTTTGCCGGGTTAAATGCAGTGAAATGTATTCCATATAAAAGTATAGTAGTATTTTATATAGAAAATCCTGTGAAACATATATATATATAAATGCAAATTAGAGGCTTGTGTGTTTGTGTTGTGCCCACTCAAACAGGCCACTTCAATTTGTCATTTTTCATTCATATTTCAGGCCTATTTAGCTTCTAAGTAATTCTGTAAGTAATTTTTCTGCCTTGATATAAAAAAGTCTGAATGTTGTAGGATAAATCAAACAAGAATATACGAAACATCCCCAGGGACTGGATTTTCTAGCGCATGACAATGTGTTTCGCTGAGGGGCTGTTGATTTAAATGTAAGATTATGTAACCATCAGAATCTGCACAGGTTAGACTTTATTTGTTTCTGTGGAAAAGAAATAAGTTATTTTACAGGATCTTGCTGACCACGTTTAGGAACAACATAAGGGTAAGTAAATAATTACAGTTTTTTTCCCATCTCTTTAACGCTCTGGGTAAATGTGTTTTCTAATTAACAGCTCGTTTTCCATATTTATTATGAAGAGTTAGTTGTTTGAAGGATGCTGGCAGTACTGTTACATATAGGTTAGTAAACAATCTATTTTTGAAGCCATTTGTTGCTGTTTTATGTGGGCTCTGGGAAGCAGAACCGTCCGTGTTACAAGTGCAAAAAAGTGTGATTACCCTTCCTTTATGCTTGCAGCCAGTATAAAAAAAGATAGTCTCACTCCAGAGGGCTGTTTTGTTGTATTTTCTGTATAAAATGTTAATGAACTGAGTGATACCGGAGACCTTCTAGTTTGTTTGAGGCGGTGGAAGTTGTATTCAGCTCTCCGACAGCCTTAGTGTGTTCACCCGTTGTCTCAATTTCCAGTTGATTAATGTACCAAGACGTGGGAATGCATCCTTCCCTGTAGGGAGAGAAAATGCATGCCAATTTGAAGTGTAATTTCATGCACTTCTACTGAGGCATTCGAATGTATAATAAAAGACACTTTTAGCCTTGTATTCCTTGCGGGATCAAGCGGTGGGGTAAATAGGTTTGCATGATCTGATAGCTGGATGGTGCTAGGCTTTTATAAAGGAGTTTTACTGGCATTTGTTAGACCCGAGTGATCCATATCCAAATTTCAGGAACAATGCATATTCTCAGCATGTAAATTTCGGCTTAGGCTTCATGCGCTGTATATCAGACAGGCACCTTGTTCTCTGAAATTTTCATTTTGAGCTCCATGAATGCACTCCTGATAAAATGCACTTCAAGACAGATGCTTTTCAGATGGAACAAGCAATAATGTGAGATGCATTTAAAAGGTTTTAATTTCCTTTCCCCCTTTTTTTTTATCTATCACATTCCCAATTCCGACAGGCTCGAAATCTAACAGGCAATCTGCCACAATGATACTCAGAAGTGTTTTTGTAGTTCCTCCTGTGCTACAACATAGAAAGCAATATTGTATTTGCAAACCCCTTTTCTGCCAAGGAGTAGGAAAAAGTAGGCTACTGTGACTTTTTTCTCAAAAATATGTGTTACACATTTATACATAAATAAAATATAATTCATCACACAATCCACAATCCACAATACAGAATAATATTTTTTAAAAAGCCTAAGAGTAATAGTAATTTTTGACTCTTTTTTTCCCCCTCAGAATTGAGATTGTATGTATTTTTTCTCTGAATTGTGAAATATAAATGCAGAATTGCAAAACCTAAGCTCAAAATATAATATAAAGGTTTTTTTTTTAAAAAGTGCCCCTATTATGGCATTTTAAAGGTTGCTAATATTGTTGTATGAGTCTCTCAAAACAAGTTTACATGTACGCAAGGTCTAAAAACACTTTAGTTTTCTCCAAAAATAGATTTAATTCTAAATGACGACTCGTGTGAAGCAGTTTGAAGAAGCAGTCTGTCTAAACCCCTCCTTTCCGTGAGCCCTCACTGCTGTGATTGGTCAGATGGCGCAGTCCTTTATGATTGGTCTACTGTTGTCTTTCTGACATTACTAGGGATGCTTTTAAGAGAAAATATGTCAGCTAGTTAGCACGGACCGTGGAAAGTGCTCGCAATTTGCTTTTGTAAGTGAATCGGACACACCTCTACATTGTGAACTTTAACATTGTATAACACATAACACTGCGTTAAGCCATCGTTTATCATTTCTTAAACTAATGAGACAGACAGACAGTCAAGCTGCATCAATCACAATTTTTAGACTACATTAGGCCCAAAGCTGAACAACAGAACTACAGAAACGTAAGTTAGCCGGTTACCAAGACATGTGCAGGGTTGTTACACAACATAGAAGTACACAAATACGTATTTTGAACGATCGCTACAAAATACAATCATCAATTATTAATCTTACTTACAAGTAGAAGTTCAGAGGAGCAAGCCAGTCCAGGTGCCATAGAATGGAAAACTGAATTTACCTTGGCATGGTTGAATAATAAGAGTTCAGTACATGGACATAACATACTGTGAGTCTCAAACACCATCGCTTATAGAAATCAAGTGTTTGCAAAAGACGACTGAAAAAAGGTCAAATTCCAACACAACACAGACTGTTTTGTAACAGTCTAGAGGCCTAATAGGTACGCTCACCCCATTTGCATATACCCGCCCATGCCATAGGCCAGCCGGACCTGAGCAGACGAGACATGTCATCCGAAGTCCAAAGACAGTGTCGACAATGGCGGATCATCACCAGTGTTTCTCACAGGTTTGAAGGCAATGTGTGGTGTGCACAGAGGAGAGGGGCTGTGTGTGTGTGTGAGGGAGAGACGCGTGAGTGACAGAGAGATGAAGAGAGAGCAGGGAAAGGAAATACGGTTGAACGAATTCGCTGCGTGTTTTAAATAGCGTACAAAAGAATAACGAAACACAATATGTGACGGTCAGTATTTATTTATTTATTTTTTTGGATGGTGTTGAATCTGTGGAGGTCGGAATTTAATCTGTGGCTCACCGCCACAGATTTGTCTATGTGTGGGAAACACTGATCGCTATAAATATAACTTTCCAGGCTGTACAGGGGATGTGAGCACTTTTCACTCCAAAAAGGCATAATAGGGGCACTTTAAATCGCTAGTGCAAGTTAGCTATAAACAAAGTTTTGAGGAATAATAAGAATAAGAATTGTGATATATAATGTCAGAATGACATTATCCCAAAAAGGCTTCCATAAATTTAGTTTGATTGTGAAACAGTCAACATATCTTGTGCCACAAACTCAAAATGTCAAAAATCTGTGAGTATGTGATATCATGTGAGATCTGAACAGAAAAGTAAAATAGATGAAAGTACAATGAAATTGCCAAACTTGAGTAAGGCCGGAGTCGGAAGTTCAGTTTGTGACTGAGCTTCTCACATTTAGCATCCCGCTGTTATGCTAGCCCTGACTACACTGTGTGTCAGAGATGTGAGAGGAGGATATCAACACATCCGCTACAATCCAGTCTCTGCATAATTTACAGCTCTGAGAACTTAAAATAGAGCCGAGTGCAATTGCAAGACGTGCTCCTGCATAACATTTGTCATACATCCTAAAGAGACTGTAGAAATAATGCAGAAATGAAATAGAACATTTAATTAAGCAGAGGCCAGTTATAGCTCTTGCATTCGCAGCCATTATTTGGCCTAAGAGTTTAAACTGAGTGTTGTAGCATTTCTCATTTGAATGCGGCTTTGGATAAAAATGTCTGCTAAATAAATGTGATTGTATTCATCAATAGACAAAAAGCTCCAAATAAGCCTGTGATTACTAGATTGATAGATTTATTCAAATTAAAGACAAGCATATTTCTTGCTCATGGATGATGAAATTAAAACAAGCATGCTTGTGAATTGAGAAGCTGTTTTGTGTTTGTTGGATTGGTTTAAATGTGCATTTAAGCATATTAAATTTTGCAATGCTACCATGGACCAGGATCTTTGACTTTCTTCATGAGCAAGTCAAGTAGCCCCACATTCTTCAGACAGATCAACTGTCAAATGACAAACAGCCTCGTACGACATAGTAATGCATCTTGATAATTGTGCATTTGCTTTGTATCTTGGTTTATTCTGAGTCGATAAGCAATATGCTTACAGATGGATGTATTCATTTTAGAGACAGTGATGGATGAGAGCAGGGGAGAAATCAATCTCTCTTTCCTTTCAGGTATTGATCACTTGTTCAGGAGAGTTCCGTGTATCGGGACATGTATTAGAGGCCAGGATGTGAGGAAGTGTAAAGATGTTTAAATCAGTCTTGTTGAACATGCCTGACAATGGGGTTTTATTCACCTTGTGTGGCTTTAGTGAAAAATACATTTAAGCACAGATAATAGAGTTGATAATGTACACAAAAGCACATAATGTGTGTGAATGTATGTTTAAAGCTTTTAATTCCACTATAAAGTGTGCTATAGAGTCATTATTTTAGTTAAACAGTTAAAAAGTTAAATATGGAACTATATAATGTCAAAAAAATATCACAGATTCCATCTTATCAAATCACGTACAGTCAAACCAAAATGTATTCAGACACCGTTTCTCACATTATCGGTCTCATGAAAATGCATAATAGTACAATTTTCATTTTTGGGTGAACTAAACCTTTAAAGAAAAACACTTACAAAAACATAGTATTTTGCTAAATGAACTACAGTGTCCTGCACCCACTAATAGAAACAATAAATAAATTATATCTATATCTTTTAATATCTTTTAACATTTACTAAACATATTAAGCTTTATAAAAACCTCTAATTCATGAAATGAATTTTAGATGGCAATTTACAGGTTTACAAGCACGCATCAAATTCAAGGCACTGATGCTTGCATATGGAACAATCACCGGCTCGTCTCCCGCTTACGTCCACTCACTGCTACCAATCTACACTCCTTCCAGAACTCTGAGATCCACCAGTGAGCGACACCTCATTGTACCATCACAAAGAGGCACAAAATCTCTTTCCAGAACGTTCTCTCACACCGTTCCTGGCTGGTGGAATGACCTTCCCATCACTATCCGAAATGCCAACTCCCTTACAACCTTCAAACGACTTCTGAAAACCCATCTCTTTCAACTATTTGACATCATAAAAAAAAAAAAAAACTTTCCTTCCCTTTCTAGCCTGCACTTATTTGAAGATTGCCTGTTGTACGGTATTATGAGCACTTCCTAAGTCGTTTTTGCCTCTTATGACTAATTGCTTCTTGTTTTTCCCCACCTGTAAGTTGCTTTGGATAAAAGCGTCTGCTAAATGAATAAATGTAAATGTAAAGCCTCATTTCAGGCCTGCCTTACTAAGCTCTGCGTTAATTAAAAAAGAGGTTCCAGTATCTAGTGTATGGTTGAGTGCAGAAGTGGAATCTGCCTTCCTTGTATTCTCCCATTAGTGATCTTGGAGCATTTCTGAGCACTCCATTCTGCTCTGAGAGTTTGCACCTCAAGTAGAAGCCCACAGGACTGCCAGTGTGTAGCGGTGGTTTCAGTCGGTGCACCGTAATCATCTTCACAGCCTGTTGTTATCTCCACAAAACAAAATCCAACCTGCTGTCAAATTACTCACCATTGAACAGCTGCTCCTGAGAGCCACAATGGCATTACAACCAGGCATGTTGCCAGCCTCTGACCCAAATCACAGGTTTTAGAGAAGGCGCAAATGCTTTGGTTTTCTTTTAAACACACTCTAGTTTTTAATTTTATTGATGTAGATGGAGTAATTAATGCCTGGTCCCTAGAGTACTACGAGGAAGTTTGATTGGTTGTCTCACTGCCCCAGACACATGCTAACCTTAGAAGTATTGCTGTTCTATTCTGCTCAGTGGGAATTATTTGGCAGTTTCTTCTACTCAACAGGACAGTCTGTCCCGCTGCTCTAACTAGCAAAAAAGACTTTTATTCTTCTTGGTGTTTTGTTTTTCTTTTTTTTTTCTAAAGCTAAATGAAAGGCAAAGAAAAAATATATAGGTAGTCAAGTAACTTGTATCTTGTATTATGTATTCTTGACTACCAATATAATTATATATATATATATATATATATATATATATATTATATTACATGCGCAAAGATTTTTTATATCAATTTATATTTATACAGTGGGTATGGAAAGTATTCAGACCCCCTTCAATTGCAGCCATTTGCCAAAATTAGTTTTTTCCCCCTCATTAATGTACACACAGCACCCCGTATTGACAGAAAAACACAGAATTGTTGACATTTTTGCAGATTTGTTAAAAAATAAAAACTGAAATATCACATGGTCCTAAGTATTCAGACCCTTTGATCAGTATTTAGTAGAAGCACCCTTTTGATCGAATACAGCCATGAGTCTTTTTAGGAAAGATGCAACAAGTTTTTCAC
>JAUCMS010000045.1:13629828-13656844 GCA_032357445.1 Enteromius radiatus
ATCCAATCTTTGTGTTCCTCAGGTGTGAATCACATCCTGGGGGGAGGCAGCAAATGGGGATACCCCCTCCACCCCCCACTCCTGCCACGTAACCAGGAAACCCCAAGCCTGTCATTTTTGACAGGTCAACAGGAAACAAACATGACAGCCGGACATCCACCTGTTCATTCCGTATTTGGACATCCAGGGCCATAAATCACTCAAAGTGACACAAAGGCCCTTCCTATCCTCCTTGCGTACTCTGCGTGTAGGGAGCGACGGTACTGCCTCAGACCCACCCTGATTGAGCCGTCATCAGTCCAAGATCCAGAGACAAGCATGACTGCTAAGCGATTGAGGTGTTTTATTGTTGAAAGTAAAAATGAACATGGAAGTAGTCGTTTACTCCCAACATCTGAGTGACTGAAGAGGCAGAGGATTAACGTTAACTTGCATTTGGTTCTAAAGGGAATGTGCCCTTGATCTACCTAAATGCGTTTATGTTCGCACAAGTCATCCAGCCTCACCTACAGAAGCAGTCAGTATAATGTCTTTTAATGAATCTTTGCAAATCACCTTTCCAAATAATGTGCTAATTAACAAGTTTCACTATAAATATAACGTCTAAGGACTATGAATATGGCTAAATAAACATCCTCTGAGAGGCCTCAGAAAAGAGGGGCGGAGTCAGCAGAGCTCATGAAGATTTAGGGGAAGGGGAAGTACACAAAACAGAGTGTTTTCAAAAGAGCTGTTTTTGACAGGGTAAAATGGGTGTTTTTTTACACTACCATTGAGAAATTTTAAACAAATTATATCATAGACTTTTCATTAAGACCCTAAAGAATCATATCAGCTTGTGGAAAATTGGCGTTATATGACCCCTTTAAAATTTGTTTTAAAAAACGACTCGTTTCATTGATTCAGAGTTGGCTCTTTCTTCTATTCACTAGACTTGTGTTACACACTGCATGAAAGGTAATTTTAAAAAATCCATAATAGGGGCACTAACTTAGGTTTAGATCGACATGATGGTGAGTAAATAATGAACTGTGCCTCTAAGAATAAACACAATACTACTGTCAGATTTGTTCACTAGGCTGTCCAGTGTTCAAGTTGTTGGTGCATTTTCAAAACACGTCGCAATACGTTGCATTAAAAACTTAACAGAAACTTTTCCAACCAAGTTGATTTGATTTCAATTGGTGTCCATTCTCAACCAACAAACAACAATGATTGTCTGCGAGTAGAATTGGACAGAAAGACTGATCATGACTTTTTGGACTGAACATCATATCTCTCAACCACTCAAAGGCGTCTGGCTCTGCCCAGGGTCTGCTGTGATGCCAAATTCAGCGTTTGAGCACCGCAGCTGTGTAGCACAGATAGCTTCCTGTCAAAAGCCGTTTTCAAGCGAGGGACAATTATGCTCAATCAGAGATGATGCTTTACTGAGTGTTTTCCTCCCTCTCATACGCCTCTGATTTGGTTTACGAGAGAATGTGACTGATGGTGATCTTCCAGAGGTGTTGAGCGAGTGGGGTTTCAAAATTGCAACAGAAGCCAATTATGGAACAGATAGAGCACATGCTCATTAAATTTGCACAAGAATCTCAGCATTTCGAAACCATTAGATCTGAAACCTCATTCTCAATTTCAGATGTTTCTCTGGAAGCGTCCTGATAATAGAAGTAGTGGTGTAAAGCATTATGGAAATTCTGTGAACCAGCAGCTGTGAACAGTTGAGAGTGCAATGATCATGTTGATACACCAGCAATTGAAGCAGAAATTCAGTTTGTTTGTTTTCTGTGCTGCATGGTGCCCATTGACTGCACTCTGAAGTGTGTTAGTTTGTGTTCAGATAAAACTATTTTGCTTTAAAGGGATAGTCATCCAAATTCAGTCTTCATTTAGGCCTACTCACTTTAGAGGTGGGAATTGTGAATAACGTTTCCATGTTTGCATCTTTTAGTTGGAATAATTATTTGGACAAAATCAAATGCAATTCACTTGCCAGATTATGAGATTAGTGTTTTTTTCCCATGTTTTTCAGAGGCAAATATTTGACCTCAATGTAAAATAATTTATCATTTGTGACCCTGGACCGCAAAAAAGTAATATGTAGTACAACCGTATTTGTAGCAATAACCATTTTAGGGTAAAAAAGATGATTTTCTTATTTACAGCAAAAATCATCAGGTTATCAAGTAAAGATCCTGTTCCATGAAGCTATTTTGTACATTTCATACCATAGATATATCAAAACTTAATTTCACTGAGAAGTTATTCTTTTGAAAGAGTGTGCTAGTTTGATACACTTTAAAGAACCAAATAATTTGTTTATGAATCAGACTATGCTGGTCTCCATATATACATTCGATTTAATAAAAAGGACAGATTCATTAGAATCATTGTTAAGAAAATCAGACTCCACTGGTTGTGATGTACACTTGTGATACAACTAACCAACTTTTAAGACTGGGGTTGGAGCATTGCTTTCGCTGTGGTTGTCTTTGGCTTACAAAGCGCACTATGTGAATGATGCATGCTATGCAGAGCGTTTCAAATGAGCTTCCATTTCAGTTAAGATGCTGTCAGGTAGCGAGGCAGCTCATTAGGTTTTGGAACAGAGTTGATGTCTCTGTAGTATAAAAAACAGCAAGAATGCCCAGTTTTGTAAAAAAAAAACATCAGCATTTTTTAGCACAAGTTTCAAGGAAAAGTCAAAATTTCCTTTGCTCAGCACAGAAAAACGGTTTAATTTGCGTTCCACGGTGACAGCGACTGTAGATAAGCACTATCACGCTCACCTCGCAGAGAACCGCATGTTTCCATTTTAGATTTTGATTTAATCCTAAAATCCTTGTTCCAAAATCTGTATTTTTCAAGCTCAACAGTGAGGCTGTGAATTTTAATTAAGATCTTCAAGCAGAGCCAGATATGAAGATTGATGATACCATCAGCTATAGCATGTCTGTGAAGAATGAGATGTATTTCTAGTTACTAATACGCACACTACGGTGAATTATTAAGACCGTGTTTCTGCTCCTCGAGCATTCATAATAATGTTCCGTCACACATTACAGTCATCCAGCCTCATTCCATGCAAATTATTATTGCTGCAATATATTAGCACAAACATCAACACGTTTTTTTGGCTTATTATTTGTGACCCAGCAGAGTGACATACAGTTTCATTTCCTGTTGTGAGTGGGTTGAGCATCATATTAGATCAATAACACACAGCCATGTGTGTGCGCTCACAAAACTCACCCCCACCCCCTGTGAAAGTGGGAGGCGAGACCCCTCAAAAGACTCATCTTTCTCTGGCTCCACTACACTGTCGTCCGTATTCCTCTCTCTAAGGAATACCGTCATATGCCAGGATCAAATGGCATTCTGTCAGCAACCTGCCATGCATTTCTAGCTTTCCAAAAATCCTCATTCTCCACAGCAGGATTTGTGCAAAAGAACAGAAAACCAGCTATTGCCATGCTAGTAATAAACTGGAAAATATCAGTTGTAAAGGTGATAATTGCATTTTACACGTTCTATGCTCAGAACAATCCATCTATTGTATTAATTTCTATTTATATTGTGAGAATTGTCTCTTGAGGAACTGTTATGTTGTTTTACTAGAATGTGTTTCTGTGTTTTGTGTGCCAAACTCTGTAAGATCTCATGATTTTGAACTCCTACTTAAGTGTATGAACTCAACGCACTGCTGTTTTGCATTGTTTCTCTCACAAAACGCAGTGTCACCGCATCTTTTGTTGGAGCCGTAAACGACATCCTTTGTACGAGGCCAATCAATGCTTTATTTCTGCTTTTCCCTCACATCATTTCATGTTTTTGGCACAGATTGGATCAGAACAATGGTACGAAAAAAATATATATAACTAAGCCGCCTCACAATAGACGAGCGCTCGAAGCAAGATTCATCCACCCACTTGGATTATATTGTGTTGAAACAGAAGGCTGGAGAGGGAAGCTTTGTTCCTGTGTAGGGGTTTTCCTGACTCAGGTATTAACGGATCTCAAGCAGCAGATTCCAGAGAGAGGGGAATTATTTCTTTCCATGATGATAGTTAAAATACAAAAAGAGATTCTGCTCCATTTAACAAATCTAAGCTAAAAATCTAGGAGTTCATCCTTGCTTTTCACTTGAATAGGTTTGTGATTAAGGAGTAGCATCTGAAACACAGTATAATGAGATATAAATTATGTTGTTACCAATCTGCGTATAGTGATTACGACTGCCAGAACTGGGAAAAATCCATTGGGTAGGTAAAAACACTTCAGCTGAAAATCTAGAGGAGGCATTTCTGAGGGGAGTATTGATTGAGATGCTTTTTGTGCTCAGCAGGTTTGTGCCTTCAGTGTCGACGGTCTAGAGGTCTCTTAATATATGAGCGCATGCAGTTTAATGAAAGCCATGTGCAAGGCCTTCCATGCTGTGATTGCTCAGCAGGTTTGCTCTTTTCATGACTCAAAGCCTTCCTAAAAGATAATTTGCCTGGATTGTGTTCTTACGTCCACCTAAGCTTTTACTTCTATTCTGAGATACAGATAATTACTAGATGGCTCAATCAGTTTTCCTACTGTATTTAGAGAAATAGCCAATGCATTTCAAGCATAGCAATTTAAAGATGCTATTAAAGCAATATGGTATTGCGATGCACTTTCCGTAACTTCTAAAAATATGCGTTTTAAAATAAATGCTTTCAGCAAAACTACAAATAAAATCTGAAATATTATTACTTTTTTTCTTTTTTAACATATTTTAAAATGACATTTGTTCTCATAAATATTTCTTCTTATTATTATTATTATTATCAATTTTTAAAAAAGTTGTACAGCTTAACCATGTTTTTCTAAATTATTTAATGAATGGAAAATTCAAAATAATTTTTTTTTACTGGAACTATCAGTCTTTACTGTCATTTTGATCAGTTTAATGCATCTTTGCTGACTATCATTTAAAAAAAAATAAAAATTTGACTGGTCATTAATTCACACACAAATAGACAGTATTATGAATAGATAGTAGTAGTTTTTAATAAAGTACTAGTTTATTTAATAAGTAATAAGTAAATGGCACAACATACATATATCAAGCAGTTTCTAAGGACCCCAAATCATTTTATATTGATAACCTTTTCTATGAAAAGTAACCATATTTTAACATCAAAACAACTTCAGGTTCAAAACCGATGCATGTTTTTGTGTGACTAGCTGAATGAGACGTCTCAGCTCACAAAACTGTTAAAGGTTAACTATGTTTAAACTCAACTGTCATCCTAATTCCCACACAGAGTATTCCCTGTTCTGCTATGTTGGTTCCATTAACTTTAGTTGACGATAATCGCTTCTGATTTCTCTTTACCCAGCTGGCCAGCTCAGATAGAAGAACTCAAGCCTCATTTGAACAGTCAGTATGCACGTACTCCATAGACAGTGTAAACCAGAGGAGGCTGAGTTCACCCATCCAGAATAAAGCGTTATTGAGGATGAAATGGGATTTTTAATTGGCTAGGGTTACAGTGCCGTGTAAGGGCTCCGACAGGTCCGGTGTTGTCACAGCGACACATTCCTACAATACGAGGCCATAGCATTCGGTGCAAATGTGTGTCCCTTCACGTTACATGGAATGATGCCATTATGAAAAGAAGCATCTGGTGGAGCGGAATGCAGATATTTCTGAAACTAAACCACCTCACGCACTGTATTTGCATTTTATACAGGTTTAGCTTACTAGCAGCAATATCTCATTTGGGTTTATTAAACACTGGAGACGAGATGTTCTGAAGTGCATTATATTCTGTCAGACTAGACGTTTTATTTTTTTGAAGTTCTGCATTGCATTAACTTTACCTCTGAATTTATGATTAATGCAGGACTCCAGGGCTCACCTATCATGATCCAAAGCCTGTTGTTCTTGGGAAATCAATATCTGAAAGGTGCAAGGATTTCATCCAGAGATTCATGAACCGCTGGCTACTCATTCAGCATGTGTATGTATTTCTAAATGTATTGCTTATCGACCAGTGTAAAAGTAGACCCGAATGGAATGCATAGTATTCATAATGCATCACAGAATTTTAACAAGCTGTTCTTTTACCAAAAGGATTGAATATGTTGTAAACAGAAGGTAGTTTGAAATTAATGGCCTTGAAATTCTTCTAATAATCATAAATTTGAAAATTTAGGCATTTGGTGTGATTCAAGGACGTGTTGTATACAAAGCAGCTATATTTAAAGGTTTATGTGAAGGTTATTGCCAGCATAAGCAGTGGACAGATGGGATCTAGACATTAATGAACCATTATACTGATTAAAGTCCTCGCCAGCAGAAATTATCGCTTTAATCATTGACAGCCTTTACACTAAAAATTAATTAAAGCATAGAGAGGGATTCCTGTCAGTGGGTCCTTAACAAACTTAATGCTCTCCAGATGCAATTCTGACCTATGTGTATTTTAGATTCCAACTCATGTGAAGTGTATGTGTTCAGTACAGAGGGGACTTCAGATATGGAAGTGATCTGATTTTTAACTTAATACTGAGAAATTTGGTTAAATGATTTGAAAAAGTCACATAGTTAAATTTTGATGGAAAGGAAAGGAAGGAAGGACGTGACATGTGGCCAGGTATGGTTTCCCATACTAGGAATTTGTGCTCTGCATTTAACCCATCCAAGTGCACACACACAGCAGTGAGACGTGAACAACCACGCGCACACACACCGTGAACACACACCCGGAGCAGTGGGCAGCCATTGCTGCGGCGCCCGGGGTGCAGTGGGGGGAACGGTGCCTTGCTCAAGGGTCTCACCTCAGTCGTGGTATTGAAGGTGGAGAGAACGCTGGTTATTCATATGTGGTGTGTGGTGATATCACATACAAATGAATATAAAAATACAATATAAACATCACAGTATGTTTTGATATATGACATTTAATAGTGTAATAAAATATACCATATATAATACATTAGTGCAGTGGGTAAGGTTTTGCTAAAATAAATGTGTTTCAATTTTCATTGGTGAGAATATGCACACATATTATAAATTAGCCCAAACATCTCATTTAGTTATCTTAATTTTACAGTACTGCAAAACTAGAGTCTGTGTGACTCAGCTGTTAATAAATAAAATGTGTTCATTTGGAACGGTCTGGACTGTCATGAAATAACAGTTGAGTCATGCAGAACTGAATTCTGGGTTAATAAGTAAACATACAATATCCATTTTATGTCTAATACATAATACATTTATCAGTATTTAATTTTTTTAATAATACACATTATTAGTGGAGAGGGAACTTTACCACACTTTACTCACACACACAAAAATGAATTTCCATATCCTGTCATCATATCCTAAACTCATTATGTGCATGACTCAGCTGTTATTTCATTATGTTGCAGGTGAACATTTTCAGATATCTGGAAACCATGTAGGGACCCTGTGAATTGGAACTCAGCTCCTATCTCTCTCTCTCTCTCTCTCTCTCTCTCTCTCTCTTTTTCACAGGTTTGTTCAGATTCAATTGGAAGCACATGGTTGCTGAGAAATGAGCTGGGAGAAGAGACCCCTTTAACCTCTAAAGTTTCTGAAAGGAAGAAAAAGCAGGAAAGTGGGATCTGGTTGGCATGAGGAGATAGGGTGTGTGTAGGATTGGCGTGGTAGGTGAAATTGGGAAGGTGTTGGTCAGTCAAGTGGGAAAAGGCCTCAGTTTTTCATTTCATCAAGCAATAAAACCCCCAAGCCCTTGTGGCCTTTATCTGTGCTGTGATCTAAGTACATTATAAGGCTGAAACTCAGTGTTGAGAAAGCAGCTGGAGGAAGTGATGATTACTACAGAAAGTCCAGGCAAAGTAATGAGAAAGTAGCGCCGGATAACATCAAAACCAATTAAGTCCATCCAGGTTCAATTCAACCTTGAAAATTTTCAACCTGGTTTCATCCATCTATTTTGAATCCTGTCTAAACGTACAGATTAATTTGCTTTAAAATACAGGCAGGAATTCGTTAAGAATAAAGTTGTGCCCGCTGATAGTTTATTTGCATGCTGTGCATTGTTTTACTGCCCAATCCACTGAAGGAATTATGCAAATCTAGTCAACAAAGCAAATGTGCTTCCAAAAAAGTGTATTTTTTAATTACTGCTGCACAGTTATGGAAAACGCAGCATACTATCACAATCTGGCATACTTTACTGGAACTGAATCACCCACTGCGACCCATTTTAAAAGGCCAAAAAACGCTGTTCTCAAGGCACTTCTGGGCATATGCCTGGTTATTGCACTCTTCTCTGTCATTTGATCTTTATTTGATGAATTACTGCTGCCATAAAATGCAAACATCTCTTTTTAATAAAATTTTGTTTACCTCCTGCTGTCTGTAGGCGGTATAGTGCTGCGTTTTGTAAATAAGCCACAATCTATAAATAATAAGCCTAATTTACATAAAAAGAGGTGTAAAGAATTGCAGCGACTTCCACAAATTTTACCGCCGATATCGCCTGCGTAGTGAATAAGACGTCGAAGCGAAATGAGTTAACTGACTCCACGCTGTTTAGTCTCGGCTAATTCTGAATGCTATCTTACAAACCCAGGACTTGTGATGTTACAGCGATAACTAATGTGGATTTTTGTCAGCTAGATAAGCTGTAGGATGACTCAAAGTGAGCATGTGATAAAGAGATGCTCTGACAAAAGCGTGACACACATGCAGTGGATTCATACCAAGTTATGCTCTATTTTCAGTGAATGACACCTTTAATTGATGCAGGGACTGGGGACTCATGTACCACAAAGTCAGATGGGTGTGAAAATACAGAGGGATTGAGAAAGAGGGAGAGGTATTGCCGCTGTTTTCCCTAAGCATGAAAAATGAGACAGAGTCCGTCTCAACCATATTATCCCTCTTCCAAAGTGCTTTGTAGACAGCCATTCATCTTTCTGCATCGCGCCCCCTTTATCTGTCACTCCTGTCTCATCTCTACACCTCTCATCCTGCTCCACTATCCTCCTCCACCTGAATATAATTTGCTGAAACTTTACCAAAGCAACTCAGGGCCTGTAACTCATATTCACTGGCTCAGACCATTTGACACCAGCCGTCATGACGCACATCTCCATTGTCCAATCATCACTGTTACCTTCAGCTTTGTAATAGCTCTGCCGGACCTGTTACAGATGTAGTGTTTAATGACAAAGAGTAATCAGGAGGGATTTGGTGACGCATTTAATCTGTGGTTTTACAGCTTTGTCCATGGATGATTTTATCCCCTGAGGCAGATTCTTACGAGCTCACTTACTCAGCCTGACAGAAAGCGATGTCAGAACAGCATGATAAAAAAAAACAAAAAACACTGCATTGGGAAAGAGGGAGGGGAAAAAAAATCACAATTCGGCTTTGTATTTTAACAACAACCACCGGGCAGACTTTTCTTTGATGGCAGCTCATTACGTTTTCATGTTGAAGTTTAATGAATGAATAAAAATTAACATTTGAATACAGATAAACAAAGTTTTCTGTATAATTATAATGTTAGTATATATAATATATTGTACCTCTATTGTAAAATTGGCAAATGAGAAGTATTTCAGTATCGTTATGTAATAATTTAACGACATATGTAACATAAATACTTTTAGATTACTTTTAGACAAAATTAAACAAGACAAGATTACTTTAGATTACCTTTAGACAAGATTACATAATTCAAAATTGACATATAAATTGAAATTTACATTTTTTTTTCTGCATCCCTGTATATGTGATTCTCTGTGTCCTTGTCATCAGTGAATTCTTTATGTTTGTGGTGCCATTCGTGGATTTTTGTGTGTGATGGTGTACATTATTGATAAAACAAAAATGGATGGCATATTGAAAAATATTCCTCTTTTTTGTTTCTCCATTCCTCACCACTCTTATCTGAATTTGTGGCAGACAAGAGCTCTGCAAGTGTCTCCTGTTCACATCCGTCAAGTGGTATTGGGACAGCACCCCTCCAGGAGAGCAACACTGTATGTGTGAGTTTGCAGGACAAACACATCTCACAATATTACATTCAGAGATGAATTTCTCTTTGTTGTTGTTTTATCTGCTATGGTTATTCATGGTCATTTGGAGTATGAGACGGTGGTTTCGAAGAGGATATTTGCTGATAAGTGGGCCAGCAAGAACAGCCATTTTATCAAGGATTATGTAAGCCATGTGGTCTCAAAGACTGATCATTTTACTCCTGAAACACCCCATGAACTCATGAAGAGCAACAGTTTTGTGACGTTGAAGCCATGTCTATTAGATTAGTACATGCCAGTGTTTAATTTAATTTAATTATTATATTGTATATTATTTAATTTTATTTAAATACATTTTATTTTTAAAATATGAACAAATATCTTCCTTCAAACTGCATCTGCCATATTTTCAGAACTGATGGCTCTAGTTTTAGCTCATCATATTTAGCTAATAAAATCTAAAATGATATTTTAATTTACATTTTAATTTCAGTTAATTTAATTTAATAAATAATTTTAACTTAGCTGTTTAGCAGCTGAAATCTGCTATTGATTCTATTACTTTTGCTTCAATAATTATTTTCTTAAAGAGAATTGAACATCATTTCATTTTTTGTGAAAGTATATTTGTAAATAAGTGCTTTTCTCTGGTGTAAATTCAGTGAAATTGTTTCCCTTACAGTCGCACTTTGCCTGCTTTGCTGTTGATCTTTGCTGACTATGTGGGGAAGGCTGGCTTGAAAGCCTCCCATCTTCCCCACTGGCAGCTCCTCCATTACTTACAAAGTGCTTCATCTCTCTCCGCTGAGGCTGGTCTACTGTGCTACTTCTGATTAATGACAGTACCATTCCAGCTCAATTTATTACCATACATTTCACCGTGCAGTACAATCCAGCACGTTCACCCTGTGCAGAGGTATTAACATTGTGCCATGATACTTGACACTATAATAGTGAAAATTATAAGAACTTATTTGTCTGGCATTTGAGACAAATCCATTAGGCCGACTTGAATAATAGCTGAGATGAATCTAAGACACAAACTACTGCCCCTCAGGCGCTTATATGAACACATTTAATAGTCAAAAGAGCATTATGTAATAATTAATTCCTTTGAGGATCAGAAAATTGCTGACAGAATTGAACAAAAACTATCAATATATATCACACATTACCTGCAAGATACACAACACCTCGAGTTCAGGTTTAAGAGATAAGCATAAATGTTCTCTTTTATATAAGCGAAAAAGAAAAAGTTTGTCAGCACTTTTATATCTCACGGGATCAACACTAATTGTTGGAACTCTGGGTAGCTTAACAGGCAGATTGTGATGGTGTGAAAGTATGTCCCTATTAAGCTCTCCACATTCACTGCATCTGAACAAACATGCTTGGACTCACACTCAACCATTTATTCAGTTAAAGTCAGCTTTTTTTCTGATCTTCACAGTTCGCTAGACAAGATTCATCTTGCACTTGTGGAATCTGACTAAGTCTCTGCTCCCACAGTCCTGCCTCCGCTTTGCCTTTCCAAGATCCAAACATGCAGGACTGCCTCATCACCTGTCGTTCTGCTTTTACTTTTTGGCTGTGCTGGCACTTTTGCACATTCACTGCCAAGAACAGCAGCACTTTTACCCAGTGTTTCATTTATTTTTACTTTATTGCACCCACTCAGATCAAGCATTGCAATGTGAAAGAATCTCCCCACACTGTCCACAAACTTTGCAGTACGGTATTCTCAACTAACTCATAGTAGACTTAATATAAATTATTATATAATACATTTACTAGAAATTTCTGAGTAAAATTTTAATTAATATATATTTAATTAATATATAGACAACAGATCTTTTCTCTCTTAATTTATTGTCTTCAAATTTAATTGTGCTTGTATTCCAGTTATTTTTTACTTTACAGTGTACTTGAAGTACTGGCCGTCCTAAATGATGCTCTCAGATGTTGTTTCTCTCTTCACGCTCCTGTTGGCTGCTTTTTGGCCATCCGCTGTTATCGACCCATTAGACAAAGCAAAATGGAATTTCTAGCTATCTGCACCCTCTTAGTCTATTGTTTCCCTTTCAGTCACGCTAACGTAATTCGTTTTTCAGGGGCCGTGTTTCGCTCCCCTTTCACTCCTGGCTGATTGCCTTGTAGAACAGACCTGTCCATGTAACATTATCCGTGGTCTATGCTCTTTACCTTTAATTTATCTGTCTAGTGAATGCCAGGATAACCAGGGCCTTTGACATATCCCTGTCTCTATATGATGCCACATTCTGTTAGGATATTTTGTTGTTCAGTGGAAGTTTTATGATAAAAAAAGTTTCATTTTCAATCTGTAAATAGCTATACAAATTTTCATCTGAGGCACTTGGAAGTGATTCTTTATTTATTGTGAGGTACTTGGTAGTGAGTATTTGCATTTAATTCTTATTCTCAATGCCATAACTGAAGTATATTGCTTCATGCACAACACATTCATGCACAACTGCTCTCCACTTTTTTTAAAGGAATAAAAGACAATTACAAACTTGTTTCTTTGCAGTCTTTTGCAGAGATGTTGAGGATGGCATAGTGAGAATCATAAATCATAAAATCAATATATCAAATCCAATTTCTTCAAGAACGACACATGGCCATTGTTTTTATCAAACTGTGCAAAACTTTGGTTCCAATCATGTATTCCAATGAATTTATTGGAAAGGTTTCATGCAGAACCTTTAACATCCATGCACGGAAATTTCCCAATGAACAAAAGGTTCCTCAGTGTGGAAATGTTCTTCAAACTCTTTTAAAAACTATTCACTGAAAGGTTCTTTGGGAAGCTCAAACCCATAAAGTGTGCTTATCATTGAATGTCCTGATGCACTCTCAAATATGTCAAATTGTGGAAATAAACTAGGTTGCAAAGAACAATTAGATTTGACTTTATCATACAAAATAGAGAAACAACGAATTTGCACATTCTTTTTTTAACACTAGGCACTATTCACAATATAGTGAATATGTTCAATTTGAGAGTGGGTAGCATATAAGAAAGCTTTTCAGGTTTCTGTGAAAAAATTCCCTGAGCTGCATATTCAACCTTTGGCATATGGCATAAGAGCTAATTAGAACTATGCTAATGTGCTCCCTCAGGCCCAGCGACTGAAGAGGAAACCAACTATGTGCTTTGATATATCTGTCATGCTTCAGCAGGCGCTAACAAGGATGACTCTGAGACACTACAGACCCTTTTACAGGTGGTCTTATTTTACTTTGCTTTTAGTTAATATTTTACATTTATCTTAAAAATAATGGCTCCAAAAGAAGGTTTTCACAGTGATGCCTTTGAAAATTAATTGAATCTTTCTGTAAACATTTAACTATTTTAAGATCTAGTAGTTTAGTATTTATTTGAAGAACCTTTTTAATTAGAACTTTTGTGGAATGAAAACATGGAAAGATTCCATAAATGTTTCAGGTTCTTCATGGAACCATCCATTTCGATACGAAACCTATATTTTAATAGCTTGTGTAGATGATAGGCTATAGGAAATTATTTAATATTTAGCTGTTAAAAAATTAATTGATTTGCATGATCTTTGAGCAAAGCTTAATAAATAATTTGGCATTTAGCTGTCACTTTTGTCCTCACTGTCTTACATTGCTTATTTAAGACTGTCCTCCTATAAGGTTAAGTGCCCTGTTTCAAGGATGAAATTGTCATGGATCAACTTTAGTCTCAGCCTCAGACAGCATGTTCACCTACAGTCATGCTGACCCTCTGATGCATGTTGTGTTGCAAGAAATGTCAAGAGTTGTCTGAAATCATTGGTTACAATCTGATTGGCTGCATGGTACTATGCAACATCTACTGTAGTCAAGGGAAAAGGTCCACCTGGAATTAAGTGTTTACTAGGTTAGTTGCATGTAATGTTTTGTTGCAGTTAAACTAGATATAAGCAAAATGACCTGTTCTGGGGGGGGGGTGCCTTAATTATAGTAATCATAAAAATGTTCGTGACTCTCCATTTAAGTACTTTTGCTTTTCCATGGCTTTGCAAGACTACAAATCGCTACTTACAAAATCCTCTGATATTTCCAGACTTCCCATCACAGCGGGAGCCCTGCTTTATTGTAAGCCAATTTCACAAACAACGAAGAGAATTTCAGAGCGAGTCTGCTGCGTTAGAAGCGCATGAACAACAAGCAGGTCCGTAAAGCGCTGTTCCGCGGTAGGTGGTGCTAAACTCATTCACATTTTGTCGGTACCTCGGTGGGTACACAGGATGATTTTAATCGCGCTGGACAGCGTCCAGCGTCACTCACAGTCTCAGCAAGTCAGCGCGCTGCGCACGAGAGCAACAACCTCATTCCTGGATATTAGGCACTAGGGACAAGTGCGCGAGCGCGGCGCGCGGACACAATTCGCTTTTCGTTCGCTGAGAGAGCAGCGCGCGAATGGTTTTCAAACTAAAATGAATCGTTAACGGCCGTTTGAAAATGAAGAGGCTTTCTCGAAAGCTGACTTTAGCTCTCGCAGCGCTGTTTTGGATAGCAGCTTTACTCTATTTCATTTTGCTGAATAGCCGCAAAATACTACCTGACCAAAGAAACGAGCAACCGCAAGTAAAAGAGGTGAGTGATACATCATGATATGTTAGGAATAACACACCTCGTAAGCGAAATGGATTGATTTTTAAAACCTGTCAGTAACACTTTAATTCTTTGTTTTTCGTGTTCTGACAAGAAAATATTTGTAAAGGTGCGCCACTTTCACTATACCTGAGCCAACTATAAAGGGCAGAACAGTCCAATATGTAGTCTATTTTATTTTGTTGGGTGTGGAAAAGAGGACGGTTTAGTCAGATGAATTCCTTTCCTGAACTTATTTTGAACCACAATGAGAAATGTAGCTTACTTTTCCCTCGGGAGGTGAAATAAAATGCTTTGCGATAACCTCTTCACATTTGTTTGTTGACAAATATTATTCAGTAATAGCCCATTTTGTCTCTTTTCCTATTCAAGCAAGAATTTATCAGTCAGTATGATGGACGCACGAAAATGGCTTTAATGTAAGTGTGTACAAGAAGGAGCAGATATTCAATCTAGATTATTGAGTGAAAAGTAAATATTTAAATAGCCTGTAAGAAATGGTTGCAATTAACGCTATAAAAGAGCAATTAACATTTGTACCTCTGACATTTGCTTTCATCAGCCACTTTTTGACTACCAGGAAAGACAATTAATGACATCTCTCTGTTTTTTTTTTTCTTATAGACAGCAATACGTTTTATTATGAGTTTATTTATTAGTATAAAGCGTTCTGTTTTTCTTGACAAGTAATAATCTCTTATGTGGTTCACCTGGTCTGGAGTTTCAGAAGTCTGTTTGCCAAGATACGGTCTAAAATTTCAGCATGAACTGAACAATTAAATTCCTCCAAAAATCGAATTATGTGCACTGTTATCCACATTCATTTTGGTGAGATGATGCATATATGTGTTGCATTAATAAATAGATAGCTGCGGCATTGTTGCTGTAAGATGTGTAAATCTGCAGCAAAGTCTTGTACATTTTGTAAGTCAGTTTTTCATTCAACAGCGGCTGGTATATGACAATAAAGTATCACCAAGGGTAATGGGGTATGAAGCATGATGTATGGTGTAATATATCTCAACACTGAGCAACACTCTATAGGAACGGAAATATGAAAACAGTTCGCACATGCTCCTTACATCTGTACAGAGACAATGATAGACTTTTTATGGTTTAATGACCAGATTCATCTAAGAAGGAATGCATAAAGAATTCTTAGCTGGTAGATGCTTCAGTAGTGTCTTTTTATCCTCAGTTTCTCTGTGCATCTCTGTGCGAGTATGTAAAACAAAAAATAAGTTAAACAGTTAATGTGGCCTTGAAAACCGCCAGGAGATTTATTTTGCAGACACTCCCCCTTTAAATACAACTTAGTGCTGAGAGAGAATTGTCTGCTTTAGTATTCCGTGTTGAACATCATGTTTCCATTTGCTGTTTGCTTCAATATCTATTTTCTGTAATAACCCTGACAGGGAAGGCCGAACCTGCAATAGCTGTTATTGGCGAGGAGGAATGTGAAATACAGGGTTGGCGCAGCGGCTGTTGAGGTGAATGCGGTGTGTGTCACGGTGGCCAGTGTGTTCAAACCATTCATCAAATGGTGGTGACATCTCACTCAGATTCGATGGGGAGATACTCCCCCATCAGCAGAGTGATGCATTATCTTTATAATGGTAAGGGAGGACTGAGATATCACCCATGACATCTGCTATTACCATGATTCATAGCAGATATGTCCCACAATACAAATTACACAAGCAGACAGTGTTGTTGTGGGGTATATTCACAGAGGCTTCGTGTCACTGGCGTTGAGGTGTTAGACTGGACAGATGGAGTTTGATGGACTCATCATTTGCCTGCACATGAATTCTGACAGAACATTGGAATGAATCATTTTAATGCAACACCGCAGACCAATTTTACAGTCATGCACGGTTTCTGTACCTGCCGAGAGTGTGCTGAGGCCTTTAGAAAAAGGAGCAGGGTTTCAAAAGAAGTTCAGATGTGTGGTTTTGTGCTTTGCAAGAGGGCAGAGGCTTTGGTGGAGAAGAACGCTCTATAAAAAGAACCCACACAACCACACATACAGAGTACAGACGACAGGACAGGGAGGATCCAATTACCACTTCCTCAGTCTGTCCTCCTCCTCTCATTAGAAGGCTGAGCTCTGTGGGAGCCGGGGAACACTGAGCCCCAAACGTGGCACAGCTCAAATGCCCTGATCAGTGACTGTGGAGCATCAAGGAGCTAATGATTTCAGCGGGGAGCGTGGGGGTGGGTGCGTGAACGCTGCCTTTTGAAGGCGAATAAAATTGTTAAGCAGATAGGAAATTTGACACATTGATTCAGAACCTGTCATCTTTTTTCATGTGCTAATTAAATTCTGTTTCTATTACTTAGTATGCTTAATCATTAAAAGAGTTCATTTTTGCAGTGAGTCATTGTGCCCTAATCCAAAGTGTCTAGATTAACAATAATGTTAGATTTTTACTAGCGCTCTCACCTTTTGTATTTTAAACATTAGCTCAGCCTGTAGGCTTGGCATGTCACTTTAAAGTTGCTTGGTCGTTTTAGACAAACTCAGAATGGATGAAGTGCCTGTGGTGGTGTGAGTAGTATAAGAACTAAAGACTGGACTGTACTAGGCATAATATACTTCACAACTCTTTTTTTTTGCAGTTTGGGTGAGCCAGTGCTGATTGCCAAAAGTCAGTCTTCAGATTTTGGGCAGTCCAGTTTTATACATTTTACAGAAAATTGTGTAGTGTATATTTGTTTAGCTTCAGACTAATCCATCCAGTAGGAGGAAATCAAACATATTTAATATTTTAGTTGATTTTAGTACATACTAGTTGCTTCCGAAAATTGCATCATGTTTGGTGAAATTTTGTGACAAAAAAAAATAAAAAATGCACTCTGTTTGGTGTGAATATAGGTATTATGAACAGTACCATGACCTAATGAGATGGTAAATTTCCAAAATTGTAATGCAGGTGTACTTCAAAATTCATGGCAGAAGTAATAGGTCATTATGGGTACTTTCCAACATTTTTCTGGATGTATTTTTTTTTGCCTTTTTTTATACATAATACAAATAAATTTCTTGTTTTTGTGAGACTATGGGAATTTTGTCTAATAAAAGATAGAGATATTTAGCCTATATATCTGTTGAATATCTGCCTTCAAACCAATTGAAGAGCTGTGTGTCCTTGGACTGAGTCTACATTGTTTAGCCTAACTGTTGGGCTATTTACACAGACAGACAACTTTAGCTGTTGAGTTTTTAGTTCCTCACAAAGGACTTTCTAAACCAGCAAGCCAACTGAAAAACTAGTACATCTTTTAAAAATCATGTTTGTTTCTGTTCATTCTGTTGCACTGTGTCTACTTGTGTCCAAAATAGACTTTTTTGTTTGGGGTGCCTAATTATTCAAATGTGATTTTGAAAGCATGTAGTTTTGCATATCCCTTATGAGAACATTTACATATTGTTTGTATCACGGGAATGTGTGTATCTGCATTTCAATATCAGCCTGACTTTTAGAGAGACAGAAACCACGAATATTATCTGATACCGATATGACTTGGAAACTGAATTGGCGAGTGGAATTGAAAGCCCAGCTATTATCATGCTAAGCACTCTAAAGAAACAGACATGTGCAATTACCCACCTCTATTACTGGCTGTAAAGATGCTGTTGTGGCTGTTGTAAAGCAGCAGGCCATGACATCCCAGGCACACACGCAATACTGCGAAAAGGCGTGCGAGCTCACTGGTGAATTCTTAATTCATTGTGTTTACAATGCCCTGAAGTCCACTCACTCTAGAAGTACAATTTAATAGCTCTATATTAATGCTGTTGTTTTGTTGCTAAAAAGAGAGGATGAAGTTTCTTGAAATGATTCTAAGTGGGAACTTTTAAGGCCAATTCGCACAGCACTGACAGATTCAGACAAACGACAACAAGACACGCTCATTGGGTTTTGTCAGATCGGTGTGTTACCTCTGTTGGCTTTAGTTGGCGCTTGTTTTTGCTGATTGAACATGTTGAATCAGCATTTGTCTGGTTTTGTAATGTCTGTGAAGTGACACTGTAATTGGTTTGCTGTCGCCATTGGTCTGCGTCGGCTGGCGCAGTGTGAATTGGCCTTTAAGAGGTGGTTTGTGCTTGATCACTTTTGTGCTTGATTCACATTTTTATTTTCACATTTTCATGAAATTAAAGAATGATTTTTTCTTATTATACTTGTATTATTCTTTACATTTCTGCACATGACCTTCATTAAAGCTCATATATTGGAAAATTCCGTGCTTTTTAAAATGAAAAAGGTCATCACATTCTCTGTATCGCCTTAGTCCTAATTAGCAATACCTCTGAAACTGCATCTGTCAAAAATTGCTTATTGATTTATGATGTGTGTTTTCATTGTAATGACCCTTGCTATTGTTATAAGCAGAATCTCTACACAAATTCGAATGCTAGTGGCAGTTATTTCCATGGAGGGCAGTAGCTGCATTTGGAAACACAGGAGAGAAGGAGGCATCATCATCAGTCAGCATTCATACAGGCGTCTGGGGAGAAACTAGCAACCTGCTGGCATGGGTAATCACCAGCCCCAACCATAACCAACAGCCTCCAGCCCCCTTAATGGTCTAACATCAGCAAAAAAGCTCAAGGAAATAATAAGTGGGAAAACATGGAAACTCTCAAGCTGCTGTCGGTGCAGAATGTGGAGGTTTATTAAATTATGATTGATATGGCCTTATGGATTTCAAGACATAGAGTGTTCAACCCTCAATATTCGTGACTACAGCTTGCTGTGTGCCTCATATTTTTGAGGGGATTGGTGTGATGGTGCTGCAGAACGCTAAAATATTAATCACTTTCTTATGATAATTGAGAATATTGCCTACAGCAACTTTGTTTACTTTTTCCTACTCTTTTAAATAGTTTATTGAACGTGTTTTTCCACCAAGTGAACATGCTTATATCAGAGTCTTGGGTTTTGCAATGGACTATTATTATTATTTTTAGATTCGAAACTCAAAGATACCCATACTGTTACTGACAGTGAAATGTAAATAGACTAAATCATTGAAATTAATCTGCCTTGTTTCCATTATTCTGTAGATCTCAGATGCTGAGTGGGATGACCTGCTAGAAGAGTTTGAAGAGAAAAGCTACCTCAATGCTCACAGATGGAAGCCAGGCCAGGACCCCTACAGTCTGTATGCCTTCAATCAAAGAGAGAGCGAGAGAATCCCCAGCAACAGAGCGCTTAGAGACACCCGGCATTACAGGTAAGCCCTGTGTGTGTGTGTGTGTGTGTGTGTGTGAGTGAGTGAGTGTGTGTGTGTGTGATCTATATATAATATCCACACAGTTCATATTAAATTAATGAAGGTGCATCTGTGAGTTCTTGAAAACTTTTTGAAACTGATGAAAGGTGTACTGAGATAAAAAAAGAAGTAAGGATTAAATTTCATGAGCAACAGTTTTATGGCTGGTTCATGGCTGGGTAGTGAGTGCTTCTTAGGTTCTCTTATATCAATATGCTATACTAGATCATGAAGCATTTACACAACTATTCAAAACTTTGGGTTCTGTATTTTTAAAGTGATTTTGACATTAGAGGCTGCATTTCTTTCATCAAAAATATAATAAAACAGTAATATTGTAAAATATTTTTATAGTCAAAAATATATATTTTTCAATCATTTGAGATTGCTCTGCTGTATTATTAGCTTTTTGCTCTAATTCAGTGATTGCACAGACAAAACAATTTTACTAAACTTTTGCCACAATCACATTTTTTCTCTGCTCTCTGTCATATGCAATAGTCAGCATATTAAAACTAACTAAAAAGAGGCGGATTGGTGCTGTTTCAGAAATTTAGCAGATAGGATTAACTTAATTGTTAACATGCTTTCATTTGCATTGGTAATTGAGCTTCTTTATAAACGCTGTCTGTGATATTTGGCAGCTCTCTGTGGCAGCATGACCTTGTGGTATTTGTAGCTGATGAAATTAGACCGTTCCTGGCCACAGTACATTTTCACTCTCTGCGGCACTGTGGGAGGTCACTCATTCATTTGTGCATGTCACTTTCGTCAGTCAGAGTGCCACATTTCATTTTGCAGCTATTTATGGATTCTTTTCATGTTTACCATGTTTACACCTGATGTAAGCATCAATCTCGGTTAATGCAACTGCACATGATCAGTTGTGACAGATTTTCCCATGTTTGCACCTCATGTGACCACTTGTGAACAAAATTCTTTAAGGGAAATGTATCATGTTAATAAAGTACAACCCCCCCCCCCTCCACTACCTTACAAATATACTTGGATTTTTAAGTTCACTGCTAATGTTATGATTATTCTCAGGTACTGTATTTGCATGTAATGAAAGAGCTTTCTATATTTTCTCTTTCAAAGCAACTCTTAACCAACAAGTTTACCTCTTTGTTAACTTTTTTCTTTTATTGCAATGGATGGTTAATAGATGAGTAGTCAGTTCTTTGTTGTTGTCCCAGACAATTCAGGATACGTAATCAATTACAAAATAGAGGAGTTAGCTATACACTTTTGTGTCAAACACAATATCGTGTGACACTTGCGTCTGACATTTCAAATTCTGGAGATCGTTATGGATAGATTCTGACTGGGTATCAATGATAGCATCTTCATCAGCTAGAAAAAAAAATTCTAAAAGTGATTTCAAAAATATTGTTTCTCTGTGTCTTTATTGTTATAGTTGTGGTGTGGAGAATGATTTTTAGAACCATATCTTTAGCGTTATCTTTATAGTTATCATGCTTGTTGTGAACAGGGCTTTATATCAGCGCGTTCTTCTCATACTTGTTATTTTCATTCTGCATTCACACACAGCAGAATTCACACCACTTACTGGTGGTCATTTATGGTACAACCAAGTAAAAATTATAGAACAAATTTACTGGTATTTTTAAAAATAGCTCTTTATGGCAAATTACTGGCAATTTTCCAGTAAAGTCTGAATGTGTGAAAGGGGCTTTTTGTATTTTTGACTGAATATCCCTAAATACGTCGAACTGATCAGTGCATGTGATGTGATCAGATGTAAAATCTAAGTATAAACAGGTCCCAGGTCCCCTGTATACACAACTGATGAATCTTTTATTTGCATTTCCTGAATAAACAGAACTTTGATCATAACTTTCTCAGCGTCATAGTCTGAATTCATTTAGCCTGAGTCAGAGTCGGAGTCATTTACTTTTATGTAAAGTTTATAGTACTGGTTAGATAAAACATGCAGACATTTTTTTTTTTATTTTGCATTTTCTTAAAAATAAATGCTAGCCCTACAGATTTAATCACTTTGATAAATCACTTTTTTAATCACTTTTATTAGATAAAAAATAATATACAATAAAAATCTAAAATCAATATACATATTAGTAGACTACGCTTATTATATATTACAGTTAACTTACATCTTGTAACAGCAGTAACATTATGGGGTCTAAACATCATATGCAGACTTTTCTGAGAATTTCAGATATTTCTCAAAAGACCCACTCTTTTGTCAACAGAGAAAATTATTGATGAAGGTGCTTTGTCAACTAACACCTAACCATGGTTTATTCTCAGTTGCACAGTCTCCAAAAAATATGCAGGTAGGTGTCAGGTTTATGAGAAATCATCTAGAGAGCTTTTGGGGCCTCTGTAGTGGTGCAGTATTATTCTCTATAAAATAATTCATGCAGGGGCTTGGAGACAGTAGAGAGAATCTCCGATAAAAGGTGAGGAGGCGGCTCATTATGCAGACCCAGTGCTCTAATGCTATACTCTCTTTCTCTCTCTCTCTCTCTCTCTTTCCCTGTGTTGTCTATTTTCTCTGTAGCCCTCGTTTCTTCCTTCCTCTTACATGACTCAAATGCCTTTGTAATTACAGTAGGAACACCGCACTCATTGTTCATGCTGTTGTTGACCAGTAGCAATATTGAAATTTCCAGGGAAATGCAATCAAAGTGCCAACGTTACCTCTTAATTAACTTAAGCTGAAATTGAACAAACAAAGGATAATTCTACTGTTCCAGCAGGAGCCACTCTTTCATTGTGGCTTCGGACGTCAGTATAGATGCAAGGTATTTGTTAGTGTTGACTATATTTGGTCAGTAAATATAACCTTGCCAGGTTTATGTTCTCATTTAGAAAGCTTCTTGGATCTTGCTGCATATTCTCCTAATATATGATCAGATTAGGGTATACCTAGGCAACCTAACACAGGGTATGTGTCTGCACTGAACATTTGCACTCAGTTTACAAATTTCCTCAGGTTTCTTCAGGCAAGCTTAGTCCTATCAATGAGGAGAAGGCAAAAAATGCTACGTCTCAAACTAAGCTGCCAGGGCATTCTATCAAATGCAGAATGAGACTTTGACAGACATCTGTGGCAAGACCCTGGTCCTTTCACTTAGCCTGGTGCCTGGACCTCATTTTGCTGCAAAGAAAAGAGCCACCACCAGAGGAAATTAGCATGAACCTCAATTCAGAAGGACTTCCATTCCTCAAGGGCTAATAACTGATAAGCTTAGGCGCCAAGAGCTTTGCAAATGTTGTTCATTAAAGCTGCCATTTATTCAATTTAAAAAGAGGATTCAGAGTCCCGGTGATGAAACACATAGGAGGGATGGAATATAACCAAAGTGAAGATGGTATTTTTTAAGATTACTAAAACACTGTAGTTTAACTTGATGAATTTTCTGTAAAGGTTCTGTAAAATGCACTTATATTTTTACAGTCTACTTGGGACCTTTTTCTAGAAAATAGAATATTTTCCAGTTTTAAATAGTTACATTTTATACAACAGTTTGTACTTGTCTTTGAGCCCTCAAATGATTGGTCATATAGCTGCTATAACATTCCAACAGCCCTGCAACTTTGTGTTTTTTCTGTCACTCCTCCTGCTTTTTATAAGTGAGTCATTGAATCATTCATTCTGCTGATTTGTTCAAAACGCTGATTTGTTCAGAAGCAAAACAAGTGACTGTCTTTATGTGACTCATTGAGTGAGATGAAATATTTACATTTTGTTGTATACTGTCACAATATAATTTATGTTTCATGCTAACAAAGCAATTTCAGTAGCAATCTAACACTATAAGTGCATCCAAGGGCAAAAATTGAGTAATAAAAGTGAATGATATGACCCATTTACACATTAGATTTAGTCTGAGATCATTTTATTCGTTCTTAGATATCCACATTTGGCAGACATTTATTGTTGTAAATCTACCTTTATTTCTTGATTAATGTAGTCAGAGACTGGACCCTTTTACAGCCATTTACGAGTGAAATGCTACTGTAATTCAGTGAGTTATGGCTGTTGTATAATGACATTCAAATAGCCTAGATGGCAATGGTGAAACTATGAATTTGTAAATCAATACGGTGTTAGCAACAACAATCAATAGATCTCTGCAATGATATGAAGCCATTATGCTAGCACCCACAGACATTTTAAAATTGCAGTCATGTGCTCTTTTTGTTTTTTGAGGGGGCATGAGTGAAGATAAAACATTATAATTGACTAATTATAACACTTTCATTGTACAAAAAGACACTCACAAAAACTCATCATTATAATCACTGAAGCTGTTTACACTATGAAATTAATATTCAAATTGCGTAGTACTCACATATGCACATTGTTGTTTCTGATGAGAGAATTCAGAAACAGAAACTTAAGAGCAGAATTTCCCACAGTGTGTGAGTGAACAAAACACCTCTTATTGGTCACTGCATTCATAAGCTCAACAGAATCATGTGTGATTGGTTGTTTGCCTCTGGTTTATTTAAATTTAGCAGCTTACATTAATCATGCAGGTGTTATTGTATGATACTGTACATTAAAAAATGATTTGGCTATTTTGTTATGCTTTGGAAGCACTGAAATTCTTTGTTTTGTTATAATTAGCAATATGTTTGCAAAAAGTTGCTATTTAATTCCGTTTCTAGCACCATGATTGACAGTATTTCATTGACGCCTTTATGACTTGCATTTTAGTCTTCATATTAGAGAAGTGTCATTCTTTCTTCTAATTAGAGTCAACCACCCTGTATCAACTCCCACTGCTGAGTGATGATGGGCATGTGCATGCAGCATTCCTGAGAGAAAGTGCCTCAGATCATCAGCAGGAGCCAATTAGACAGTGCACTCACACCAGCATTCTTCCAAATCAAGCACATGCGCGTTAAAACCAAAGATTTCATGCTCATTATCAAGTCAGAAACCATGATATCTCCAGTTTTTCCGCTCGTTTCCTGTTAGGTCCCTACTGCCTTATCAATAAAATGGACAAAACTGCTTCTTTTTAGAGGTCTTTAAATATTTTGGGCCATCTACTGCATGTGAGCATGTTTAATTTTCATTGAAGCTCAAGCTTAACGAAAGACATGCTGTCTCCTGGGCCTTTCAGGTTTGCCAAGGTTGAAACAGTGTCACTTGGTTCCCTAGAGCTCTTAGACATCCTATTGTGTGTAACAAAAGCAGCACCTGAAGGACGTTCGCATCTCCGGAGAGATTCTGAGATATGAATGCATATTTTTGAGATACACTTCCACATCGGGTCCTATCATTGTTCTGTGTAAAATAAACAATAAAACATATGCAAAGCAATTACTCAGTAGAGCAGCATATTTAATTAGCTTTTACTGCCTTTTCCTATTTGTCATATGCAGTATTTCTATTGGTGAGGCCATATGTTGTGATTTTTGTCCAGCAGTAGCAGTCTCAAGGAAAGTGAGTTGGATACATCATAATGAGAAACGCTAAGACCACGTTCCCAGTTCCCAATTTTCTCAGGGATGCATCCATCATTTTGGCGAAATATCAAGTACACAGCAATATGCTTCCCCTCTCCCAGATGTTGTTTTCTGACAGAAACTCTAATGATGTTCTGTGTTTTGCTGTTTAAAGCATCCCCCTATCTTAAAAGACCTTGGGCTATAGCTGCATTGAGCGATGGATCCCGCTCCCAGGCTGCCTTCAGTAGAGGCTTCAAACAGCATATAAAGCTGTGAACACAGGCCTTAGCTCATAAAGTGTGTTTAAGGCTGATCTAACTGTATTCATGAATGAGCAAAGCAGAAATATATATGTACTTGATTCCAAAGCAAATTTATCATGACTGTTTAACCCCCAAAAGTTTTGTCATAAAACATAAATACATCTGCACTTTACAGTATATGTGTTCCTCCAAACGAGTGCCAATTCTCTGATTAAACCATTTTAAAAGCTCTGGCTTGTCTAATGATTGGTGAAATCTATATCCACGTTATTTCACAGTTTGACTCAATATTTAAATGATTGCATTAGAGTGGGGGAAAAAAACGATGGAAAAGGCCTAAATTACACTCTGCTAATGCAGTAAACAGTCAATTTCAGTCAGTTCACACTTTTTCAGGAGCAGGCTTTCCAGACAAATTGGCTCTGTTTCAAAACCAAGCGAACTGCCTATGTAGACGACATTATAAAAAAATCTTTCACAAGGTCCGTGTTGCAAAGTCTTCCAAAAGCTTGGCAGCATAACTTGGAAAACTAATTGACCATTTTGCCCCAGTATTTATATATGTTTTGTATGTTATGTTTATTAGAGTGTGATTCTGAGCTTAGTTACATATTAACGGTAAACTTTTTTTAAAAAGAAGTTTTGTGTCTAGTATCCTCTGTGGTTTGCATAAAAAACACAAAGACTGTGTAGCAGACAGCAAGGCAGTTCTCCAGACTGGAACAGAGCCATTAATTAAGCAAGCCATATTGAGCCCCAAATTAAATAAACATTCATATATTATGATGCAAGTATGCTGCTTGTAATATAACTAATTTATGAAGGTTTGATGAATGCTTTATTATGCTTAATGTTAAAAATGTAAAAAGCCATAAAAATAGATCACAACAAAGGCTGTCCAATTTTTTATGTAACATTGATATAATTATAATAGTTTTTTCCCATTCCCAAGAAATCTTCTATAAGGTGCTCTAAGTTATGAACCAAAAGGGTGGCTCCAATGTTAAAATATAAAACTACCGTATAAAAACAATGAATTTGAAATTATAATTTAAAAAGAGGATATATTTAAATGTTAAGACATTTTGGGTGACCAAAGCATGACAATATCTTTTAAAAAAAGCATATTAACTGAAACAATTTCTTAAAAAGGTCAGATGTATTTCTCTTCATCTGTGTAAAAATGAAAAAGATCATTGAAGACCAAATGTGTGTTAGATTGGGAGTACCCCATCCTGTCTGAATCAAGCTCAATACAAGGGCTATCCTCTATCTGTTTTTACTCTCTGTCAAGGTTATAATAGTTTTGGATTTTTCATTAGTTTTAGTATTTATTTCGTTTTGACTTTTTGTTTTCAAATTCAGTT
>JAUCMS010000045.1:13660905-13671225 GCA_032357445.1 Enteromius radiatus
GACTATCAGTCGACTATTGGCAAGATTCGAAAATTCAGATTCGACTATGAAAATCCTTAGTCGGGGACACCCCTAGTGCATTGGCACTGTCTTTTGCTTTGCTGCCAACAAGGCTATGGGCACCAAATAAAAATAGTATGTTTATGCATTTTTCATAATAAATCCAAAGTTCTATAACAGGGGTGGGGAACGTCTGTCCTGGAGAGCCACAGCCCTGCAACTCAACTGTTTCCAACACTGATAATAAAAAATCAGCATATTAGAGTGATTTCTGAAAGACTGGAGTAATTATGCTTTTTTTCACAGAAATAAATTACATTTTAAAATATATTCACACAGAACACAGTTATTTTAAATTTAAATATTATTTCACAATATTACAGTTTTTTCTGGATTTTTAATCTAATAAATGCAGCCTTGATGCGAGGAAAACAGATTTAAATTGATCAAAATATCCTTATTATATCAACCACATTGTTTAATCATTTTCTCACTTTTCCCATTATAAATATGTGCATCCTCAAATAATGGCACAAGAAGAAAAATCTACTGTAATAATTATGCAAACTGCCGGTCTACAGGCTGGGAAATGGCAAGTGTTCTGAGTGTGTGCCACGGCTGCAGACCCACAGCTGTTGACACAACAGACCCAGATGGTTTTGATTTGCAGCTTGGTTCATTGTGACAGCTCTGGCTTTGGATGGCCTTCTGAGTCAAGGTGCAACACATCAGCATTTTCAAAGACTGTCAGTGACAGGCCATGGCTCACCAAAGAGTATCCTTCTGTTCTGGATAAACCGCAAGTGAATTGTCTCAGAGATGGCAAAGGGAGACTGTTGCTTTAAAAAGGGAAAATAAAATCATCAGAGCAAGAATTAAACACAATTACCTTTTTTAGTTACATAATAATTGTCTTAGTTTTTTCTATTCAAGAACCAGCAAATAAAGTTTTAGAAGGAGGTGTCTATGTTTTCATTCATTGAGCTTATTGTGTTCTAAATGAGCTCCTAAAACACTAAAAGTGAGATTATAAAGGTGACTATGCTACATTTATACGTTTGTTATGAAATGACAATATTTGGCTGTGATAGGCTTGTTTGAAAAAAATCGAAATTTTGATAAAATCTCCTTTAAAGTTGTACAAATGAAGTTCATAGCAATACATTTTCCTATTACCAACCCAACCCATTATATATATATATATATATATATATATATATATATATTGATAAATGTAACATGACCTTTACTCGCTAATACGCCACAAACAAGCTATAGTTAGCTGAACAGAGTGTTGGGGAAGAGTAGAAAGAGGATGAAGTGGTAGAGGGAATTGAACGATGGTCAGGTCCTAATGATTTTTGGCATAAAAGAAAAATTTATAATTTGGACCCATAAAATGTATTACTGGTTATTACAAATACAGGCTATGTGAAGTAATGTGGTCTAGGGTATTGTGTTTTATGTGCTTTTGAAGACACTGAGCAACAGTTTACTGGATACCAGTAATATTTCAAACAATCGGGATAATCCAGTTATGATCTGTCAAACTGGTCTGTTAAAGTCACCACTGTGACTTTAAATCCATTGTGTAACGATCTACTATCGCTCACTGACACAGTAGTAAGTGTGACGCCTACCGTTCACTGCGCGCACTCATTTCAACATAAAGCTGACGCTCGCTCTGGAGCTGCGCCTGATAGTGTCCAGTTAGTACAAACCAAAACAAGGATTTCTAGCTTTGCAAGTAGTTGAAAAATAGTGAAATGGACCAGAAAGACACAGAAATGAACGAAAAAGGAGTTTCTTCTTCTACCAGCGGAGTTGTTGTTCAAGTCAGGGAGAAGAAAGGAGCTTTACGGGCTGCCATCCCCTATATGCCTTTCCCAGTAGCTGTCATCTGCCTGTTTCTCAACACATTTGTGCCCGGACTGGGTGAGTACGAGCAGGCGCTTCGCCCATTTACACACAACCACCTGACCAGCGGAAGGAACACTACTTACACCCGAAATATACTGTATTCCATCAATAAGTTATTTAAATTTGCTTTGAATATAGTTATACAGTTTGAATTGATTTATACTATATTCTGGTAGTTATAGTTTATACATTGCAATCGCGATGTGAATGACTTTGATTAACGCTTATTATATGTGTTCAATCATTGAATTAAATCATGCATTCATGCAGTTGGTTTTTTATTATGTTTTTGTATATCGGTCAATGACGTGACGATAATTTGTTTGTACGTGTCTATTACTTAACAGCAAAACAGAAAAATGCAGTTCAGACAAATGGATCCACCTACAATAAACGTTCTCAATTTCTGAATTAAAATCTATTTTTATGTGTTTGTGGGGCATGAAGTCAAATATGTGGGTGGTACAATGAAGAAAAAGTCTCATCAAAAGGCTGAAAATCTCAACAAGATGACCCTTGAGTAGGTTGGCTAACCTTGTGTTATTATTGCTTCGGAAAATAAATATTGAATAAATTTTGTTTGTATAAAAGTGGTACAAGCAACATGTAGAAAGCCACGTTGTTGTCATGTGACAAAAAACACAAACAGGAAATGATATCTAGATTAGTTCAAGATGTCATATGTTAAAACCAAAAGAAAATGCTGAAATAATTTTGCACAATATTTGACAATATAATGGTTAATGCTTACACTGTAGTCAAAGTATAAGAAGTGTGTGTTCTTACTTCATGGTCATTCTTGTTTCTAACAGCCAGACATGTGCTTTAAAATAGATCCTTTTTATGATTATTAACACCATGATTTCTTATTGAGCCATAAAGAACCAAAGCACACTTTGATGCAAACAGGATCAGATCATGTTTCTTGCTGACATTTAGGTCAAGATTCAATACAAGCTGTTTTTTTATTTCAGCTCATGTCCAATTTTTGAAGCGTGGTAACAGATCCATCATGTGCATCCGAGAGCATACCAGAACAGATCATCAAGACGTTCATAAAAAATGCATCCACTGCATTACCATGATTGAAACCTTGACCTTTTCTCCTTCCTAGCTGATCCATTCAACCATCTTGATATTGTCTTTTCCAACTTGATTCTCAATCATGTTAGTTCTGTCTAAGTAATCGCTAATCTCTGGTATCCGGTCGTGTGTGCAAACAGCTTTTGCGAGCATCTTCTTTCATCCAACATGGCTCTTTTTTTAATTGCTAATAGATTGTGCCATGATGTCAGTCTTCAAAGACTAAATGGATTGTTTTATGTATCTTTAAGAATTCTAGTACCACTGCATTAGACACATTTAAAGCATCACTTTGTAGCTTGCCGTTTTCAAAGTATAAAAGCAAGCATGGCAGAAAACTATTGATCCTCCTTATGTCTAATAAAGCTGGGAAGCATGACTTCAGGGAATGTCTTTGAAATAAGCTTGAAATTATAACAAAAAATCGTACTCGTTATTTTGCACCAAAATCTTTCAATCCAAATTGTGATGAAACTTTCCCCCAAACACTGTTAATCTGTGCCAAGTGAATTGTTGGTGAGCTGATATCTTGTGGCTCCCTTGTCTTTTATGAAAAATGCAGTTCATTAGATATATCTTCTTTATAATGCAATAGTTATGGTCATTTTTGTTCATGGGATTTTATAAATCGCTTCAATTTCAATTCACAAGCTCTCTGCTTGATTCGGATTTCAATTTGTTTGGATATATTTATTCAAAATTGTGAGTTGAATATAAATGTTTAACATTTAATTAAGTTTTTAAAATCAGTTTTTAATATTTGATACTATAGTTTGTTAAATTTAGACATTTAAGCTGTTATTGTCGTATCTTGTTTTCATGAAAAAATTATTAAAACATGCAATAAAAGAGACGCCAACAACAGTTTAGTTTATTAAGTGTCTTCTCTGAGGTAAATGTAATGTGATACATTTTTTACGAATTGGTTATAGTTGAATTTTTGTATTTGAAGCACAAAATAAGTTTTTCAGTAAGTTAACATACCTTGTGATGTTCATTCATGTTCATTCATTTAATCAACTAGCAGTAGAAGAACGCAATGGTTGGTTAATATCTGTGCTGCCAAATGAACTAAGGTGCTAAATCACGTCACATTAATTTGAAATTAGTTCTTCAAAATGAAAAGAACAGTGCATGCGCACTTGAAAATCCCTAGACAGTGACCATCTGAGCATATTTCTCACATAGACTGACAAAGACTTTTGTGAAATTGAGTTTTGTGCTTGTGTATCCTACCTCTCTCATTCGGCACAAATCCAAATATTACAGAATATTTTCATATTTCTGATGTAAAGTATCTGAAAGCTAGATTATTATTTATTATGTACAGTCACGTTCCAATACTGACACAGAGGCGACACGCTGATGTTTGGTTGACTGTATTTTATTTTGATAAAGTACCAACTGAGCTTTCAAGTTAGCAATGCTGGAGCTGACATATATATATATATATATATATATATATATATATCTGTGTGTGTGTGTGTGTGCGCACGCTGATGCGATCACTTCAGCTGTATTCTTACCAGAATCAACTATAAACACTTATTGTCTTAATAATAATGCAACACTCTATAAAGGTCTGCTTTTATTTGTTTGATAGCGTTTTATAAAATAAAGAAAACAGATAGAATGACACGTTTTGCCATTTGAGTTACCTTTCTGTAAACAAACTAAGCAAAAATGTACTGAAACTCATCATATATATGCTACGTTACCTGTTGCACAGTTTTTCCCCTTTTTTATGTTTTAACCAAATCAAATATATTTCAAGAATTTATTCCTTGTATGTATATATAATGCAGATTATATATAATATTATAATGTAATGTATAATATTTAGTATTTTCACATCTAGGTGGAAAAAAAATGTAATTTGTACTACTGTCTGTTCAAAATAAATGGAAAAAATTGAGCATATATGTTTTTTCCCGTTGTACTGATATCATATCATACTGTGACTCCCGTACAGAACCGTTACTTCTGTGTATCGTGCCACCCCTAATTTCAAGACATGGTACTTTTAAGTAGGAGTATGCTTTTTTATTTCAAATAACAACTGCATTTTCTTAGAAAACACTTACTGCACATTTAAAAACTGGTAATGGACCTATGCTTTTACCAGGGCATGGGAAAATATGTGACTCTTCTTTGGCATCTTTGCCCAGACTTATGCATCCAGGACATTTGCAGAGCGTGGAATCCAGCTCTGACACTTGCAGTTAGATTAAACATACAGTAATCAACTCACTGACCACATCACTCAACCACATGTGGCCCTCTGGTGTTTACGTCAATATTGGTTTCATCCATCAGGATGCCCCCATTGGACCCGTGCCTCAAGTCATCTAATCTCGCAGTCCATTTCAGCATACCCTTTCCTCCTCAAGTTTCAGCCAGTCCCTCTGGAGTCTGGAGGACATGGAGTGCTTTTGGAGGACGAAGCGTTCAGTATGAATCGGTGCATATACACTGTATAAATACTTACAGAACAAACATGCATTCTACAAGCAGTAATGTGCCTGTCTCGTATCATCTGTGCACGTGGGCATGGTTTACTGAGCTCCTGTCTGCTGCACAGTTGCTCATACATAAACTAGAGTGGAATATTATGACAAGAGAGCCCATGTTTGGATGACGATGATACAAGGGAAAATGCCAAGAGCCAAATGGGGCTCTCTTGAGCACATAGTCTGCGCTTGGGTTGTCAGAGACCATTACCACTTCACTCATGCTTGACAACCTGCTCTCTTCACCTTTAATTGCCGATACTTTGCAGGGCATGTGTTGGGTGCCAGATGAGATTAAAATAATCAAATCATGCTAATTTGTATGTGCACATGTGCACAAATTAAGGGGCCCATTAATGGATTTCATGTCCAAACAATTACAGAGCTGGGCATTTGGGTCATTGCTTATGCAATGATGTTGCATGAAATGGTTCTTTGATGCTAATAATGCATTAACTTTTAAACAATTTGCTTTGAGATGCTACAACTAAGTTTTAAGTTTTTTTTTGAATGATGTCAAATTTACAGTACAAATTCAAAGAAATTTGTAAATAGAAATTTTATCTAAAAGAGCAAAATGTGTCAGGACAAACTTTGATTATTTTGGATGGATAGATATTTTATCTTATTTAATAAATGATCTTTTGTGGAACAGAATGAAAGAAAACTTAATTTCCCATCATGCATTACAAACTATTAAATCCCTCTGGTTATAAACCGTTTTTCCTATCCAACATTAAAATTAAAATGTGCCATTAGATTTCTGACTGGCAACATTTTGTGTTCTGAAAATCTGTGGCATTATAGTTATTTTGACAGATGCATTCACCTGTTAATTTTAGGCTTGCATGCTCATTTAGGCATACTAGAAAAATTTTCTAGTTCGCCCATTTAAGACATTAAGTTGTATGCAATCCTTACCAGCACTATAGTGTATACACACTGACCCACTCTGTGGTCACCTCCCTGATCAGAGTTCTGTCCGCTGGAAGTTTTTCAAGAAAGTAGTCCCGGTTAGTTTCCGGGGCCACAAAACTGTGCGTTTTTATGTGAAAAAATTATATGCGTTTCAAAGCTTGATTTATTTACATTACAAAAACCACTCCAGACAAAATTCATACCTCAGTTTTAATCGGCACTATTTTCTTTCCATTTCCTCTGCTGTGAACGTCAACAGTGCGCACGTTCTGATCAGCTGTTGAATGCGCGACTCGCTGACAACATGTCTGACTACGAAACATCTGATGATGAAACCAGTTTTAGCCAATGAAGTTGTGTTTGCGCAGGGAAACATGGAAACCTCAATTCATTATTAAAGATATTTGCCAATTTTCTCACCACATAGACAGTCGATTGTTATCGATGTTATCAGTGTAGCCTAAAAACTGACCTTAGCTTCAAAATAGAGCTTACCCATGGTACTGGTACAGCAGAACTCTTTAAAATCCGTTTTTTGCTTTTTCCTCCTTGGTTGGGGATGTAATCATCTTCGCTGAAGTGAGCACTGCACACACATGCACACTGTTGACATTGACAGCATCACGGATTGATGGAAACGGAAAGAAAATAGTAGTGATTAAAACTGAGGTGTGAATTTTGTCTGGAGTTTTTTTTGTGATTTAAATTAATCAAGCTTTGAAACGCATATAATTTTTTCACATAAAAACAGACAGTTTTGAGGCCCCAGAAACTAACCGGGACTACTTTCTTGAAAAACGTCCAGCGGCCAGAACTCTGATCAGGGAGGTGACCACAGAGTGGCTCAGTGTGTATACACTATAGTGCTGGTAAGGGTTGCATACAACTTAATGTCTTAAATGGGCGAACTAACCCTGAGGCTTTGTGCAGAACAAAAATGTAGCTTTTTATTAAAACATGTATTTGGTTTAGATGTAATCAGATATGGAGGGAATTTCATCCAAAGGAAGAAGTTTCTCAAGGTCTAAAAATGGAAAACAGTTGACTTCTCATCTTGACCTGATCTGAATCTAAATGGGAAGTCTTTTCACATGGGAAAAAAATTACATTTTGTGGTAAGCATGCAGATTTCTGCCATTTAATACATCCAAATGGTAATGAAGTGCTAAAAGCTTTCCAAAAATATATAATGAATATCATACAAAAACCCACCCGTGTTTCAAACGGACTGTACTTTAAGCCTAAAATTAGAGTATCATTTAAAATGTTATTGTTGAAGTGCAAAGAAAAGACAAAGGTCAACCACTTCATATGCATTTAGCTTCAAAAACAGTTTCACGAAAATGCTAAAACTGAATGTTCTAAATAGTCTATTCTAGCATGAATGGCTTTTTTCTTTAATTTTCCCATTTCCACAAGATATTTTTTACCCAACCTGGAATTTGAAGTAAATCACTTTAACCAGAGATCTGAAAATGGCGGACGTATTTTCAGTGATAACTCTGATGACAAAACAGTGTGAACCATTTTAAGCTGGTTTCCTAGTCTTCTGCTGGTTTATCTAGTCAGTCAGCTGGTTTGGAGCACCTTAGGCTGGTTTAAAATATTTTCTCAGCAGGACAATTTGAGAGATTTGCGTTGCTCATGCCAATGCTATCCCAATACTCTTTGAACTGAACCTATTGCTCCAGCCCTGGTGCTCTTCTAGTTTCCATGACAGCAGATGCTAGCAGAAGCCTGCCTGTCTGTCTCCTCTAAGATTGAAAGAGGTAGATAAGCCAGCAAATTAATTCATTCCAGTGGGGTCCTTTAAAGTGCACTTAAACGGGCAAAAAATATTAAGTATGGTTATCGTTTTAGATTGCATCTTCTTTTAGACCTTTAATAATATGTTAAAAGCTTCTTGTAAGCTTTTCATAAAGCAAACAGAATTACAGAGGAAAAACAGACATGCAGAGGAGCCTGTGACTGTCAGGTAGAGGACTCTTGTATGCGACCTTAACTCTCTTGTGGATTCAAGCTAAAAATAAACTGACTGCAGAGGTCAACAGTGTAGTGGTGCTCTAATTTTCTGTTTTACTTTACTCTTTTCATTCTGTTAACATATTCAAAGATTTGCAATGCAAATTTAAGATGAGTCTGAAAATCAAAATTTCTCACGGCCGTCAAAAGACAATCTCCTGGTATGCATGACCATGGCTACATTGAGGTCGATGGTGGGGCAGCCAAGGGCTGCGCAGCGGTCCTCCAGGCTGAGCGCGCTGTCACGGTGCATGACCGTGCAGCGCCACCACCTGGCAGGATCAGCTGCGTTTGCCCTACAAAGCAATCAATCCACAAAGCTGCCACCGCCCTGTATGCCCTGCTGCACAAGGGTGGTCCTGATCAAGGGATTATGCAGAAACCTTGCGCCGTGACTGACCTTGCCCTCAATAAAAGAGGCTGTAAAATCAAGCTGTCCCTCCAGCCAAGATGAGGTCAGTCCCTACTTCATCGTGCCCAAAAAGAGTGGTGGGTTAAAACCCATCCTGGATCTCCGAGTTCTGAATTGGAGATTTTTTGCAGATTTTTCCAAATTGCTGATTTGGAGCTACTTCGGCGAGGCCCAGATGGATCTCTTTGCCTTCCTGGAATCCTCCCACTGCCAGCTCTATTACTCTTTCACCGAGGCTGGGATGCACTGGCACACAGCTGGCATCCGGGGTTCAAGTATGCCTCCCCCAGTGAGCCTCCTTGCACAGACCCTGATGCCGATCTCATTTCCCTTGCAGCAGCCCCTCCCTGGAAGATCCCCTTGAGTCTTTCTTGGGGGATGAATACAATCTGGCGTTAGACCTCTCCGGCCGTGATAGAAACTATCACTCAGTCTAGAGTTCCCTTCACGAGGCAGGCCTACGCACTGAGGTGGGGTCTGTTCGTCAACTGGTGTTCCTCTTGCGGAGAGGACCCACAGAAATGAGGGGCTGTCCCCTTCAACTCTCAAAATGTACATTGCTGACATCGCAGCGTATCCCGATGCAGCGGATGCAACAAGGTTCCTGCCAGGTAGTGAACCTGCAGACTCTGCCCCAGGAGGAGGCAGACCCAACCTAGAGTTGATGTGTCCACAAAAATATACCTGGACCGCACCCGGAGCTTTGGATGCTCCGAGCAGCTCTTGTCTGGTATGGAGCTCTGCAGAAAGGGAAAGCTTTGTGAGGTTCTATAATACCTGCATCAAGCCTGTGTCCTCCCGTGTCTTAAGTTAGACATCAGGTGAGCAGGAGGCCGGCTCGTGTCGGTTTGCTGCGCCACTCCTACGGGATCCGTGTGTTATTTTCTCAGAATGTTCCCTCCGGCAAACTCTGGGTCCTCCTGCCCCGCAGTCAGGACTAGATGCGGAGTAGCTCCTGGCTGCGCTCCTACTTGGTCTCCTTCGCCCAGTAGGATGTGGCTACAAATCTCAATATTCCACGGTCAGCCAGAAGGCTGTGTTTTCCTTCATATATTTATTACCCCATAGAGATATTGAATCATTTCAAATTCCACATGTAGAAACGACATGTAATCCGCCGCCCCCAACTCCTGCTTCAGTAACAATTGGCATCCCTGTGGGGCCCCCTATTGGCCCTCAGGGCGTTGGGTAGGTTACATTTCATATCCCTCTGCCGACACGTCCGCCTGTCAGCACAGGGGTCTGTGCATAACACGTCCTCAGGGTTGTGGCCTTTCCCACGGGTCTGTTCCCATATGTACATTGTAGTGAAACGACTGAAGGGGAATGTCTTGGTTACAAAGTAGGGGTGTAACGATACGCGTATCGTGTATCGAAGGATTCATGGTCGTTTTCCAAATCATCAAAGTGATCATTTGTATCTCCTTGTTAGTGGAGACTTGAGAGAGCAGAGCA
>JAUCMS010000045.1:13674331-13698241 GCA_032357445.1 Enteromius radiatus
TGTTTGACATGTCGGTCAAACGTCCTTATGGGCGGGCCATGACCAAAGAAAGCGGCTATGAATTCCAGACCTTCAGTATGTAAAGAGTACACAAGTAAAGAGTCTTGTGAATGACTTCCTGAAACTGAATGGCTTCCAGTCTGAAGAGGGAGAGAAGATAACTGATTTTCATTCCTTGCAGGTCCAAGGGTCACCATGACCATGTATAGAAAATGTGCTTAGAGTACGTAGGTTTAAAACATCCTAGAGCTCAAAAAAATAACATTGGCACCTGAGAACCTCCACACATGCTCTCCTAGCAACATTTGTCTCTGAAGAAAAGGAACTCAACTGGATAATTAACCTCCCACACTGGCAATAGGGCACATGTGAGGAAGGCTGAGGAAAATTATAGTGATTGTGAGCCTAATGTGCAGGGACTAGAACCCCTCACCACTCTTTTGTATCTCATCTTTAGGCATCTCTTCTTCACAGACAAAACCAGTCTGAATGTGTGCATGTCTCTGTTGAATCGTTATGACGTGTAATGTGGCCTCTTAATTATATGTGGCATATGCAAGCAGACATTTGACTGGGTATCCCGTGCTTAATGCAGTTTGACAGGCAGAAGCGTTGTTGACAGCCTAATGTGAGATCACACAGTTGATTTGTCCTGGGAGTGTGTGTGTGAGAGTGTTTGATAATATAGTGAAATGGGGGTCCTCGCGTCATTCAGTTTAATTAGGGTGCTACAAACACCCAAGGCTTTGTTTGTCACTTAGACCTGAGCAGTGTTCACTCAGCCATGCAGACTAAGAGCATAGCAATGGATGGGTGGCAGCGTTGAGCAGAATTCAGGACGTAAGTACTGGCTTCCTTTCGATTTATTGTGAATGGAAAATGGAAATTAAAAAAAAAATGGAATTTAAAAAAAAATATTAAAAAGAAAAATTAATAACACATGTACACCATTATAGTAATTTAAATCATGATTCACAGTTAATTTATTGAATATGAGGAAATACGAACTAAATATAAATGTCTATAAATAGATCTCTATCTATCCATCTATCTATCTATCTATCTATCTATCTATCTATCTATCTATCTATCTATAACTAATAAAGCAATAAGGAGTGAATTAGGAGCTAATAGTGAGATTTGGTCCCCAAATATGAATATGTCCATTTATTTATTTGTTGCTGCTGAAAATTTATCTTAAAAATTCAAAGAAGTTAATTACATTTTAGACATATAGGCCCGGTTTCGTAGACAGGCCTTAGCCTAAGCCAGGATTAGGCTAAAGTTCAGTTAGGATAAAGTAATTTAGTTATTTTTATAAACATGCCTTAGAAAAATGCATTAGTGTGCATCTTAAGACAAAACAAAGGCACTGACATTTTTAGATCAGTCGGTGCAAGTTTCTTTCAGTTGAAACAGCTCAGATTTACATATTAGTCTAAGATGTTTAAGCCTTGTCTGTGAAACTGGGGATTAACTCTATTTAAAATTCTTTAAATAATTTAAATCGAAACTCCTAAAGATGGCAGCAAGCAGGTGATGTCCTTCTTGGGCTCCATGCAACTGCCATTGAGATGAATGAGAATGAATGAGTGAACGAAATCTCCTTAATTCATGGGACTAAGAGAGAAGGATGTCTTTTACCACTTCCTACACTCGTTCATTAATTCCTTGGTGTGTATTGTAAGCTGTCTGCTTTTGGGGGCAGTTCAGTTAGTGTATTGTTTGTATAACGGCTGTGGGAATAAAATTTTCCCCTTTTCTTGGAAAGCCTCTTTCAAATCATAAACTTAAGTTCTGTCCCAGTTCTTCTCAGTAACAACCAAGCATTTCATAGCGACAGACCATACTGTTATCTAAAGAACAGGCTGTATCCAGGGTGAATAAAGTATATTTCTCATAATGAGGATGCTCATCTTGTGGGCTATGCTAATGTTCAGCCGCTGTTCTCCCTATTAGAATCTATTATTGTGATAACGCTAATGAGATGCTAAACTGCGCTTGGCAGCATAGTGCTGCCTGCTCGCTCAGACTCCTTCAGTGTGAATTATGCTTATCGCCCTTACAAATATGGAAAGCTATTCATAACCTAATTGCCCTGGATTGAGGGGGATAGAAAAAAAAATATCTGACAAGAGATGTCTTGGCGAATTACAGTACCATGCTGGTTAAAGTTCCCAAGAGTTTCCAAATGAGAATCTTCTGTCCTGAAGATCTGTGGAAAGATCAGAACAGCATGGCAAATACTTTAATACTGAAAACGTCTCATTGGAATTGCTTTGTGCCTAAATCTAAAACCAGCTCTTTAAAGTGAACATGAAAAGAATATCTTATATCTCAAATAACATAACATAATTTGTTATTTTTATTTGCAAAAAAGAACATATTTGTATTTTGTAAGCCATATGACTTGTTATTCCATGATAATCTTTCAAATACAGTACAAACATTCATTTCAGCCAAGACCGCAGATGTAACAAAAGCTACAGGCATATATGACAATGAGTGCGACTAAAATCACCATTTTAATTTATATTCAAGCTCCTCTGTTAATATTTTATGCCATAATTATGTCTTAGACCTTTCTGTAATGTACGGTATTATTCACATCATGATGAATGATATCATTACAGTGTGCAACTTTAAGATGAGATCAAGACTGAGGTCATATTGCATGAAGAGGATCACATTGTCCTGTGCTGATGGCATCTCACTATATTTTTGTGACAGGTACATTCATCTCAGCCTTCACGGTTCTGTGCGGAGCAAGGACAGACCTTCCCGACAGGCACATGTGCTGCGTTTTCTGGCTGAACATCGCAGCCGCCTTCATCCAGATCGTCACCGCCATTGTCATGGTGGGCTGGATCATGAGCATATTTTGGGGAATGGACATGGTCATTCTTGCAAGTGAGTATTCCTCCATAATACCGCTTTTTTTTTTTTTTCATTTATGAAATATTTTTGGATGTTTTGTTGAAAAATGTATTTTCATATAGTACTCCGCTATAAAAGCCTCAGAAGATATTTACATGTTTCAGAGTAGACAAAATAAGCTTTTCAAATTCAAAAAGTTTTCACCCCTAGTTCTTAAGGAGTACCTATTATGGGTAATGAAAGGTTAAAATTTTGGTTTTGGGAGTCTGCAAAACAACATTTTAATTCATCATGCCTGTAATGCCTGATAAAGCAGAGTTTGTGAGCGCAGTGCTGCTTTGTGTCAAAGTCTGTTTAAGGCAAGTCATGTCGCGGCTCTTTGAAATGCCTCTCGGGCAGCTCCTATCTCTTTAGATGGGGAACATCAAATTCTTTATAACTGATCGCAAAAGCTTACAATTGAATTTCATATTTGAAGTCACAAACAAAATCTGACAACGGTATCATAAATGTTGTTTATTTTGCTCAAATAGCATTATAAAAAGCTTATTTCTCAGGCTAGTGTTGATTGTTTCTATAGCAACCAGCACTTGTAACGGCAGCTGCAGTGATGCACCGACTTTACTTTCAGATTAAAAACTTTGCAGGATGTTTTCATCCACTTAGAGCTGTATTACTCACTGCATGAAAGGTCATTTTCAAAAATCCATAATAGGGGCACTTTAATGCATCGCTTTTCCTTCTAGGAATAGAAGATCAATGCTCATGATCTCACAGATCTACTTTTAATGATCTCTAGCAAAACTAGAACATAAAATACATTTAAAAGGATCTACCCAAAACTTAATAATCTGTCAATACCCACGTCATTCCAACACTCATATAAATATTCCTTTCTTTCTGTCAAACACAAAAATGGGGGGGGGTATCTTTTTGGCTTGTTTTTGTTCATATATATTGAGGAAAATAATCACAAATGTTGTTTCAGACTTTTATTATATTAAAAAAAACTGCCGAAACCCCCTTCAGAATCTCCTCTTTCATAATTGTTCTGCAGTAGAAAGAAAATCAAACAGGTGGGGAACAACATGAGCGTGAGTAAATGATGACAGAATTTTCATTTTTGGGTGAACTCTCCCTTTCACATGCGTGGTACGTGTAGAAGATGACAGGATTTCAGCCGTCACCCTGCTGTGGGCCATAGTCAGCTCTGTTCATGTTCAACCTGACATCTTTCTCGCTCCTTTTAATATCATCTCCGCCTTCAAGGGCTGTAGAAGGTGCCAGAATCCTTTGAACAATGACTATTAGAGCGGTCTGCTGGTAGGAGTGGATTGAAAGCTCTGCAGTAATTGTTCTGTGTAGGCGGACGAAGCAAATCACAGAACTTTGTCACATGTTTTACTGTGAAATGTTCAGTGTCATTGAACATTTAAACACACATGATTCTAATCTATTATTTATTTTTTTTATTTTGTTATTTCACAACCTTTTGGATCGAAAGTTTCTGAAGGTAGGTGAACCAAATATTTGACTTTTTTTTTTCTTGTCGCTAATTATACTCAGACCTGTCTCAAATATCATAAAACATAGCCTGCAAGCATTGGCCATGCACATACATACTGCATCTACACTGCAAAAAATAAGTGTCATGAATGCAATTTTTCTTTGAAACCAAGCTTTGCAACCTCAATATTGTCTAACAGTGTAAGGGCTTTAATATTACATTTAATGTGTTTGGAGGCAGCAAATATATAAGATAATATAAAAATATTGTTATTTTATGATTAGTTTCTTTCACAGGCATGAGACACATCAACAGTCCCATTTTTAACCTAATAAAAACAATTTACGCAGGACCACAAGTCTTAAGTAGCACAGGTATATTTGTAGCAATAGCAAATATTGTATTGGTCAAATCATTAAGATAATCAAATCCTTAAGATATTAAATAAAGATCATGTTCCATTAAGATATTTTGTAAATATCCTACCATAAAATAAAATCTTCTCAATATGTCAGATTTCAGATTTCAAATAGTTGTATCTATAATATTGTCCTATCCTAACAAATAATACATCAATGGAAAGCTTATTTATTCAGCTTATTTCAAATGATTTATAAATCTAAATTTCAAAACATTTACTGTTATGACTGTTTTTGTGCTCCAGGGTCACATAATATTAAATACAAAATGCAGAAGAATGCAGAATATTGTTACAATGTAAAGCAGCTGTTTTTATATATTTTAATATATTTTAAAATGTCATTTATTCCTTTATACTGATATTTTCTATTGTGCAAACAAAATTATTTTAGTTATCCTGACTATCTTCTTCTTCTGGATCTAAACTTACAGTTACAGAAAAGTACAGTGCAAAAGGATACACTTCCAGGAAAAACTGAATGAAATTATGATGTGACAAAAAGTTGTAGAGTTATGTTGCATTAGCTTGTTTCAATTAAATTGAATAAATCATTAAAAAATGATTTATTTTATTGAGCTTGTTGCATTGCATTATAAGATTGACTTTTCCACTGATGCTTGAAATATTGCCTTAAAATATGGTTTACCATAATTAAGTTTATACATTTACAGCATATACTTTTTGTACAATATGAACAATATGTTCATAGAAATTAGATACCAAAATCTCTCTGTACTTATCATTTTTCCAACTAAGCCAATTTTGTAACATAATGATAATTTAGGAGATTTATTCATGCATTTAAATTTTGATAGTTGTCAAATCTGCAGTGTTTATGTCACCCTTATGAAATATTACACTAATTTAAACCATTATAGATTCAATAGAAAACACTGTAATATCCGAAATGGCATAACACAATTATTTGATACAGGTCTGCTGTCCTCACAGTTTGGTCACTCATCTCAGCCCATTATCACTACCCATGCTGCAAGCCGGCTTCTCCCATTCTGTTTATTCTGATCCATCTCGGATAATGTGCCTCCCACCACCTGCCATCTGCCAGTCTCCTCTCAGTCTGTTTGATCCACTTTTTGTCCATTAAATGCCAGTAGAACCATAGCGCTCATTAGAAAAGAAGCTTTGCAAAAGTGCGACTTCATACAGAGACTGTGACGATGCACCACTAACTCCTTCAGTCGCACGCTGAGCCCCTTTGACAAGATCTTTCAGCAGCCTTGCCTTTGTGGCTCGGCCGCCTCGGAAGACAGTTTAAAGTAATAGTTCACCTCAAAAATCATAAACCAGACCTGCAAGATTTCCTTTCTTTCTTAAAACACAAAAGGTGAATTTTTGAACTATGATGTGGTGACATAAGAAATAAAGAATATAATAAAGAAGCTTATATAATGACATGAAATAAGGAATAGGGCTGTCAAGCTTCAAAATAAATATTCTTATTCCATATTATAGCTTTGTGGGCTGTTAAGAGCCTGAATCAATGAGTCAGTGAGAATTGAATCAGTGAAAGAGTCATTCAGAACAGTTATGTGATGAGATTTGAATAAAAAATAAAACATTTTAATTACACTAAGGATTTTCTTTAAGAAGGAAAGTCATTCAGGTTTGGAATGTCATGAATAATAACAAAGAAGTTGTTCATTTTTGTGTGAACTATCCCTTTAACTGCTTAAAAAGTGTGCAGTAAAGATTACTAAATGGCTTGCATGCTGAAAAGAATAGGCTTGGTAGTTGAAGCTTGGGTCTTGATCTTTTGAAAGCTTTAATGCATTGAGTCATCTGCGTTTAAACCTGTTATAATGCGATGCTTAAAGAAGGTCATGAGTCATTAATCTATTCCCATTCTACATCTCATTATAAATACTGTACGATAAAGGCAAAACCTGTGATATTTCAGTGCACAGATGAGACTGCATCTCGAGCTGAACCAGTGCTGTAAAATGTAAACCTCACTGAGGCATTTTTTAGGCGATATATATGAACCCTGAACTGAGTCACACCTCCAGACGGCCTATTGATGTGTCAAGTGCCACTCACATCAGGTGGTAGCATTCAGTATTGTTGGTGAGGGGCAGTTTTTTTATATATATATATATATTAAAGTATGCTGGGAATGCTTTCAAACCTTCTTTAGGCTTCTTTATGTTAGAAAGAAAACTGTTGTTTGGTCATTTGGTTTATATAATTTTATTGACAACACAAAATGGATTCAGGACAATAAAATAATTAATCAAGTAAATAATAGTTAGTCTTATAATAGTCTTATTTATATACAATTGTTTTTGTATTTTATATATATATACATATTTGAGTGACCTTTATGTTTATATTTTCATTTTTCATTCAAGTTAAAGATTCAGTAATTTTGCTACTGTGCTTTCATCATTGTTATTTTTATTTTTGAGGTTTTTTTTTTTACTTTACCTTTATTTTACTTTTTGCATATATTGATTTTTATTTATTTATTATATATATGTTATACTAATTATTATTTTATTGAATTAACAATAACAATTAACAAAACCTTTTTTAAATAATAGTAAACCAAAAAAAAAAAAATGCTACCGTTAGGCTAAATTTATTAATTTATTATATATTATACACATTATAGACTAATTTGAACTATTGGATTTGTCATGTATTTGGGGTGAATTTGATATTACTTTACTGATTTATTTCAAAAAACGTGTGTGTGTGTGTGTGTGTGTGTGATTTTGTTTTGTTTTGGTTTCAAAGCATTGTTAAAAAATATTTATATATCAAATAAATGCTGTTTGAAGTGCTTATCATCAAAAAATTCCTGGGGGAAAAGTCATTTTGGGTTTGGTTTTCTCAAAAATATTGAGCAGCGCAACTGTTTTCAACATTGCTAATAATAAGAAATGTATCTTGTGCAATCAGCATTTCTGAAGTATCATGTCACACTGAAGACTGGAGAAAATTTAGAAATTGAAAACGGTTTAGTATATTTTAGCCTTGGTGAGAGACCTTCAAAAACATTTAAAAAATCTTGCAAACATACAGTATAGCTGTCTTGTGAACTCTGATGCTCTTTTCCTGTAGGTTACAGGGAGCAGGCCACCCCTCAGCAGCTCTGATTGCTGTTCTCCAAAGCTTATGTTGAATGTGTACCTTTCTCCTGTGCTGTCTGGGAAACACGTACGGGAGTTTTGAGACGGACCCGACGTGGCCTGGGAGATCCAGGGGTTGATCACATGCAGATTCTCAGCCCAACTCCTGCTACTTCCTGTCAGGTACTGCGTTAAGGGCACCTGACTGTTGAGGGACAGCAGAAGAGCATAAACATTCTGTGAATATCTTAAAAAATTGTGCAAATGTGCAAACCGTCTATGTGCCGAACAAATCCTATACCTGTCAGGGAAAACCGATCTACTCCGTAGTCTTAATGTATGTATTAAACTGACCAATATACACTAATGAAGTAGCTAAAATAATCTTAAAGGAACAGTTCACTCGAAAATGAAAATCTCTTGCCCTCAAATCTGTTCATGGAAAAAAAAACCTTTTTGGGTGAACTGTTCATATTTTTGCCTCCCACAGAGCACTATGAATACATATTACACTTCATATTTATGTCTTTTGCATTACAGTGTCTCTAGTATTTCTTACAGTGTGCTGTGTTTTTATTACTCAGATTAAGCCTTATAAAGCAGAAAGTGTGTATTTATGTGGTTTTATAAAACATTGTATTCTGCATGAATACATCACTTGTTGTTGTTAATCTCTATTAGTCTTTAATACCCAGAGACCATCAGCCAGAAACCTTTTTGCCCAGTAATTATCTGATGTTGTGTAAAACAGCCAAGTATTGGTGAATCACGTTAGGTCAGTTGCCATAGTGACAGGCCACTTTAATCAATTTAATGCAGAGAGTATGAAATAATGTAATTAAGTGCAAGTTATTTTTATTTGACCGATATAAAAGGAAGGCGCAGAGTCAAAACACTATGATTTAAGACCACCAATTGCAAACGACTGCAGCAACTGTGTAAGCAGAATTTGAGCTCTTGCTGAGTGTGCGATATTTAAACAAAAAAAAAAGTTCTGGATATGAGGTGCTCTGAAATGGTTACTAATATTTTACTTGCACTGAGGAGTCTCAAGTTTGGTTGATTCTCTTTTTTGGATGTTATTAATGGATATTAGCTGGTCTCTGGTGTGAATGTGTGCTGTAAATGTGTTTGTTGTAAATATGAACAGAAAGTGAATTAGTTGTGTAAATTTGTGTGATGTTGTGTTTGTTGCTGCCTTTTAAATACAAACACCATAATCCAGTGCTAAGTCCAAAGGCATGCATATCGTACACCCAAACATATGTTACTAAGCAGACTTACACAATGATGCTGTCACATCTCCAGAAACGTAAGAGGTACAATATCAAATAAATTATGCTTTTAAGAAGTTACATAGTGTCTTGTTTTGTTTTCTAATCACAAACTAAGAAATACACACATCCGAAAGCAACTAGTCTGGTTACATGATCAATGTTTGTTTGTCTGCAATGTTACAATACTTATTTTGTTATTTTAGTCGTTTTTATGGTACCACTTTTAATAAGGTGTCATTAGTTAAAATGACCTAATGTATTAACTAACACGAATGAACAATGAACACTATATTTATGACACTCTTTATAAATCGATGTTAATGTTAGTTAATAAAAACACAGTTGTTCATTGTTTCTTCATGTTAGCTCACAGTGCAATGTTAACAAACACAACTTGTGATTATAATAATGCATTAGGAAATGCTAAAATTAACAGTCGCTAAGATTAATAAATCCCGTGGAACTATTGTTCATGCTTATTGTTCATGTTGCTAACTAAGGTTTATTAATGAACCTTATTGTAAAGTGTTACTGTTTTATTAATATTTTTGAATTTGTTTCTATTTTTCTATTATTTTGTATTTAGTTTTAGCAATTTTGTTGTGTTTCTGTAATTTTTATTATTATTTTATGTTTAACTACTTTTTTCGTTTTAGCTAGTACATCGAGTTAAAATAAGTAAAAGTTACAAATGTACAGTATTTTATTGCAGTTAAAGTTTATTTCAAGTAACAGAAGGTGTTTTATGGCTTTAGTTTTTTGTTAACTACAATAATGTTGTCTGCCAGTATGCATCAAAGAAAAAAACAGAAAGGAAACATGGATTAAGTAAAAACAGTGTGCGACTGAAGCTGTCCCTTTGCTTACAAAAGAGTGTAAAGACCTAACCTTCTGAAATGAACACCATTAAAAGATGATGAGAGACTTCCTCTCTTGGAGAAAGGTGAGGATGTTTCACAAATATCATGGCTTGAGAGATAATAGCTATGAAAAACTACTATGATTTCCTACTTCTTTCTAAAATACTACCATCAATCTACCATCATAAATTTCTGCAGTTTTTCTCCCTCTTTTAGTGTATCTAGCTCTAGGGTTATCTCTGACTCTGTTTCCAAAGCATAATCGTTTGCCTCCAAATAAGGCTGTTCCTCATGCAGTTGGGCATGTATTCTATCATCATAGGCTTTTTCCCTGCATTCCTCTAGTCTCACTGGTTTTTCTCGTCTCTCGTGATAAAACCTACCAAAGGCACAGTGAATAGTTTCAGTAAACAGTTTAATGTCATGTGTACAACTGTGCTTGTAAAACCAAACACTTTCATGATCTACATGCCAAACAAACTGTTCTGTACCATGAAGACTCTTGTGAACCATGCTGAGTTTACAGCTGAGGAGGAGAGATGGGTAAATAGAGAGATTCTGTGGTTTAAGCTAAAGTACACCAAGAACATATGCTGCACGACTGGCCCCTATCTATATAGACATCTTTAATCACTCCCTGTCCACATCCACTGTTCCAAGAAAACCACTATGGTGCCATTGTGCCCCAAAAAAGGTGTAAAGCCTGAAGGAGAAACCAGCTGCACTAAGAAAATAAGACTAGGCTCATTTTAGATGTGAAGCTCCTCACGTAGTATACAAGAGTGGGTGGTTGCAGATGGGGGAGGAATACTTCCTGCACCACCCAAACAAATGTGGCTGAATACGTCACTGCTCAATTACTCTTTCTTAAAAAAAAATGTTCATAGCTACAAAAAAAGTTTTTAGCATTTCTTATTGCCAGAAAATGTCCCAACAGAATAAGCCACTGTTGCCACTAGTCTGAATTTACATTCATATTTGCACACGATTATAAACAGTTTTGCAAATTTAATGAACTTATTGTGCTATACGCTGTCGCTGTATATTTTCCTGTTGTTGAAAAAAAAAGTGTTATTCCTTGAAGAGCCAGCAGATGGTGCACTTAAGTTAAGTCATTCTACAGTTGCTCTCTAAATAGGAGCAAAAATGAAAGGAAAAACTCAAAACAGCTGTAATATTATATGTATAATGATTCATATTATTTTATATAATAATAAAAAAATTTCACATGATGAAACATTTCACATTATGCACCCGCACATATGCTAATAATCCTTCTCTACTATACAAGTCAGCCGAGCAAAAATTTGAATGCATTTACAGATGGTTGTTTATGTATTTCATATTTTCTGATCTAGTTTGATATTTGCTCAGGATGTTAGGCTTCTGAAATATAAGTAGATGACATCATGCGGGACATGGTCTGGATGTATGTTTGCACTGAAATCCATCTTCCATTCCCAGACTGTCTTGGATGCAGAGGAATGCAGCAGATGCAGTTCCCACTGAAGTATGTGTATCTACAGTATGATGAGATCACAAATGTAAACAAACATTCCACAGGTCCATACAGGGAACTAAACTAAAATAAATATACATTAGCATTTTTCCACACTAAGAACACACGACTACACTAAAATATGTGTACTTAAAATAGAAATAAAACATCCAAATATAACAAATTTTTGACAAAAAAAATAAATAAATAAATTGATTTAATCACTACCGAAGGCCTGCTGGAATACTTGCTTTTGATTGGTCAATCGCCGTATTAAGCGAAAATCACCGAACATCCGGGTAAACGCCGCTCTTTAGTAAACATAGGTCACTTCGCGTTCGCGATCCAGCGCCGTTTTTTCGTATCAACGAAAATTAAAATAACTATTCAAACGGTAACTGCCTGAAGTAAACATGCCCTGGCTGCATTCCGATGTGGGTACCATCCGGCCTCTCTGTTCTAAGTAGTATTGAAATTTACCACCATCACATCGAATTTAGGATGGATGCACATTAGGACGCAGGCTTAGCTTGACGTGGAAAACGTGATCACTTTGATTGATTCCTAAACTCAGTCTCAATCTCAAGACAACGACAAACTCGAATAAACAAGGTACAGGTAAGACAAACAAATAGCTAGACGAGAGAGAAATTAACAGAGGATGACATGTAACTTGGATTGCTTATCAATATAGCCAATATGAATTTATTCAGTTCGTCTGAGGCCCAAACCAAGTCTAAGGTGTAGAATTAATAAAAGCTCTTTATTGATTTATTTTCTGTGAATCAGTCATGATTAGATGCAAGATGGATGCAAATTTGATCTATAGATTAAAGCAAGTTAAACCTTATCAGTATTCACTTCTTCCATGCAGAGAGTAGCCTAGTCGATACTCTTCCTGAATTATTTCTAAAAATTTGCCAACATTCTGCTGTCTTATAATCTTTGTCTCATGAGCTCTGCATATTTCTCTGAGCTGCCGCTCTGAAGTTTGACTCATATGACTGAATATATTTTTTAGCACTGTGCTTTCTGATGCCAGTGCTTTGTGGGTAGAGTATCACTCTGGGTCAAGGACTTCATACATTTTTTTTTTTTTTTTATGTTTTTGCTGTATGGTCCTTTTTATTAGTATAGTTGTGTGTGTGTGAGGCTGGTGGGCGGTTGACTCTTGAATATGGCCTCACTCCAAGCTCCCTGCTCCCCCAGGCTAATATTTCTGAGGCTCATTGCCAGTGGTGTGACTCAGTCCAAGTATGACTAAATAAGGAAGTCCAGTTTATTCGAGGCCAGAAAATAAAAAAAATAAGATGCTTAACCTCCACTATTTATGCCAGCTGATAAAAATAGTTTTATTTGTTCACCCTCTTCTGCACCTTAGACTAATAGCCTATAAGGTCAGGATATATGCGTGCCAAAAATTTGTAACCGCTGCACAGACTACTGGTGACGTGTATTACTGACTTAACCTTTATATATTTTAAGTGTCTCAATGTCAAGAGGAAATATTTTGTATAAATAAATGAATAAAAATGGATAATGTATAGATTATGTCAGTGTAGTAAACAAGAGAGACACTAGGTGGCAACTATTCACTCTGATAGAACAGATCTTGCATTAATCACAGGGTGTTATTTACAGCATACCAGATTGAAGACTTTTAAGGTATATCATCTAACTTACTTTTTGGTATTTACGTCAGTGCTGGTGTTCACGTGTCTGTGGTGCCGCCAAACTGATAAAAACATCACAATAATCCACAAGTAATTCGCATGACACCAGTCCATTAGTTAACCTCTTGGAAATTTAACAACTTGCTCATCAAGATATTGCCTAATATACAAGTCCTCTATCCATTATATTGTTTTCATAAGTTAAAAAATTCCAGTCGATGTTGGTTGAATAATTTCTTTAATTCTCTTGAATTTCAAATTAAATTTTGATATAGCACAAATTGGGTATTGTTCAGGTCTCCAGATACTTTTGGCTGTGTGGTGTTAAGTAAAATAAAGGGCAAGGAGAAGGTATAAATTATATAGCTTTATATAACTCTACTTTTATTACAAAATAGAAGCGCTGATATCTATGTCTCAATGGCAGCCTGTTGAAAAAAATATATACTAATTTGTCTATAAATAAAATATGATCAATTTAAAAGTAACATTTGGAAACATTGCTATAATTAAAAAAAAAAAATAGTATTTTCAAATTTGTGAAAGGCTCTGTCTATTAATTATTCTCTTAATCTGTAATTTAATAAATCTTTAAAATCACAAGTGTCCATAAGTAAAAGCCTAACCATGTGTATTTTTGACAAATTGATCTGGTAAAATTGTACAACCAAGCATAATAATTCATTGCCGCAGTAAGATGGTAAACATACAGCAGGGTTGAGCTCTATTAATACTGTTTACATGAAATAATGCAACAGGGTCAAATGTCACTGGTTTCAGAGATTTATTTTCTTAAAGAGACAGAGCACACTCTGAAGACATTTGCACATTTTTTTACACAGCATTGAGCTTAGCTTACATTACAGTGAACTGCTATATCACCAAGATAAACAAACAAGAGAAGAAAAACAAAGCAGCTACATTTAGTGTTCTTGTGCAAAATGTAACAAAATATAAATATAAGTATGCGTATGACACCACTAGAAATTCCCACCGTTTTAAACCTCTCGCAAATATGGCATAAAATGTTAAACATCCAGGGCAAGAAGAAGGACTTGGTCAGTTTTGTTTGTTCTCTGTAATACAGCACCATAAACAGCAGGGGAAGCCCTACTTCAATTTTTAAGCTTGTGTAGGGAAAAAGTACATCTGGCCTTTAAGAATTTCTTTTGGAAAAATGTAATTTCAGGAGAATAAATAAACCAGAAACCTCTTAGATCTGATTAAAGCTGCTGTAAGCAATTGTATTTAAACGTATTTTTGGTTTCCAAACAAGTCTCCAGTTTTTCTTTCATCATCAGGTTAGTGACATACCGTTATTATGTATGTGTATGTTTCATGAAAACAACTATGAGATTTTTCTCTCTCTTGGCTAACAAACAGCATTTTTGTGGCTCTTTACACTGCCAGAAGAGAGAAGTGTTACTTTTCCTAACAAGTGTTTCATTGTATTGTGTATGTTTTATATGCGTCACATTTTTAGGGCTGTATTTCTTTTTCATATAATTAGATATTTTCTCTCTCTTGGCTAACCAGCAGCAATTTTGTGGCTGATTACAGAACCAGAAGAGAAGTATTACTTCTCCCGTAGTCAGGTAGCGAGGACAGGGCCTATTAAAAATCACTTACAGCAGCTATGATTTGAACTATTTCATTTTTCCTACCCATTTTAAGCATGTTTAGGGAACTGTGGCTGTGGCACAGGGATTTGAGAAATGTATCCACACCACCTGCTAACCTTTTGTCCTCTCTGTTCTGTTTGCCTTCATAAAAGGTCATTTAACAACAGCGAAATCTCATCATAAATAAATGATGGGTAAAAACACATGGTGACATTTGGTTGGAGGCCTCTCGATAACCCCTCTGCCCTTACTACGTGACTGGAGTGCGTCGTGTTGACGTCCCGACATGTAGGTCTGCCCTAGGTGTTCCTCGCCCTGGGCTAAATCAACAACCACTAATCACTGATTGCGTTTATGCTGGTGTCAGCACATGGTTTCCATACTGACCAACAAATTAGTTTTTATCTCCAGCGATATTTTGCTTGGAGCATTATCTCATTGTTTGGGGGTATGCAGGGATGGTTCATTTGCATGGCAAATAGTCATGCAAACAACAATCACCTCTCTCAAACATGATGCACTCTGAAGAGTGGCAAGTCAGCATTCAAGCGGCACCTTCAGGCACTTTTCAAAGGAAAAACAACATTACTTAAGGCTCTCGTGACACATTGTTTAAACTTGCGTGGAATGGTTGAAATTTTTGGTCAGCAGATGTCCAAGGTGACAGTCTGTATTTAAAACGATGTTATTTTACCTTGAGCAAAAGTTCTTATTTTAACCGAATAGATAAGGGCACTCACAGTGATGCCAAGGTTGGTGTTTGCAGCTTTTACAGTTTTTTTTCAAAGACAAAAATTAGTTGAGACCGTGTGTTCACAAAACATAACACAAGCAGGTAATGAGCGATTTAAAGTCTTCTTGAGTTGCAGCCACTTCCTGAGAAAAACCTTGGTACTCTGTTATTATTTTAGGCTGGTTGGGCATAGGGCTGAGTAAAAATAAAGATTTGCCAATTAATTATTAATGATATTCATTTGAATGATTCCGATTCAATTCGTAATATCGCACCACACTTCCCGTCCTACAGATGGCACTGTGTTCTGCTGAATTGACTAAAGTCACAGCAAGGATAACGCTAAAATATTATTTTAATTGTAAAAAATCGTTATAAATGTAAAAGAATAGCAGAGTCTGTGGCAAAATTGTAACGATAGAGGAAAACTGTCCTTAGAATAACTTTCAAAACTACTTTTTCCTGCTGATGAATGACAAAAACTATTGAGAGCCAATCAGAATCCATTCTTGAGCATTTTAATTTTTAGTGACACAGAAAAAGTAATTTTATCTTTAATATCATAGCTGTCAATGTGTCACAAATTGAATTGAAATCTGTTTTTAATATGATGCAATAAAAATAGTCATGTCCTACAAAATGATGACATCTTTCTTATTCATGAATCTTAAACTTATTAGTGAATCTTGGAAAAAGCATATAGCGTGACTGCTAGATCATATTTTTAGGAGCATGACAGAATCTCATTTGAGTCACTCAAAAATCTCAATAATCAATCGCAGACTTCTAGCTTGATTCCCAAAATGAGTTGTTTCTATCTAGTAAATCATAAACATGTGGCACGCCTAGTGTAGAAGAGCTCAAAAGATGAATTACTGGTTTAAATGAGTTAAAACACTCTGAATATTTGATATGGCATTATCAGAGAAATAATAGACAGTACAAACAATGCTGTATAGTCAAATGAATCGGAATTGTATTAAATTTAAGTTCAAATTGAATTATAATCAGTTGGAGAATCTCTGTTGATACCCAGCCCTACTTAGGCACAGAAATGGTGATTGAATTGAAGGAATGTCATTATAAAGAACTTAAATATCAAGCACAACGTACAGTAAGACCATCCACCAAATGGGAGAATTTGCTCTACAAAAGGCACTCTGTATAAATGATGGATTTTAACACTACTTACATCGTTAACAGGGTAAAAAAAAACAACTATAAAACAACAAATATTGTTAAAATCCTGCAAATATAAATATCTCAAACATCTAGTGGTCAGCCTGATTGTTATAGGTTTTAAAATGTAGATTTTTTTTTTTTTTTCAAAATAAAAATGGTGTCTAGGTGTTAAAAAAAAACTGTAAATTTTTCTGCAGCATCTAAAAACAAAATATTAAACCAATCACAGTAAAACAGCTGTAAGTGCTTTACACTTTTTCCATAACACTAGCATGTTGAAAAGAACGCACATTAAGGGAGTGTGGCTTTAAGATTGACCTGACTGTTAAAGCGCTAGCTGCAAAAAATCCTATTCACACATGTTCTGAACTAAAACACTGGCATTTACACTATATGTACAGCATCTACAAGTTTACAAACATACACACTCTCTTTTTCTAGTTTTCTGTTTTGGTGATCGGGCGATCGGTTAGGGTAGCTTTAGGGGAACCCAGCGAGGACTTGAACTGTAGTGCAGAAGGGAGAGAAGATGGAGTCCTCTTACTCTAGTGGAGGTTTAGGAGTTAGCATATTGGAAATAATGTCTATGAGGTGGTCTAAACCGTAGAGGTAGCCGTCTTCTCTGTTACCCTCCACCCAAGTGGCCCTGTGGCTCAGCTCCTGTCCCTCCGGCAATGGAGTAGTCTTCCCAAAGTCTATCATCCACACTTTTGCCTGCTCCCTTTTGTCATGGACGAAGAGTAGAGAACTGCCAATCACCTGAAGAGTTGGGACACACATACAAAACAGAAATGCGTTAAATGTCAGAGTCTCTTCTGAATCTTTACGAGACTTTAAATGGTTCATCACAAATACCAGTGTAAACATGACACAATAGACACAAAGATCCTGTTTCCATTATGTTTGTGCAGCAAACATACACTCACTTATTAAACAGATATAACTGTGCCCTGTTTTTCCACCATACAGTTTGTTTTTGTTATCTATTAATGTGAATAAATGTGTTTGCATAGCCTGTTCCACCTCCTTGTATTAAAACAAAGTTGTGACACAGACGATGCACGAAGTGTGTCTAAAATATTTGTCTTTAAACTCCATCAAAAGAGGTTGTGTAACTCTTGCATACAACCAAGTTGTTATTCAGGCTTTGAGCATCCAGTATGATCAGATAATTGCTTCAGAGCCGGTCTTTGCATAGATGCTATTGTGTATTATTTTTCAACATTTTCGCATGCTGTTGTCACATGGGTGGATAAAAGGTTGCATTTGCTAATTCCTCCTAATGCGTTTAAGGATGCTAAACAAAAGTGTGACTGTTTACCTCGTGCGTTTTGAAAAACGGCGAAATTTCCAAAGTGTCCTTGATCTCTCTTAGTCGGTTCAGATAGGAATGCTGAGGGAAAAGAGGCAAAGTGTGAGAAACGTTTAGTATTTATTTAGAATAATATTGGCTGCATGTAATAGAAAGATATAATGTAAAAAAAAATTATATATATATTACAGTAAATATACATATATATATATATATATATATATATATATATATATATATATATATATTACCGTGAATATACGTGTGTGTGTGTGTGTGTGTGTATATATATATTACAGTGAATATACATGTATATTAACAAATATTAATATTATTAGTATTATATTAAATGTCTACCTGATATTTAAAGTAACGTTTGTGAAAACAAAATATAAAAATATGTCAAAGTAATGTCCTACTCTCATTTAAGGTCAAATATATTTATGTAAACATACTTATTTTGAGCAGTATATATTTAAATATATAAAGAAAATGTTATACTAAACATTGTTTTATATATGTGTTTGCTGTGTATATTTGTGATATACATATATATATATATATATATATATATATATATATATATACACACACTGGTGGGGGTGCTCTGGTCTAATTTACATCACAATAGTGAGATTATTTCAGAATTTAAATCAGCAGTTGTTGATCATACATTTAGTGTGAAAATAAAAGCAGGTTCCTCTGTAAAGAAGCTTCCTACAGCACATTTGCCAAACTAATCACAGAGGATCAGGATGCACATCAAGTTTCCAGGACACACTGTGGACAAACATGGGGTTAAATAAATGCTCCACGAGAAGCCAAGGACAGGTTCTTCAGAACTGTTTGTCTATAAGGCTGAACTTTAAAGGAAACACCCCTATTACAACATGGGAATCCTGCCATGAATATCATTCCTTTGTGCAAACATCTGCACACATCGTAAATAATATTTAAACCTGCAAGATTACATTTACTGTACTTCAATGTCACAAGAATACACATGACAGTCATGTGTGAACCACAGCATTATGCAAAGCGCTTTGTATTTGCATGTGTGTATTTCTCTGTAATATAATCAAGTTTGTGTGCAACTGGAAGAGTGGTTTTCCCTGCTAGCAACAATATAAGGGGCTGCACCACACAAAGGAAACCCTTAGTTTCTCAAACCGCCCTGGGGGGTTAATGACAGAGTAGCTCCACCTGTTACTCGCTTCCCCTTCGTGTGCCACAGGAGACTTTATCATCCACAGAAGGCCTGAAAGCACATAAACACCAGCACAAGCTTACCAGGATGTTTTTGTTTTCTTTGACAAAGTCTTGGAAGGCCTCGGTCACTTGTTCTCGGGTCTTAGTCTTTTTAAAGTCCCTGTTTACAGTTCCGTCCTCTTTCTGTAAAAAGGAAAGGAAGAAGAATTGACTGTGCTGATCAAAAAAAGATCAGAAACACCAGGGCACATGTTTGATACATTTCTGCCAAAAAAGCAGAGCCTCGTGAGCTCATGTTTTCATATACAGGTCTGCACATAAAAAGAAACGTGTTCTGACCATATATGGAAACTATAAAAATTAAAACATAATTGCAACTTTTTATCTCAATTTTTTCTTTTTTTGAGAAAGGTTTAGTATTATTAGTTTATAACTGGGTAGAACTTGTAATTAGATTAAATTACATTTTTTTTAAAATACCCGTGATCAGATTACTTTTTTGGATTACATAATTACATATTCACACAATCGCAATAATTTTTGTTTTGAGTCGCACTAATTCCTCTTTTTCATTTTCCTTTCTAAAATAGCTTATCACTTATATGCACACAGAAAGTCTTCCTGTTTTGTAGACATTGACACTAGTGATGGGAATTCCGGCTCTTTTTAGAGAACCGGATCTTTTGGCTCGGCTCACTTAAAAGAGCCAGCTCTTTCGGCTCCCAAGCAGCTCTCCAGGTTGTTTTGTTGCATTAATTAATTTATTATCAACAACAATATAATATATTTATTTATAAGGATTCGGCAGTCCACCGTAGTCCTTCAGATATGTTACCAGCACTGCAACACACTCAGCAAAAAATAGTCTTAATTATTTTTATCAATAAAATCTCAGAAAATATTGAGACATGTGATGCGATCCGGGAAAACCTGTCAGATGTCCCGCTGGGATGTTTTCAGGAAATTCAAAAAAAAAAATAGGTTGAATGTCATTTTTGGTTAAAAATTAGGTTTTCATTCAATTATTATTCTATAACATCTTGTTTATCATCTCTGAAAATATCCTAGGGCAGAAAATGGTGAAACGGTAAACATATCCTATCAAAACGTGTGGTCATTTTTGCCTTTATAAAGCCATTTTTTCCTAAAAGTGTGCATCATCTCATGAGTCAAATGCACAAAATGAATTACTATTGTAAAAAAAAAAATGTTTTCTCTATTTATGTTTATTCACACATATTATAAACACATATTGACCAATCACGTGCAGCGTGAAGTGGAAAAAAGTGAGAGAGAGAAAGAGCCGGCTCCCATCGTTCACTTCAAAGTGCCGGCTCTAAGAGTCGTTTTGTTCGCGACCGACCCATCACTAATTCACACAAGATCAGTCGCTAGACATGACAAAAATGATTTAGGTTTAAAAAGTGTTTCTACTGATGAACACACTATCACTCGTTATTTTACCAGTGTTTGTCATTCAAATTCACACTCATAAAACCAGTGTGTTCCAGGTGTGTTTGTGTGGTTTCAAAGCCTTGTTTACTTCTTTTATATTAGTATAAAAATTCTATCTAAGTATTTGTTGAAATAACCACCGAGTATGAGCAATAGTAACAGTAATGCATGCTTTAGTAAACATCTCTGAGGTAATAGGATATTGATGGACTGTGGGCGAATTAATGCGCTTCTAAAACAATAGTCCCAACAGGCATAGACATAATAAAACAAACAACAGGCAGCTCAGCCACAGACATAACAAAAGTCTGCCTATTATTAAGAAAAGACTTTATTTAGAGCAGCCCAGGGCATCCCCCATCTGCAAAAAAAAAGAAAGCGTAAGATGGGGGAACCTGGCCTTTGTGCTAATGGAAAGCGCAAAAGAAGAAGCAATCTTTCCCTATTCATGCAGGACATCTGCAGAGCTCTTGTCAACAAAGATCTATTTTGGTAAATCATGACAGAGACCAAAGCTAACATAAGCTTTCTAATCTCCTCTTCCGTGTGTTAATGAAATCGTGGCTGCCTGGTTTGGCTTAATTAGCTGAAGGTTTTCAAGTCTTTTTGACATTTTCCATGAGGGTGTATTTAGGCCACAATTACAGAACTGAAATCATGTTGTGAGAGCCATGGCCTGTCACTGACTGATGTTGAGCTCAAAGGACGTGCCACAAACAGGCTGTGTGTGTGACAGGAACATTCAGATGCTATCGATCTCTTGAAAAAAGCCAATCCTGCCCCTTCACCTCAGTCTGAATTCCGGGATCTAATTAAAAGACATGTAGGTTGAAGGCTGTCGTGATTCCCCAGATTAAAACAGCGCTGCGCTTTCAAGATCCCTTTCATTTACTCGTGGTTCAAGTTAAGCTCAATCAACAGCATTTGACTCATTTGTTTCATTTTTTATAATGTATATTAGTTCTTATATTAATTGCTGTGTGACAGCTTGTCTGTTATTTGTCATATTTGTAACCCTGAACCACAATTTCATAATTCAAGTCATCAGGGTACTTTTTTTTTTTTAATTGAGATCTATACATCATCTGAAAGCTAAATAAGCTAGTTTTATTGATGTATGGTTTAAAATTAAATACTGAATAATCTTAAAAATGAATAATACTAATCAAAAATTAGTTTTAATATATTTACGGTAGGACATTTACAAAATATCTTATGCTAATATCAAAATCAATCATTTTGACCCATACAATGTATTTCTGGCCATTGCTACAAATATACCTGTGATACTTCTGACTGGTTTTGTTGTCCAGGGTCACATTTGTGAAAGCATAGCAATTATTTGAGCTGTAAATATTTTTATTATAATTTTTAGCTTTAGCATGTCCTACCATTGAAGCAAATATAATGCTACATAGGAAAATTAGTAAATAATATTCATTCTTGTGCCACACTTTAATTATTATTTGAGCTGTATTGTTATTTCTCATTCTAGGGTTTATGGTATTTCATTATGATGGCAATTAAGTCAAAGGTAATATAACATTACACAGAAAGCTTAATATGCATTTTCATCACCAAAGTCATGTTAAAATGCATATTTTTATGTCCTGTGGTTATAAATAAAACGGGGGTATTTTAACATTTAAAATTTCCATCACAGTTGCCTCACTATAACCCAATTATTATTATTTTTTTTTTTTAAGAAATTGAGGTCAAAAGTAATTAGATTTTTACATTTTTTTAAATTGCTTCTGATTATTCCATAAAGGAGCCACATACTTTAAAATTAATAAGGGAACATGTACAATTTCAAGCACGATTAATTTAAAATAACTAAAGTGTTCAAGAAGGAGTGTCTCACCTTGATTCCCTCGATCCGGAAGCCTAGCGTGGCGGTGGAGCTGATGGTTTCCCTCCACTGCATGTAGCGTGGCTTAGTGACCGCTTTCTGATCGTTCTCCTGTTCTGTGGGTGCATCGGGGTCCACCTCGATCATCTTTTGGTACATATCTGCTCTCAAGCTAGGCTTCTTCCTGGCTTTCGTCAGCTCCTCTTCCAGATATGTCCTGCAGAAGAAAAATTACCCAATGGCTTAGTTTCTCTAACTAAACTTGTGGCGGCATCAATCATATTCTGTTGAAATTTGTATTACGCAATAAAATGAAATAAAATGATTAGCTAAAGGCATGAAAGCTAAATATTTATTCTCCCTTTTGTTCTACTGCTTCATTTCTTGCCACAGCATCTTGAATTTGTGTGAATCTGAAAGTGTAGCATTGTTTTGTTTGGACAGGCCAGCAGAGGTTCTGTTAATATCCTGACCATCTGGTTATCACTATATTTGTCCATGTCTGCGACTGTTTTTCGGTCAGGCTTGCAACAGCAAACAGAGATGAGAAAGTCGGGCTGTGAGAGTTGGAGGGGGGAGTGATGAGTGATGTGTATCAAGGTCTCTCTGCACCAGTTGCAAACAATCACAGCTATCTTTCAGCCGATTAGAGGACACAGAGCTGCTCATCTGCCGAGTCTCTGGGGAGGGAGGTCCTGCTTTATGTTCTGTGGTGCTTGGAATGTATAACATCTGTACAAATATCGGGTGAATGGAACTATTCATTTTAAAGTAACATACTAGATTTTCAGCAGTGGACAAGCTGTTGCAGTGTAAGACAAGAAAAGATGAAGATTCTGGCGTACTTTTGTCTTTCATCTTAAATTTTTTAATTAGTGATTTATAGGTGAATCACTCTATTAAGTGTCCCTAATGTGTACTTGCATAGTAACTAAAGGTGTACATACTGTAGTATGTAACTGCAATGTAATTACACTTTGGTGTATACATATAGCTCTAATATTTATGTAACTACACATATGTAACAACCCAATGAAATAACAAACGTACAAACAGGACTAACTATTTTTGCTAAAGACTGCATTACATTTTATATTAAGTGCACCATTCCTATTGATTTACCATGTAATTATGATGTTGCGCAGCTTTACATATAAATTATGGTTGGTGTCCAGAATATTACACTTTGAGTTACCGTGTAAGTACACTGGTATTACACTGAACTCAAGTTCCAATTCCTCCCACTTTATTTATCCTAAAACCAATCTCCACCCCCCTGAGTCACCCCCTGTTCCAGTAACTCTTATACATACTGTTGTTACAAAATGTAGTTATATAAT
>JAUCMS010000045.1:13699639-13731296 GCA_032357445.1 Enteromius radiatus
TGTTACAAAATGTAGTTATATAATTTCTGTAACACTTTTGTACTTGCACAAACCATTCTGAGGTTTGTTATATGTGCGTAGTTACAGAAATATTACAACTGTAGATACTATGTATCAATGTGTGATAACACTGTGGTTATATATTACGTACACATCTAGTTACTATGTAAGTACACAGGTATAAGGCACCCTTAATATAAAGTGGGAGCGGGATAGAAAGCATTAATAAGCGATTATTAATATGTTGCATGGCAGTTGCTGAGGTGTTTTCGGTTGTTACTAGGCATTTGCTGTGGTATTATGATTGGTTTTTAGGGTCTTACCTGTGGTTTTCTTAGCAAAATATTAGTATATGGTTTCTAGGCTGCTGTGTGCTATTTCTAGGGTGTTTTATGTGGGTCATATAACTAGGCTAGTTTTGTAAGGTAAAATGAGACATTGTAGCAACTGACCTGATGCCCATCTTGCAGTCCATGACACAGGGTAGGTCAAAGTCTGCCAGCAAGTCCTCCATCTGATTGTACCTCTCTCCATCCTTCTCTACATCTCCATGGTAAGCAGGAACGTAGGGCTTTAGCACATCTCTCATGAGCCTATCGAGACATTGCTGTTCACACTCGCAGTGTTTCTTTAGGATGCGACCATTGGCCCCTGCCTTGAAATTGCCTGCAGAGAAAGACAAATAGCATAGCACTGCATTCTTAGCATTACCACAAGGGGTGTTAAAATGTAGGCATTATCATAAATTAACTTTCTACTATTGTTTTTTTAAGCAATTTACACCACGTGTATTTAGTCTTTAATTCATGAAAATGTATATAACGTACACCTCCTTTTTGAGGCCTACCTGCATGGCCAGCCAACTGGATCCAAGGGTACTTTTTCTTGAAAGACATCACAAATGGTGACCAGTGCACCATGTTCTTGATCTTCTTCCATGATTTATGCTGTTCAATGACAAAAAGTAAGCAAGATGAATCCCTAATTAGATCAAATGATATGTAAGTGCTATAAATCTACAATAGTGACAGCAGTATAGTTTAAACATGCAGCATTTGAGATTTTATGACCTTGTAATATTTGAGAGTGTAGATGTAATATTTGTCATATTATAAGACAAACTATACGTACAGTATATACGCGCACGGCTACATTAAATTATCATTTAAAATATTTCAACAGCTTTTAAATTTGCAACACAGAAATAAATTACATTTTAAAGAACATTAAAAAAAATTAACTTCTTGTCTATGCCATTTTGGAAAAAAAAGACATGCCTGGAGGTAGATGAGTAATTACTTATATAATGAGATTTGGCAGGTGGGGTTAATTTTCCTACAACAAAACCCAGACCAGCACACAATATGCGGGAGAATAAACAAACAGCTCTTTTGCATATATTTACATGCGTTTGCTGGCGCTCCTACAAGCAGTCAGTGCTGATATCATCGTTTACACAGCACAGTAAAGCACTTTATCTGAAGGATTTATGTACAAACATACATTCAGATTCACTACAGCACATAAAACCTGCAAATGAATAGGAAATCTGGGCAGTGTTTAAGCTTGTTTTCCTGCCAAGGTGAACCATTTCACCTGGAACCATCTCAAAATGTTCTTGCTCTGTTTGGACAGCCTGCAGAAAACAGGCTGTTTTCCAGTTTCGAGAGGAGCTGCTCTATTGAACCATTACTCTGTTATTCCACTTCACTAAATGGCCTTGAGCGAGATCTCTTTAGCTCTCCATGTTGGCATGGTAAACACATTCTTTACTGTGCTAGATGGGGGGTTTCCTCGGGTGATCAGGGAAGCCTCTTTCCCCCACCCGAGTACATTTGGAGCCAGCTCTCCCAGGAAGAGCGGTTTATCCCTGGGCACACTATGACCACAAATCAGCCCCCCATTTTAGAGAACCTGTCCAGCCAACAAACACCAAAGCGAGACAACTGGTAAAAGACCCTTTGTCATGCATAAATTGTCAACAGATTCAGCCATAAAAGTGCTGAAAGTTTAACTACCTAACAGGGTACAGTGCTATTTGTATTCCCACTGAGCTGCTACAACATCATTAATAGAATAATTTAAGCAAAATTTCAATTGCTGTTATGGTTTCAAACCTATGTGATTTTTTTTTCCACAGAACACAGAATACAAACTTTTGAATAATATCATGGCATTTCTTTGGACTGGTGTTGACATAACAAAAACTGCACTTTAAAGTTATAGAGAAGTAGTCCATATGACGTGTGCATTATATATAAAGTCTTCTGAAGCCATGTGATCTATTTATGTCTAACATAAGTCATTATTCACTGAAACGCATTCTCTCTAGTAAACCGATAACAGCTGTGAGCAGATCATTCGGACCAGTTTTGTGAAGTGGATCAAACGATTCATTGAAAAGATTTGACTAAATGAATATTGAATGATTTGTTCAGAGACTGGATGTCACTTCTTCTTTCATGCAAAGAAGAACTAGAGTGGGTAGGAGATTATCAATGCATAAATTTTGGTCTGTTCCACATGCAAAGCTATCCTATGGCGTCTGGGTCGCTTTTATGGTGTTTTTTTGTTACATTGACACCCCCAGCGCACATTCACTTACACATTAACAAAAAGGAACTTCAAAATATGCACTTTATGGGTTTTACAGAAAAAAAGTAATACTTGTTTGGAATGACATGAGGGTGAATAAATGATGGCAGGATTTTCATCTTTGGATGAACTATGAACATAACTCCCTGCAGCGTCTCGGCCAAAAAGGTCTGATTTAATTTAGTCTAGAAAGAGGCCCATAAAAGGTATCAACCATCATCTGAGAGCAGCATGAGTTTTATCTGTCACATGAAGGTTGTCCTGTTCTGCTCCAGTGGAGGAAAACAGTTCCTCTCAACCCTAGGATGCAGTTGAAAAGTGTCTGGGATCAGTGGCGTGTCTGTCAGGGCTGCTCTGTTTCCTGTGTCCCCTCCATGTCCCCCATCCTCCCTTGGCTTGGGTGACCCTTAGAGGCACATTATGGAAACTTGGTGATCCAGAGGTCACCACCATCACTTGAGAAAGTGAAATTCCGATGTTAAGATTGTAGCAATGAGAGTGTGAAGGTTGCCTATGAGCTATTTTATAAACATCTAAACAGTGACAAGAATTCACATGCGAATATATTGAATATAGTCATTTGACTAATAAAAAAAGAAAAAACTTACCACAATAATAATTATTCTTACTATTATTAATTATTATTATTATTTAACATTTGTTAGTGAATATTTAAAAAGATTTAGAGAAATACTTTTTAGATGTGCCTGCTGACTACTAGCTGTTCAGTTTTTTTTAATTATTATTACTATTTTAAGTAAACCATTTAAGCACAAATATTTCTATATTATAAGTAAAAAGTTAAACAAGACAATTTTGTCTTTTACTTTCTGTTCTTCCTTTCTTTCTTTTTTATTTTATTTTATATTCTGACATTTCATACCTAAAAAATATTATTATTATTATTATTATTTATTATTATATTTTTCAAAAAATATTTTTTTGTCCATTGAATTAGTAGTAATAATAATAATGTTGCATCCAACATAAACATATGTTTTTGCTTTTGAATTTAAAATTATTATAATTATAATAATAATACACATAACACAAATGATACAGTTACAAAACATGCACATTTATTGTAGCAGGATTAAGATTACTTAATGTGATGGAGAGGTCTTATCGGTTGAATTAAACAAATACCTACAGTGTGCAGAGGTTCTGGTTAATATTCGAGTATTTGATGTGAAACAGATCCTGTCAGTGTGCTGTGGTTTGGGCCACTGCAAAAAGCACTTAAAAACATTAGAATTGATAGACAGGCAGTGTTTGCCAGACATTAACATCAGAAGACCACAGGATCCCACCTCCAGATGGCTACACAAATTAAAGTTCAAAGGAAAGACAAAGTGCCTCTGAGAGAAGTTTCTATAGTGAGGGAAAAATTCAGGATGTGGGAAAACAAAACAAGTGGAAAACTCGCAGGAAGCGATGGAACTTTTTCAGAGAGCCACGGTCAGGTCAAAATGACTGCTGCCCACCCCATAAAACAACAGCTCTAGATCAATACAGTTCTTTACTTTGACAGCTTATTTGCTCCCATGAAAAACTGAGATCTGTAAAAGCATCTTGGAAAACAGCTGGAGCTCATGTGACTTTTAGCCAATAAACCTTTTTATGTATTTAATTTTCTGCTCCAATTTTTTGAGGCAAGCGTGGTAATAAAGTGTTAAGAATACTGCGCCCTTATTGGCAGCTGAAAGCATAATCAAATTAGGCAAAAATATTTAATAACTGGAGGGCTGGAAAACAGTCTTGCAGTCCAACTACGAAGAAATCGAAGCAAACCAGAATCTATTACCTGCAATTCTTTGACCGTCAGGATGATTGACGTGGCGAACAAAACCAATACGGGGGCGATGAAATTCCAGATGCGTGTAATGAAAGATGACATGGTAAAAATCGGTAAGATCATGCGCTAGTGTGCTGCGTGCAATCACAACGTAAGCTGGAATTAGGAGTGAAGGAAAGTGCAGGGCAACGTGCATTTCTCATTTGTTTCCATACAAAGCATTCAAAAGCACAATTGGCTCATGCAAATATGCTGGTAGGCCAAGCTCAATGTGCGGAGACCACAGTAAAACTCTCTGGCATGCCTACGAGGGCCACGAGCAATGCAAATGTTCAGTGTTCTTCAAACTCACCTGGAATTCGGAGAGTTTGAAATAGCAAAAACGAACACTTATATAACACCTGCGAGTGATTTTAGGTCCAAAGATTCTATCAGAAAGAAACCCTCAAAGTCACATCTGCGCTGCAAAAATAGCAACTAACATAATTAGGCAGCTAAATGGTTTGAGGAAAATTAGCTGCTGCTTCTCTTTGTCTCTATGACTAAATTTGTTTCATGCGTAGGTGTCTGTAGCGGGTCTGCGGTCTGTTAGTCAAGAGGGTCAGCCATCGAAATGTTTAAATAACTAAAGGACAATGTCACCAGTGCTTTCAGACTGAGATGAGGTCAGCACCTTGTTTTGACATCACTGAGGTGATTTGTGAGGAAATGACTTCCTTTTCCCAAAATGTGATGATGAATGAAATATTTCTGTGACTGTTGTAGACCAAAGACGAGAACGGTTTTCAAGGTATGTGTTTCATTACAGGCATTAAGAGTTTTTACGGGAAACGACAGCAATCTATTTATAATTTTAAAAGTACCGTTAAGCAAACCGGGGTTCTTATCTAAAGCTAAAACAATAAAACTATATAGACAAAAAAAAAATGCACGCAACAAAATTACTAAAACTTAAACTAAAATGAAAACAGAAAATAAAAAATACAAATAAAATCTACTTCAAAATGTTAATAAAAAACTAGTATCTCAGTAAACACTCTGCCATCATTTACTCGCCTTCATGTCGTTTTTAAAAAAAAGCAACACTCCAAAAATCGTAAAAAAAATAAATAATAATAATAATAATTAATTAAAAGCTAAATACTCTTTTTGCGTTCCATAAATGGTGAGTAAATATGACAGAATTTTCTTTTTTTTTGGTGAACTGTTTCTCTCGAAAGCAAGTTTCAAGTTACAAAAGCAGTTCATAATCATTTCAGTCATTTTACTGCTAGGCAATAAATATATTCTGAAATCATAATTGTGCTAAGTCTGATGCAAATTCTGAAATCACTGCTGTAAACAAGCATCTCTAGCAGGAAAGCTTGCATTCGGATGTCAGGGTCCCATATTTGCATTCAGAAATACATTTGCATGACTTGGTTTGTGGTTGGAGAAATTCCTAAAGGGTTAGTTCACCCCAAAAACGAAATTCTATAATTTATCATGCTCACTTGATCACCCTTTTTCATGCTATTAGAGTACACGAGGACTGGAACGTTTAAGCTTCAAAAGGATGCAGAAGCATGGCAACTAAACACTGAAATGATCTTATGTATGACGTTTCATTTATTTCCTTTTTGAGAGGTGATAGCATGGGAATAGTTACTTTTAATCTCTGAATCATCTGAACTGAATCAATCTGATTCCAGAATGAATCTTTCAGACCAGTTTTGAGACCCATGAACTGATTCACTGAAATGATCCAATCAAAAGAATGATTTATTCACAAATTTGATTCTACTACCTCTCACATTAATTCTTATGAATGCAGATGCACTGATTTGCAGTGAATGATGATTTAAATTGTCCAACAAAGCTATCATATAGTGTTATCACATAGCTTTAGATCTATCACACTACTTTTATGATGCTTTCGCAGGCTTTTTGAAGCATAGAAGCTCCCCCTTCTTTGTATTTGCATAGAAAACATTTACATTTACATGTAAGTGCAACCAATTACATTCTACAAATCTCCTTTTTGTATTACAGAGTAAAAAGAATGTCATACAACATGAGGATGAGTAAATGAGGACTATATAATTTTTGGGTCCACTGTATATTGTATACATAATACAGTACAAATGACTCCTTACATGTTTTTCAAATGGTAAGTATACCATCATTTGTAATCCTGTGTTTGCAGTCTATAGCAATTTTCTCAGTTCCACGAGTAAATTGCGACTCTGTTTTGCAAATGCAACTCTATTTTTTTATATTGCATTAAGAATGCTTTGCAGTTCATTTCCTGGATTGGCTTTGATCATTTAGTCATAAGCATGCAAATTCAAACCCTGAATATTCAAAACACAAAAGTTCTTTTAAGTTTGTATGTTGAGAACTGACATCTTTAATATCATTTGATGGCACGCACAACAGGGTCAAAAGGAGAACTAAAGGTGAGCGACCTCCCCTCTTATAATAAGTGCAACATCATCGCGAAACCACAAAAGTTTCCGACAGCAATGCACCCTGGGAAACACCAGACACCTATGAGTTTGAGTAGATGTTTGCATGCAGTGCCAGAAGACTAAGACGATCAAGTGGTGCTTATTTTGCTGAAGACCACAGACTGTTAACTCTGTAAACATCAGCCCGCAATAACAATCAAAGCAAAGCCTCGGCAGAATGGAGACATAATCCTGCGTGATTCACACTAAATGGTCTAATAACAAGACGTTGACAGTCATGGCTTTGAGCTGCCATCCCTTTGGAATGCCAGAAAAATAAACTCTCCCGTAAAGGACGTAAATGCAACCGCCGCTCGGCATTACTCATTAAGCCTCCCTTCCCTTCTCAGACTTCTCTCTCTTTGCTATTGTGTAAAGTCACTATCAATAGCTCAGGGTTTTGGTAAATTGGGGAGCGGAAGCAGCAGCACTGTATCACGAGGGGAGCACTCTGCGGCGCTGGGTCGTGCTATTGTTCTGATAAGGGCAGTGAGAGCTATATCGAGCTCAAGGAAAGGGATGCCGCTCTTTACAGCATCTCCTTGACCTCACGGGTGTTGTTAAAGTTTCCACTGAGCACTGAGGGAGGAAGTGGCTTTTAACCCCTTGAGAGGAACCACTCTGCGAGACAGGAAAGTGCAAAAGGCTCCGAGACAGTATTTTCCATATCTGCAAGCAATACTCAGCAACATGGCCAAAGATTAGGTGTTATTTTTCTGAAGGCTAGACAGCCACCGTTAGCCCCTCAAGAACCAGAATGCACCCACAGTCAGTGCAGCCAGCCACCACAAGCAATGACAAGCTTTCACTGAGACCAAAATAAGGGAAAGTATTGCTGAATTATTGAAGATGCAAAGCTGTGACCTCTTGCTCTGTATGTAAATTGGACTGAGAATTAACTGTTTAAAGGAAATGCTGTATTGTTCATCTCACATTATGTTGTATAATATATATATATATGTTTTTCTGTCAAGGCTGGTTACTCTTCAAGTGTATATTTGTACATATTTTTCATTCTTTTTAAGTAAATAGCTTTTCCCATAAGAAAGTACTGTAGCCTACAACGCTATAGCATATCACATCATTGAAAGTCCAAGACATTTCAGATATGCATCTGTATCTTGAAAATCCTGAGGTACAGGTTTCCATTGGCAAGTCATCAGACCATGTCTGTTCTAAAAAAAATGTGCATGAAATCTAATAATAATAATAATATTGACTCTTTAATATCTATTAGCTCAACACATGTCAGAAATCAAGAGAGTATTTTTTTAACATGAATTGCCCATATTGACAGTTGATAACTAGACTGTCACATTTCTTGACACTCCTTCTGTTTCAAAGCATGTCATAGCTGTTCCTGCTTGACCTGAAACTGGTCTTTTCCTATCAGTGACAGGGAAGCTCTTTCACAGAAGCAAGACCTCCCGTTAAACTGCCGTTTTACTGCACCCTAATGTACACAAAGGAGTAAAGCTGCTATAAGACGCTAAGCAGAAAGCTGTATCACTTGCTCCTTATGGGATTTGTTGAAATAAAATACACCCTCTTCGCATATTTCCTTGTTTGAAGATGACGTATAATAGAGTTGTGAAGGGCTTGGTCTGCTCTGTGTAAGGGATAATGTACACAACATAATACAGTAGCTCTGCTTCAGAACACAGTGAGCTGTCTACTACTGCTTACACAGATAGCATCATAATTATCATATAACCTCATGTTACTGACTGGAAAAAGAGACTTGACATGCTAGTATGCTAATTATGATTTTTTAAATGCACAAAAAATTTAATCACACTACACTTTTTTTTTATCCATTTATTTAGTGCTTCATAAAATACAGATTGTGTCAAAGCAACTTTAAAGAAAGTAGTATGTCACTAATGCAAATTAAATTAAATTCTGCTCTTTTAATATATCCAAATAAAAAAAAAATCCAAAATAAAAGTTTCTGTTTACATATTAAAAAACTATATTTTTTTTTTTTCAAAATATATACAGAATGTGTGTATTTATACATAAATATACACACTGCACATACATATATTATGTAAATAAAAACTTCTATTTTGAATGTGATGAATCACATGAATCATTTGACAGCACTAATAAATTCTATATTTTATTATACAAATATGTTATTTTTATTTATGCAATACATTCTGGTATTTATAGTATATGTATTTAACACATTATTATTTTTATACTTTTATAAAATTAAATGTTTTAAATATCATATATATATAATTTAGCATATGTAATTAAATTGATGCATAATAGTTTATGAATTTATATATATGTATATATATATATATAATTATTATTTATTAATTTAAAAAAAGCTGTTTTAGGCAGCTCACATGGTTTTGAATAAGAACAAATACCTACTGACTGTCCATTATTCTGTGAATTATACAACTGCATGAAATATGGATTTGATTCATAGTCATTTTTTTTACAAAAGTTATACAGTTGAGTGCTGCAGAATTCCATGACTGACCGATCTGAATCAAGTATTCCAGCAAGCCATGTAATAAGGATAGGCATGCAGCTTTAAGTTGCAGGCCATGGGTTACGCCTGTGCATCAAAGTCACCACTTCAAGAGAGAATAGCGACATACAGGGGGGCATCAAAGAAGTAGCTCGCTGCTCATTTCCAGGAGCAAACCATTACACTCATTTGTTTCTCAGAAAGACAGTCACAATTGCATTCCTTATTACAGCCAGCTGTGCCAAGAATGGCTCGTGTCATTCTGTGGCTCTTCTTCATTTTGTAAATTATTAGTGTTAAATGGAAAAAGCATTAAAAAAAATTCAACTACACTACACTAAAAAAAAACTAGAGCTCTTTCCACACTTATTAAGTGTAAACAACCACAGACGAGTCGTAGTAGGGTGGTTTCCCCTTTATCGAAGTGTTCTACGATGCATACAAGTGAAGCCTGTTGTTAAAAAAGTGGCCGGCGAAACAAAAAAAAAAGGGCCAGTGCACTTCCTGTCTGTTGCATATGAAACAGCTCCCTCCAGCAGCACTGCTGCAGCAAAGAACCCCAGCTGTTTGAACCAGGCATGCCTTGACGTCAGCTGGTCGCCAGGCAACCGTCAACCACAGGGGTGTTACATTTTCCATTGCTCGTAGCCTTCAGATCCTCCAGTGTATCATGCTACAGCACTTGTATGCTCACAGTTGGGGTGATAGAATCAACCTCACACAAAAACTGTTTGTGCTGGGTTAGCTCACACGCCGCTGCAGGAGTGTAAGAGTTCAGAGCAAAGCCACGCTAAGACTGAACAAATACACAGGGCTTGTTTTGTCAGTCTATATCTAGTTGCTGAACATTTAGACTTTATTTGAACAGCGCACATACTTTTAGTACATTTAGACTTTTGGACTCCAATAAAACTTTCTGTGTAGATTTAAGAGCTTCTGGCTCAACCAATGCTGCAAGTTTGGGGATGGACTTCCTGTTAGTTAAACTGATGAAAGCAGGGTCAAAGTATTTGCTAAATAAATTTTACATTTAAATTTTACATTGTTTGTTCAGCACAGATTTGGAGAAATTTAACATTACATCACTTGCTGAACCAATGTATCCTTTGCTTTGGATGGGTGCCGTCAGAATGAGAGCTGATAAAAACATCACAGTAAAACTAAAAGTAATCCAGTCCATCAATTAGTGTTTTTTAAAGTGAAAAGCTACAAGTTTGTAAGAAACAAATCAATCAATCATTAAGACATATTGCTTCTGGTCTATTTTCCATAATAACACCTCCTCCTCCTCTCTTGTTGTTGTCTCGCATCAAAATCCAGTATACAGTATTTGTTTAGAAATGTTTGTATTGTTTTTACTTGTAAATGGTTTTTGACCAGTGCATATTTCTCTCCTGATTCAGATTACTTTTTTTTCAGAAAGCAGAGTTATAAGAACTCTTTATTTGGAAGCAAATAAAATTTAAATAGATTATTTTTTTTTATTGATTTTTTGATTTTTTTTTTAGATTATTTTTTTTATGTTGTGTGGATTACTTGTGGATTATTGTGAAGTTTAGGGTTGTTTAGATTCTCATTCTGATGGAACCCATTTACTACCAATGCTCCCTTTTAGATTATAACACTCACTTTTTACTAATCAATAAATTATGATCTCTAAAGGGGTGAAAGAATGTTGTGCTCTCCATGATATTGCTTTAACACCAGTGATAAACAGCCTATGAGTGTTCATTTAGTTTGCACAACTTTTTTGACATGACCATGTGTGCCACACACACTATCTCTAGAAAGCTGTCCGCCCACAAACTGTAGCCTGCAGCCTACAGCGATCCACAAGCCTAGACGTGCTTCATCATACCTTATTCAAATTCTCACATAAACTTTAAAACCTGTTGGGCTTATATTACAGTTAAATCAACCATTAAAATGCCACAGTTTATTAAACTGCCAATCATTTATATATACAGTAATGTAATAACATTTAAATATTGACTTAATACAATCAAAATCAAGGTCTACATAGAACAAATATAGCATTATTTTTAAGTTTTAGATACCGGAGAAATGTAGTGTAATTTCAAATTAAGTGAAGTGACTTATGACTTATGACCAGGTATGGTGACCCATACTTGGAATTTGTGCTCTGCATTTAACCCATCCAACATGCACACACACAGCAGTGAGAAGTGAACAACCACACACACACACACCGTGACACACACACCCAGAGCAGTATTTTTAAATAAATTAATAAAATAATCTCTAAAAATATTATTATTATCTTTACAGTAAAGCTATGGATTTCAATCAGTTCTATTTTAACAGGTTAGTTCACCCTGAAATTTTGTCATTAATTACTCACTCTCAAGTCGTTCCAAACCCTAAGACCATATTTGGAACACAAATTACGATATTTAGAGAGCATCACAACAAATACGCACGCTTTCCCCCAGGTGTACATAACCACAGATTACATTCATGCATGTGCTTTCCCCCCAGGCATAACCAATCTGATCACATAAAATATGTTAAAGCATGTATATGTACATTTGCTCAAAAAAATACATTTGCGCCGCAAAACAATAATTCTTATAGCATTGCAAAACTGAAGTTGAGCTAGTGATGTCACATCCTATTTTACCATTTACTACATTTCTGTATCTGGATCATTTCATTGTATTGCTGGTGGGTCAGATGGCTCTCCGATATCATCAAAAATATCTTACTTTGAGTTATGGGCTTGGAACGACATGAGGGTGAGTAATTAATGACAGAATTTTCTTTTTGCAGTGAACTAACCCTTTAAGACCCAGATTTTACAATGGACACAAAGAGGTACAGTTGCTCAGACACTTAAATAGTTTTTATTATTTTTTTATTTACACTATTATGCATGCACTTTATTCTGCTTTCCTAGTTCTACATATATATATAATAATAATTGTATTCTATTTTGTATATTATATTGTGTAGATCATTTCAGAAGTTATTTAATTCCATTTATTTTGCTATCCTAACTATACATGATTATATGGTTAGCTGTTTGCATTTAACATTTGAGTTTTTTGTTACACTCCTATTATAACAGACCTGCGACATACCAGATGAGATCCGCTGCTTGTTTGAATCATGCAATAAAATGCAGCTCAGAACTGTGGTAAGTAAACAAAAAGTGGCAAAGACTTGCAATACAAATGCTCACAGCAGGTTTGGTTAGGCTACACTTGCTGTTGGGTTTGCTAGAGCAAGTAACCACAAGCCTCTGTGCAGAGACAGACAAACACACACACAAGGGTTCTTCCCTCATCTGATTGACACAGGAAAAGGAGACACCAGATCAGGGAGTTACTGAGCATGCAGAAAAGTGAACCACACCTCTGACTTACACCGGGACAGTGTTATCTAATGTATCTGATCTTCCTTATTAATAGAGCTTGCAGCATAAACAACATCAGTGCATTTACAAGCTGGAGTCAAAGCAGCAGGAATAGCATTTTTTAAGATATGCAACAATAATTATTTTAAATAGGGAGACGAAACGGAGCCAATGATGCATTTTTGCACACTACAACCAGTTCAGGTGCATTCCCCCAGCCCAGACACATCCTTGTGACACACCTTTAAACTGAAGGTTAAACAGAAGGAAGTGCACAGAAAGTTTCGTCTTGAGAAACTCATCTGTGGTATTGTTTCACTTTCTATGCTATTCGAAAACATTTGGAGATCCAAAAAAAGTTTTCAGTCTCGAGGAAAGTGAATTGTACAACAGCTGTCAAAGGAACCGTGCTTGAGGGATCCCCTCTGCTGAGCACATGGGACGTAATTAGCAGTACTAAACCACAACACTCCGCCATTAGTGCTTAAAAGGCAAGCCCACTGGAAACTTTTCTGGGTCACTTGTTTGACAGAAAGCACTGATAACAAGTTTGTGGTTTTTATCACCATTCAATTTTCCGAAGAGCCAGTGCAGCCCACAAAACAGAAACCATGCTATATATGTTTATAGAGTAAAATGAGCACAGATATGTTTATTACTCATGAATTTCACCCCAGACCGTGTTACTGTGAGTGGCGAGAGGCTAAGCAGAACTGTGAAATGTGTTTTTGGAAGAAAGAATGAGATCATCAAAAGCATCTGTTTTTAGTGATTTTTTTTTTGTGATAACCCTTTAAAAAACTTTCTTGTGATATTCTTGTGATCCCTCAGAGCCTGACAGAGCCTGACAGAACCAGAACTGACATGACCACGGAATATTTCAAGGCTAAGAAAGCAATAGAGCCAGAGAGCTTTCCTATAACACTCTTTAAAATAGAGGTTCTTTATTGGCATAAAGAACCTTGGTCATGAATGGAAGCTTTTAAATGCAGAAAAAGTTCTTTACAGTTTCTAACAGATTTTTTTAAATGTTCTTCAAAATGGTTGTTCTAGGTTCTTTTATTTATTGAAAGTTTCTTTTGGGAACCAAAAATGGTTCTTCTGGCATCAATGCAAAAATACCATTTGGAACCTTTTTTTTAAGAGTAAAGACTAATTTCAGAAAAAAAGCTAAGCCTGCAGAGATAGATATACTGTATATGTATGTATGTGCATACATACATAAAAGCACAAGAATGTATCATATATATAGACAGAGAGAATATATTTGTGTGTGAGGGATGTTTACTATTTTATTTGATTTACTCACTTTTTGTCGTTATTACACAGGACAATTCAGAAGCAGCTGGAAAGTGTATATACTGTATAGAGAGAGATTGAACAGTACTAGAATATGACCTTGGACCGTCTTGAACCCAGATGCCTCTGACTTGGCCCAGTTGAGCAAAGTCAACTAATTATTTTTGTAAGGAAACCCATTATTATTATCTTTATCATTCTGTTTTCAAGTCACCTATCAAACACATTTCACATACGGATATATGTGGAATAGGCCAAAACAAGCTAGAATAGAGTGCAAGATTCACAAGACTTGTTTTTTTTTTTATGTAGAAAAGCAAAATTGCCCTTGTGGGCAGAACTTTGACATATTGCAAATATATTTCAGGCAAAATCAAAAAAAAAAAAAAACCAACAGGAAAAACTATTAACATTTTGTTTTTTACATATACTTGTCATGCACCTCTTTAAATTAAAGATCATCAACTAAAACACTTTTTTCAGACCAGTAAAGTGAGCAATAGAAAGCTCAATTTAAATGAAACCCAACCACATGCAGCTCTGATAGTTTGTCTGCCCTCCAAAGCCATTCCATTGTAAATGCACATGTCCGGGAACAGCAAAGATTCCATCGCAGAAGTTCAAGGCTATCAAGTAATCTCGTCCTTGTGATTGCTGTGAATAGTTAAACAATCTTTTATGAGTGCTATCATTCCTCCATATGGTACAATAGGATGTTTGCTCTCGTTCACTTTGTTTATAAGGAACAGACGTCACATTAAGGGACCTGCGGCATAGAGCCTGTGTGGCGAGCAGAGGCACATTATTCCACAACTTAGTGTGAGGCTGGAGGACTGTGTGACATCCATGTCCAAACAATGAGCTCCTCTGTAACAGCACGCTAACCACAGGGTCTCTTGATGCGTCTGCAAGCACGACGTGACTAAATAGGCTGGCCAACGCATTCTCACGAGGACAAACATGTCAAAGAGACAAGCACAACCCCTTACAAAGTGCGTCACATGTCACTTGTGCAGGATATTATGAGGTATAAGATGAATTCTTTATAGTTGCTAATGCTGTTGACCATCAGGTCTCTGTGTTTCATTTATAAGAATGTTTTTCTAAAGCTAGTAATATAAAAGTAAAGAGTTTATTTTCATCTGAACACTTCATGACAAATCATGAAAAAATTTTAGTGTATGGAACAATGGAACAGTTTATTATATACACTGCTATTTGTTCCAAACTTTGCTTTTGTACTATGTTCAAAGGGCGACCAAATAAAGTCAGAGAAAAAAAAGTCCATCTGACAGCAAGACACAGAAGTACCTTTGTATGTGAGAATGTCAACAGTTACTCAGGGTGAATACAGACGAGCCCTGAACAGGAAAGCGCAAGGACAGTGTGAATGCAATGGAGGAAGTCGAGAATACACAACTTGTGGGACTGACCAGTGCGTGTACAAGCTATCATGTAAGATCTATGCCTCTGAAAGCAACTCTGCCACGCACAGAAACTGTAGACATCTAAAAAAGCATTGTGATTGATAGCAGCATCATCTTATTTTGTAAGCTCCTGTAGCTCAACAGTAAAGTAGTAAAGCATAGCACTACCAAAGTAATGTCTGTAATGCAAGGCACTTACTGTCTCTGTTAAATTCACAAATATAAGCCACATTTGCTCTCACAAACTGGAAACCCATCAAACCACTGTGTCTTACAGATTCAAAGTCACCGATTTCAAAGAGGGACAGGTTGTCAGAGCTTTGGCACAAAAGTTAGTGCACTGCACCAAACATGTGTGAACATGTAGAACCTCGTTCTAGTCCTGGACCTGTCTAGCTTCTTGTACACACCCAGAAAAGAAATGTACAAATGCATACCTTTAAGGGGACAATACCTTGTCACTGGGAAAGTACCCTTATTAACTTTTTCCTTAGTTCCCCCCTTCAAGAAGCAAAGTAGCACTTTTAGGGTACATACTACTCAGGTGCTAAGATGCACCTTTCAGTCTAAAAAAAAAAAGATACAAAGTTGTCCCTTAAGGGTACTGCCCCAATGACATGTACACAATATGTACACATTCTTTTCTGATTCTGTATTTTCCAGTAAATTATCCAATGTGCTGGATGAGAAAGCCAACAAATTAAAAATAAAAGAAAACAGCGTATAACAGGTGCTCTTACCGCTTTCTGTTGTGTCTGTAGAAAGGCTGGAGACCGTTCTGTGTCGCTGGAAATGTCGTCCTCTGATTCCTCCCAGGAAGAGGAGAATCCCGTTGACGAGGCAGAAGAAGAGGAGAGCTTCCTCAGAGCTCTGTAAGGTTGAGGACTAACCTGGGGCTCCTTGCCCTCCCCACTGACATCCATGCCGTGGTCCGTAATAATGACAGCAGGGATGGAGCCCACCTCTGGACTGACCCCGTCGGGCTCTGCCTGGGTTTCTTTTGCCTCAGCTCCCTCCTTTGTCAAACATGTCTCAGTCCAAGATGCTGAGCACTTATTGGACTCTGCTGAAGTCCTGGAGTGATTGTCGGTAGAGCTGTCAGCTTCGCTCTTAGTTCCTGCTGATGTGCTCTCAAGTGGGCCGCCCTCTTCTGTATTTGGGTCAGCCCCATTCTTCTCTTCACCGCTGACCTGCAGCCCCTCCTCCATGCCGAAGAAGCGCTTTCCATTTTGCAGTTCTTTGGGGATCCCTGTTGAGTGATCCTTGTTCTGCGTCACGAGTGTTTCCTCTGGGTTTAAGGAGAGATTGGCAATTTGGGCAGGGACAGTTTTCCTGGAAATCCTTGGGCTTCGTTGAGTCTCTCGGCTGTGAGCCTGAGCTGATATTTGGGCCTCAAACAGATCCACCTTCTTGTTCACCTCCACGTTCTGCAGTTCCTTGTGGCGCTCGAGTTGCTGAGCGGCACGTCGTTCTTCATTCTCCTGTTCTTCCTCCAGGCCGGACCCGCTCAGTCTTCGCACACGACTTCCCACATGCACGCCTAAAGATTCTGGCCGTCGACATGGTGAATGCGTCCTTTGGCAATTGGAGCCAGGACCTGTTGGGAAGACGAAGGATTTTCCTGGCGACCCAGGGCTCAGGCTGCCAGGGCTATAGGGACCTCCGCTGCTTCCCAGCACCGGGCTAAATGTAGAACGACTGGGCACTGGGAGCACAGGCCTTCCTGTCCGAGGGCTGCTCTTATTGGTCAGGTTATTGGGGTTCATCATTATCAGGCTGTTCAGAGCATAAGCTGCCATAGTGGCAGACTGACTCTGTCCGTTTTTGCTCCCATTTAGGTCTACTCATCCAAAGTCCACTGGCCTTTGGAGCCCATTGTTAGGAGAAACAAAGGAAAGCTGACATGTACAATAAAATACAATTCCAGACTCCTTTCCTCATTCACAATATGATATCCACTACTGGTTCATGCTTTAGCAGGGTTCTGAAACAAAGCACAAAGAGATGGTTTAAATAGTCAATAATATCAAGTTTCAACGGTTAGCGTACTGTTGTAACAAGCAAGTAAATTCAATAAAAGTAAGGGCATTTCAGAAATGCAAAAGTGCAAATTGTGGTCACTGTCATATTAATTTGCATTAAACACTTCTGCTGAAATACAGACAAAAATACGTCTCACGTAAATGCCTTGTTGATCACCAAAGATTTTTATAATTGTGTTGGTTTTGATTCCTATCAAGATGTTTCCGTTGGCCTCTGCAGTGAGGCACTGGCAATTGTTTTAGCAAGTTTTGCTTGTCCTTCTGACTAATACTCACTCGTTTATTTATCTGAATAATCTTTACTAAATCACACTGTTTATACAGTCAGGGGAGTCTACATATTATAAACCCACAGTTTTCAGTGTGTCAGACAAAATGCCTTTTTCCATTTGCAGAAACATTGACAGAGCGGATCAAATATAACCTTTCAACATAACCTTTTATGTCTTTGTCTGGAAAAAAGAATGACTGAGGGTGTAATTTCATGCAAAAAAAAAAGAAATATTCCAAATACCGTAACCCTTATATCACATTTAATTTGACTTGCCAGTCTGTAAACGAAAAAAGATAACAGTGCACATCAGTTCTCTAATACCAAAAAAGTACCTGTGTCTTTTCACTGTGCTAACAGTGATGGTGACGAGGCCTGAACCCTGCTGAGTTTAAGCATCTTAAAAGAAAACAGTCAGTGAGGTGTCCATTAGCTGCTTCCATTTATAGCAAAAGCTACAACATGGGAAAAAGTTTAGTTTAACTGGTGCATTGAAATTTGATTAACACAAAGGCTGAGGCAAATAATTTCATAATGAACCAGAACAATTTCCTGTAAGTTTTCCAAGTAGGACTAATTATTTTTGCAGCTGAGGCAAATGAACCGAGAATCAACACACCCAAAGAAAGCAGAAAAATATACGTGCATAGAAACTGTTTAGTTGCAAATACTGTATATAATTTTCCTAAACACTCTGTCAAGATGCTCACCTTTCAGCGACCATATGCGAATTAAAAAATCCACCTCTTCAGCATGAATTCAGTCGTTTGATTAAATGACGATGCCTTTCGTAAAGTCAAGATAAACATTACATGCTTTGACTAAGAAGTCAGGTGGGACGGACACATTGTGCCCTGCATTTTAACTTGAGGGGGAGAGGTCAAAGCTGGAATGCACCTCCTCTCTTTTAACCCAACCACCACCCTTTTAAGTGATTTTAACGGTCCATTGTTGCTCTGACAATTCAAATGCATCTTGAGGCATCCCACGTCACTGGTGTACCACACTGTTTGTGTTTCACAGCAAGTGTGATGTCTAAAAGCTGTTCATCATCACAGAGTAGCAGAGAGATAGTATTAACTAATATGACTGAAGAAAATGACTTTTGAGGCTTTAAGCATCTCAATAAAAACCCTTCACTGAGCTGCCCACTCTTTCGCATTCACTGAATTTGAATGAGCTGGAAAACACGTGGTGACTCTCTTGTGAACTCAGTAGAAGACTTTTCCAAAAAAACTATATTCCATTGGGAGTATCACTTGTTAACTAATGTATAAGCACTTATACAAAAATAATATTAGTCCACAATAAGAACATAAATGAGTAGTAAAGCTCAAAATAAAACTTCATCCAAGTTCTTGCAGAGGTAGAACACATGCATATACTGTACACTCACATCTTACATTTAGTGTAAATTTAGCTGTTTTTCTATAGTTCCGTAGTATTTTAATCTGCTTTCAAAACAGCGGTACCCAAAACATACACTTTCTATTGTATTGTCATCACAAGATGTCTCAAGAACCCCTTAAGAACACCCCGAACAGAAAACACTTACATTATTACAGATATCTGCAATACTCAGTACACTTCGTTAAGTCAGATAGTTCATTCTGACTCTTTTAAGTCTCCTCTTTCATGTAGATGTTTCTAAAAAAGTAAACTTTTTCAGCATGTCACACCAAAGTCGGATGCTTACCTACAAGTCCCCTTGTTGCAGACGCTGTTGTTTCAATTGTCTCTGAAGCGCGAATTCGCAAATTCGGAACACGTAGTAGAATAATAACTTGAGCTGCTCCGCTGCTGTTACATTCCAGGAGTTCTTTCGCCAATTTAAATCAATGTAGCTGTGTTACTTTGTATCACAGGAGCTGTTCGACACCTCGCGTCAGAGCCGTATGTTTGTTTAATGTACAAAAGGCAGGAAGGAAGTTAAAATGACAGTGAGTCTGAATTCAACGGAACAGGCAGAGCCTCTCTGAGCGCTTTCGCACATTGAGCACAAGGAAAAGAATAAGGCTTGATGTCTAAGACTTCAGCTCAGAACAGAAGAGCTCTGTTTGTTGTATTACTTTATTTACTAGAACAGAATTGCAGAATATATAGATGTTTGTTTAGTTTCTTGTTTTGTTTACACGTAATTCAAAAGTTTGCACCCACTTGACAATGTATGTTTTTATCTTGAAATGTTTGAGGGGAAGGCTTATATATATATATATATATATATAATTTATAACTAGAACCAAAAAAAAAACAAAACATCACATCATTGACATTTTTACAAGTGAACGATTCTTTTGGAGTGATTCTTAAAAGCATGCAATTATTTAATATGGCATTTCCAGCTGAAATGATTTGCTGAGAATCTTCTACAGTACCAAGGACCAAAAAAATGGCACATTTTAAATCCAATTCTTCCTGAGGGTCCTATCTCATAAGTATCATAGTCCTCCTCACTCATGTTAGCTTAAAAAGGAAAGTCATTAAATAATAGGAATTGGTATATTGCACATAATGCCAATAATTTTCAAGACATTTCCATCAGGGAAGGGTTAGACAAGGAACAATAGTGTGAAAATGAGAGCACTCCAGTGTCAGATTTTCAAAAGAGATCTATAATGACTCATACAGCAGTTGGCGGCTAAGCAGGACTTAGGAGACCCGCGACTCAACTAGCACAGTACAGCCAAAAGATCTCAGCGAGGTGAGAAGACACGACCTCTAATCCTCTTTCTGTGGCCGTGTCAGATGATTCGCAAATCTCTCCGAGCTGGAATCCCACTCATGTTTGATGTTGTCTGCGGCGTCTCTGCAGTCGCGCTTTGGATAATGAAGATGGGCTAGAACAGCCAGCCATGGGCACAGACCATTTAGTCCATTAAATCAAGAGAGCGCGAGCCTTGCCAAATCACACCCACCCAACTGAGCATCAGCTGCATTTGGACGATTGCTGGAAAAATGTATGTTGTGATGAAAACGGAGGGTTTGACGTGAAAACGCATTGTTCTGATAGAAGAACGTGACATCATCTAATTAAGTTGGACCTTGGAACGGCGCTCTTATTAAACAATCATATGCTGATCTATCCATAAGCCTCAGTGTAAAATGAGGCAAATGATTGATTGGTCTAGAACGCCGTTGACGCCCATGAGCCAAACTGTAAAATGATTGCAGTGCAGTCAAAGAGCGTGAGTTCAAGTTGGTTAATTAGAAACTGAGATTTTAGATACAGGCCAATGGGTAGTCTATGAACAAAAAACAGTAAGACTATCATATGCCGTATATAAGTTAATACAAGTTTACTCTAAATAATTAGTCAACCGATTAATCATGATTTAAAAAAAAATAATAATAAAAATAAAATTTGCATGCATGCATATATTTAAGAAAGATATGTTGTTTATATATTAAATATATTTAGATATAATATAAAATATATGAATATGAACATATACGTGTAAATATTTTCAAAACATAATTTTATATGTGATAAATGCTGTGAGATTGAGTTGCATAGCATACATATTAGCATACATATTTTAGCAAGGGGCTTATCATATTTGGAGTTTAAAAGGATCTGTTTTTTTTTTTTTTTTTTTTTTGTGAATAAAATAAAACAAAACCCACTTATACCACAGCTCTGCAAATTTTTGCAGTCAAAAAAAAAGAGAAAGAAAAAGCAATGCATGCATTTGGTAATTGAGTTTGAGTGCTAAATACCTCCCACTGGGTTCAAGCTGGCCTCGCGAGGAAGTGTTATTATGGATTATGGACTGGTATTTTGGCCAGAAGCAATGGTTTAAAGTTAAAACACCTTAATGATGGATTACTTTCTTTTCGCTTCACACAATGTTAATAGCTGGACTTTAGTAATGTGGATTACTTGAGATTTTTTTAATCAGCTGTTTGGACTCTCATTCTGACGGCAGCCATACACTGCAGAGCGAACGGGAACATCACAATAATCCGCATTTCTCCAAATCTCCAAACTCATCTTGTATGCCCTCTGGGTGAGTGCTTTTTGAGCTCATTTTCATTTTTGCATGAACTTATGCCTTAAAAACCCCATTCACATCAAGAACGATAACTATACTATTATATACTATAAAACACCTTTAATTACATAAATTTACAGAGTTTAGATTAATAAAGCATATTTTTTGCACAATTACTTGAATACTTGGCATATTTCCAACATGATAGAGCACTGACTGTTAGCAAGAGTCCACGGATATTTATCGTAATAAAAACACAGCAATATGTACCTATATATACGCACCATGGTTCATGCATTGAACCTGTGTTTTAGTGCCACTCAGTGGATGTTTCTCTTTGAAACTGGGGAGAAACGTGCAGTAAGGTAGACAAAAACGGTACTTAAGGTGCCTATTTTATGAGACCTGGTTAGTTAAAGTAGGTTTAGGGTTAGTAAGACATACGTTTCATTGTTTGTTGTGGACTCATCAAATAAAATGTTAGAACTTCTGACTTCTAATAGACTTCCAGTAGGCAAAGTTACTTAATGTTAGTAGAATGTCTAAAGTGGACAATCAGAATAAAGTGTTACCTAAACAAAAAAGATTCCAATGACATCATTGTGGACTTCACTATTCTCATAGAATTAGAATGAATACATCTTGATAGTTACAGTCATCACACAAGCACTAATTACAGATTTCAAGATGCTTTGGGACCATGCATCTGCATAAAGAGACAACAGCAAGCAGTTTTTCCTGTAAAAGTCCCTCATCTTTTCCTCGAACGGTGGCGATCCGGTGTTTGAAACGCTGTGGGGAAGCTCGGTTCCACGCGGGTGCAGCGAGGCTTGTTAAGTTACCGCTGAATGCCCGCTTTGAGCTTAATGAGGTGTACGGAGCCCCTCCTGCTGGATTCCACCTCATCACCAACACCACGGTTCCCATTTAGGACCCTCAGTCTCGGATCGGAAGGCTTTGAAGAGCGAAGCTCACAGCTGAGTAAAAGAATCAAAAGTGGTGAGGCTTGTAAGAGCGTTCACCTGGCTTGACGCCTAACACTTACCACGGCCAGCCACACACACATTCCCAGGCCATTGCTCCGGTAAAGAAAACGGCTTCATCAGAATTCTCCACATCTCTTGGCCCAGAGCGCCTTTCGGCCGAGCTGGGATTGGACAAGGTTCATTACCCCTCTTTGATGTATTTCTTCTTTCAATTTTACAGCCCTGCACCTTTTCCCTCGTCAGGATCAACTCTGAGCACAGATAAAGACCAACCCTTCACACATCTGTTGTGGATAGGGAGAAAAAAAAAAAAAGGCTTCGGGCCTCGGTTTTCTTTTAAGGCCTATCGTGGATATCATGCGAAGATGAGAGGGCGTCATGTGAAGGCGATTCGTTCAATTCATCAGGCGGATTCGTATCCCTAATGACGGCTAACAAGCTGCTGCTTTGAGAAGGTTAAATGTACAGCCGGATCTCAGAAAACAATCTGTTTGAAGTGTTCTTGCTAAAATGGACTAAAGCGAGTGCCAAATGACCCCAAACAAGCTGGAGCCGGAGAGTCATCACGCGGGATAATGCGCACCGTCGGCGCTCCTCATCTTCACGCATGATCGCGCAGAATGTTCGCGTAAAAGATTGCGCGCGTCTGCCTTGTGATCTGGAAGTCTGTCAGACACGCACAAGTTCACAAACAAACACCGATCGGCTGCACTCGACAATCATGAGGGCTCATTCGCTTTTCATTTTCGACCTAATTTAGCTCTTGTAGGAGATCTTTTTCAATTAAACTTTAAGTGACACATATCAGGTTTTGTTTAGGTTTCTGCTATCTGTCTATCTATCTAATCTGATAGATAGTCATCCAAAATTTCAACATGCAAAGAGATTATTAAGCTTTTTTGCTCTCTATTTAATCTGACTGCTGTCTTGTAAAATAATCGAGGTATTAACGGCATCTCATTTTTTTATTTTTCTATCCTACAGGAACAAACAGTCCCACTGTAAGTCAAGCTGGGCAAAGCGGATGGTAATTTGACTGCATCATCTAGCTTTGAGCCGAGAGGTGAGGACGTAGGAGGGCCGTATTTGTGGCGGCTCATCTAACAAGGTCACGATGTTTGGGTTAAGGACAGACAAAATTAATATGTGACTGCGCTAGGAAGGCCACATTTAATTTCACAGGTCTTGCCTTCCCCTTTCTCCATCTGTGAGAGAGGGGCCAAACCGTGGCCTGATGAGGGCACAGCCATCACGGTTGCCTTGGCAACATTTAATTGCTTTGCCTCTGTCAAAATGGCACTGTTTTTGTTCTTTTCTGTTCCTCATCTCTCTCGTTCTCTGGCTCTGATACACTCAATTCTATTTCTGCCAATAACGGCTAATCCTCCTGCCAGAACCACAATCATGTGGCTTCATCTCTAGCATGGGCCGCACTTTCCTTTCGTTGAAGGGATGGTGCAGGCTCCATGCTCATCCCATGCTTTGCTGCTACATTGTTTTGCTATACAACATACCCAAGAGGCTCCAACATGATTTTTATTTTGTTTTGTTCTTTTTTTATACATATCACTTTGTTTAGGCTAATGGCTTGTCCTGTTGTATTGCATTTCGTTTTATTTTGTTTTGTAATTTATTTAACTTTTGGTAACACTTTACAATAAGGTGTCAAGTCTTGAAATGCTTCAGTTTGAAAACTACTGCTAAACCGTATTCAGTTTGTCTTTAGTTTATAAACTACGCCTGTAGGTACTCTGCTACATCTATACATGGACAAACACAATGCTCCAGCTTCCCTCCACCTATGTTTTTGGGCTAAGAAAGTCATGTGACAATTTCCCTCATTACACTGCTTTGACTACATCCCACTGTGGATTCTAAAAGAGATTAACATCCATTAAAAACTCCACGGTGGACTGACCGCGGAGACCTTCTCACAACAACACAGACTAAGTGCAATTAAAGCTCTTCGACAGTCTTTGTCTTAAATTTGACATGGTGGCAGAGGGGGACGCGACTGCGAGCCTATTGTTTTCCTGGGTTTGACGGAGGATACGGCTTAGCACAAGTGGAGCTTAAAATTCCATTTGTCTAGGAACTGAATCAGACAGCGGGTCTTAATGCAGTTGTGCTCCTTCAGAGCCAAGAGGAAGCTGGCAGACTGAAGGAATGTGTGAGAACAGGTCTGAGAAGGAGGTGATCAGTGAATTAAAACAAGGACAAACAATGACTGGCTCATTTTTAGATGTGGGAACAAGGTACGCGTTTTTACGTGTTTAGTGCTTTAACACCCAAATCACTCAAGTATTGTGCAAATTAGGAAAAGACAAAAAATAGTGCTAATACCACGTATACGTAACATTTTCTGGCTGGTTTTGACGAATCCAGCAGATTACAGCAATTTGCCGTAATTTTACAGCAACTGTACAATGTCACTCCACCACTGTGATCCAAACACTAGAAGTGGCTCTTTAAAATGACGAAATCGTCTAGATACATGCCTTCATCATTTGATGAATTACCGCAGCTATGATCATTGGAACATAAACACAAACATCTCATTTTATTAAAAGTCTGCTTTTAATTGCCTCCTAAATTACCACCAGCTTTCCGCGGGTGGTAATACTGAAATGCTAATTGTGCCAATCAAACAACACTGACTTATTTAAATTCGCTGCATTCTATAATAAGTCGCATTTGCATATAAAGGACAACAATGATGATGAAAAAAATTGGCATGTGCCTGGTACAGCAATAAATGGGTGCATTAATGTGTCTGGTCAAGTTGAATGAGTTGCTGGATAGTGAATAATACTACTTTAGTGAAAAAATAAATAAATAAATGAATACACTGTGTGAAGAATAGCATTTGCTACAATAAACATATCAATCAAAGTTTTCGTATCAACTTTCTAATGATAACTATAACTAGTTTTTTCTATTCAAATTTGTTGTTGAAATATAAACATTTAAACGTGGCTTAAATGTCTTAACGTCTTAACATTACTTTAACATGAATTAAATAATAACCATAACGCTGCACATATTTATAATGCTCTCCTGTCTAGAGCTCATTTTGTTTTTGTCTAGTTTTAAATGATGAGTTGAATGGTTTTCCTGAGGTGTACACATATTGCGTAGTGTTTGACGTTTTTGTGGTTGAAACATATTACACAAGAGATCGTATACTTAAATAAGTTGTACTGTATATTTCAACATACCTTCAGATGTTATTTTAAGTGTTTATCTTCGCTTCAGTGATTAGTGATGATAGTTTCACGTGCTGCCGTTTGATCCGTCACGTCACATTGAAGAGCGCCAAAACGCGAATTTCACAATCAATCGGATTTTGAAAGCGAAGATTTTATTTGTTATAAAAAAAGTTACAAAGCAGTAAGCTATAGCCAGTATGGATCCATGGTCGGATGCAAATAAGATTTATTTGCTCATCAGATGAAAGCAGGAATATTTTTTAAAGCTAAACCACTAGCAAGGATGCAGAAGTGACTGTGGATGGTGACATAATGGTCCCAAAAGGTATCTGGACACTTGAGTCAAACTTAGGAGGGGCATGATGAGTTAAAACTTTAATCACACTAAGAAAATATACTTTAACTTCCAGAACTGATATTTCAAAATCACTTATTGACATTTAAACATTTTCAAGTGTCCCAATACATTCGGCGCCAATATGTCATACATGGGAAATGTAACATTTCTTGGAATGTAGCACAGAGACAGCTATTGCTCAAATGTATGGTATGTGCAAACAACTGCCATGAAGACAGGGCAGGAATTTGAGCAGGCCGCTGCTTCGCCCACCCGAGCAATTTGGTGCAGTGATGGGCGTTCAGGGAAAAAAGGATGGTCCATCTCCTGTGGGAGCGGGTGGGCTTGAGGGGCATGCTGGAAATCTGAGTAAACAGCGGCTGTCTTTTGCCTTCTGCACCAAGTGCAAGGCTGACTGGGAGATTTATAGTTGTCAGGGCTTGTGTAAGAGGCCTTCGAATATGTTCCAATTTCAGCTTCCCAATCAAACCCAGCTAATGTAATAGCACCATCTCAGGACCGCCCGCACCCACCTAACAATCCCAGACCCTCTCCACCCAAAACAAAATCAGTGGCCGCAGCCAGCCCAGCGGACCGCAGGTGCGCGCTCGGCTATAACTCTCATTTTCAGCAAGCACGCCGGCGAGTGGGTGAAGAATGGAATCATGGGAAACAGCGGTGGCTCTCATAAACATTTTACAAGGATGATTACGTACTGGTTAGACTGGAGAAATCTCCAGCCACGGTGAAATCAATCACAGACGGACCCCCTCTATCGTAACCGCAAACAACGCTCTACACTGAATGTGCGTATTTAGGTGTGTTTAATGCGAGCATAGTTGCGTAATATTTGTGTCAGTGCCTTTGTGGTGCAAGCAAACAGATGCTTTACGCATTTTAGTTTACTGTGCTGAATTAGGGTTGGTTTCCAAATATAGTAGGCTATTGCCTTTTCTGCTGAATGTATTTGGGAACAGAGCTTATTTTCAAATGTTTTGAGAGTAACTAACTAACTAATGAAATAAAGCCTGCTAAAAAGTTGCTATAAACCAGTCTGGCATGGACGAGCTCTATAAATATACACTTAAAATGGTTAGTATAATGTTTCAAGCATTAGCATACTGCTAAGCTAGTGCTAACAACAGGTAAAATTATTTACTAAGTTATACCCACCTGTCTCTGCAAAGGTTTCTGCAAACTTTGAATTGAATGCATTAGCACATTGCATGCAAACGAGTGAAGAAATCTGTATCAGTATGATAATATTAAGTAAGAATATTCCACAAACCAACTCTGAATAAAAAGCAGCCCACTTGTTTCTTTCATGACATTCACGTAACCAATCTTGTCTTGTGTCAAAAGAACTTGCAGGCTGCTTCACTGTGGTTATCTAGTTAAGGTAAAAAAATTAAATAAATCTAAGTAGCTTTCCAGGAATTTTCAACAAGGTTTAAGGTACTCTAATTTTTATGTACAGTGGGGCAAACAAAGTATTTAGTCAGCCACTAATTGTGCAAGTTATCCAACTTAAAAAGATGAGAGAGGCCTGTAATTGTCATCATAGGTATACCTCGACTATGAGTGACAAAATGAGAAGAAAAAAAAATCACAATATAGGATTTTTAAAGAATTTATGTGCAAATTATGGTGGAAAATAAGTATTTGTATTACAGCTGTGGAAGAAGAATTATTGAAAACAAAATGTTTTGGCTAGCAGTGTCATTGTAGAATAACACATTTTCTGATGTATTTGTCAAATATTGCACAAATATTGCATAGATTTTCTTTAGCTGGAGCCCTGAACATCATACTAACATCTGCTGGGGTGTATGGACATTTTTAAACATTTCTATTGTTAAAATGCCTATAAATATATATAAAAAAAAAAAATTGGATTTTGAAGCACAAAAATACAAAGGGATGTTATACTGACACCTTCTGGTGTGGAAGAAACATCACACAACAATTTTTTTTTTTTTTTTAGCTACCAGAATTATTATTTTTTTAAATACTCTTTTGCAAGCATATTTGTTACTCATGATGGAGAATCTCTATCACCTGTTTTCAAATAGAGCGGCAGTTAATACGCAGAGCCGTAGATCACTGACAAGCTACGATGTGATTTGCGATACTGAACCCGATATTGCATAGCATGTCAATGATTTACAGCTCATGTGATATATTGCCCAGCCCTAACGACTACAAGTAATTTCCTGATTTTTATTTATTGTTTTATTTTTTTAGCATTGGTGATAAAACATGACACCTACTGGTGCGGATGAAACATCACACAAAGGTTTTTCAGTTACAAATACCACTGCAGAAACATTAAGATTTTCACTATTTTAAATTTAATCCGTTCGCCTCTTAAATTGCAAATATGTTTTATTTTTAATACAGTTCAGTTTTTTTAAAGACTTGACCTGACTTGATGCTTTATCTTGAGCTCTCCAGAGATAGTCAAAAACCCGCACAGTGTGGCAGTAAGTATGCGAAGAGAAAAGAAGATAGGGAGACGGTGTCCTTTGGGAGAAGGCAGAGGTTGTGAGCACAGTGGAGACAGACAGCCAGTAGATGACAAAAAATTTATGATGCAGCAGAGCTCCAGGCACAAAGGTCCCTGACAGGTGAGACCATATTATAGATGAGCTGTGCATGATGATGTCGGCAGGTGTGTGGCAACTGGATTTTTTTTAAAGATGGCGGTAAATTATTTATAAACACAAGCATAAGTATAAGAAAAGAGGCATCATGATTAATGTAAAAGTAAATGTTTCTGTTTGTAATTTTAACCAATTTACTTCACCTCTGAAATTGTCTTTTCATCCGAAGTCACTCAGAGCCATAAAATAACGTTAACCAATCCGAAAATAACTCTAGGCATTCTTTTACATTATCTGTAGATGTTTCCATCTAGAAATTCTATCTACTTTTATGTATACAGTGATTTATATTCTGCTTTATGAACTGCGTCAAACTATGCATCTGGCCTAGTTCTTGCAAAGTAATTTAAACACCCTCATATTGATTCACTGGAGTTTGTTGCCATGACATTTATGTGTTATGTATGTTCGCCTGCCAATTGCATTTCTTAGCATTCGTTTTTTCTGGGTGTATTGGGTCTGCCTGGCTTTGTCCATTTGCCTGTATTTTGTCTCAGAACATTTTAATTTGAATTTGTCTACCTTGACTGATGTTATCTTCTCTCAATAAAGTTGCAAATGGATTATGAACTACAACCTGAATCAGCTGCATTGCGCTCTAACTAATGCCACTGGGTACGAGTTTCCACCATACTATAAAATCAATCACAATGAATGCTGAGTTAAAACATCTCAGAGATTGTACATTTTTACTGCGAGTATCAACATACCCTTGGTTTTCAGTCGCTCTCTTCTTATTTTTCTGCTTGCTGAGGCTGAAGGAGTTACCATTTTCCCCCCTTGTACCAGCACCTGGTTGTATAAAACAGACCATCTGTGTTTTATTCAGCTGTCTCTGACTACATGGAGGGAATAGAGATTGTGCTTCTGTAGCAAGTACAGTAATTACAAAAGCTCCATTAAATACTAGGAATGTGAGAAAGACCCAACACAGATGTTACAGTGAATCTGCAGAAAACTAGTGAAGAAATCATGCAGGGTGATTGGCAGCGTATGCAAAAAGAAGAGAGAGAAGACACTAAGATGTAACCAAAATCTTATACGAAAGCAGTGATACAATAAAAAATTAGGCTATCAGTATGTTCTTATTGAAATTCCCAACTGTTGATTGCAGACTTTGCTATTTTGCTAAATGTAAGCATGGTTTGAGATTATTGTTGAGATCTGACACTCAACAGGAGACATGTTTCACACTGGAGCTGAAATCATATTATTTTTTTCCTCTCAGATATCCTTTAATAAGACCGGTTTCTTGTTTCTCACCTCTTGTTTTGAACTGCACTACCCTTCGAGTGGGTCAAACAGTGGTTTTAACCTAACCGCAAGGTCCGGATCCTAACCTCTGTTATTGTTGCATGGCCTTGGATCAGCATGCTGAAAGGCTGCCAAAGAAAACCAGCATGCCATAAACACATCAGTATTCACCTTAGCGCAAGCTGCAGTTTGAAGATCTATTGTCAGAATGGCTTTTCTTGAACCTTCTCTCTTAAGTGCAGTCATGCAACAAGATTACCACCCAGGCCCTCATTTGAAATGCCTCTCCCATACCTGTCAGACCCGCGGCAGATGCGCGGCTAAGCCTTCAGATTCCAAACACCATCACTGGATTTAATCCAGGGCTGAATCTGCCTTGCTGTTTGCAACTCTGTAGTATTAACTCCATTTTCTGTTCATGCCACAAAAAAAAAAAAATAACCCTTGAGAACAATGCGGGCCAAATCCAAAAGGAGTGCATGAAGTCTCTTTTTCAGCCACATGTACATAAGCATGACCATAAATATCTCCTGCCAATTAAGACAACAGAGCTACAGGGTTATAGTTGTATCTCCAAGCTTTGACAAGGCTTGGTATTTATATCATGAGTGTTATACATAACTGAGAAGTGTGAACTGCTTGTTGATTGAAGGACTGAAATATTCACACTGGAAAAGTGTGATTCTCAAGCATGTGGAGATTCTCACGTCAGAGCAGGGAATCAATCCTGGCATGTGAAATGCACATTTTCTGCAAGAGAAAACTATGACATACATGTATGTCGGACTGGAATATGTTCTGCTTCAATTCTCTACTGCAACGCATTAAGGGGTTCAATTTGAAGTGTTTGATTTCCCAGCTGTAGAGTCCAGATGAAACAAGTACAAGGTGGTAGTTGTGGTTTGAAATATGCTCTCTGTTTTCTAACTAGTGAAGGTCATTGCGGGTGCCATCTTCAGCTAAAAGTGAATTTTACTACATTTTATTAGCCCAGAGCTATGGTAAAATATGGAATATGCTAGCTGGTTGTTGTTACACACTCATCAGTTCATAATTAAACTGATCTACTGACATAACCATCTTGAAACCATCCTAAGGTGGTAGCTGTAATATGAAAATGACAACTGGAAACTATCAGAGTCATGTAAGTCATCAATAGATGGTTTAAGATGGTTTAAGTTGTCCACCAGCTAGATTATTCCCTTCACAAGGGCCCTGTTGAGAAAAAAAAGGGGCTGATCAACCATTTCAGCGAATTAAGCCCTACCAGCTAGTAGTTTAACTGGTTAACAAACTAAACCACATAATGCATGCTAGGAACTATTTTATGGCAGTCTATTGGCACTTTTCCACTGCATAGTACGGCACGGTACGGTTCAGTACAGCTCACTTTTGGGTGGTTTTCCACTGGGAACAGTACCTGGTACCTGG
>JAUCMS010000045.1:13731396-13746111 GCA_032357445.1 Enteromius radiatus
TAATATAAATATTTCTGTGTGTGTGTGTGTGTGTATATATATATATATATATATATATATATATATATATATTAATATTATTAAGGGCAGTACCCTTAATATTATTTTCAACCTTACACTGTTTTAAGTGTGTTTATATATACATATATATCAGAGTATCATGTTTTTTAAAAAGATGCAACAAAAGATTTCTTGCTCTCTTTTTACTTTAATTTTTAATATTTGATTCTTAATTTAATGTTTAGTCATTCTTAATCCATAATATATCTGCATCCTTGCTATTAAGCATTACGTAGCTGATATTATTAGTGAAAGTTGTTAAGTGTTACCCATAAATAGTAGTTGAAGTGTGAAAGACTCACCAACTGAGCAGAAGAAGGGTTTTAGAAGTCAGTACAAATGTCTTCTCTGATGTATGCTCGTGAAAACCATAAAAACAGGCCTAGACTCTGTCAGAGGTCAGAAATGAGGATATAAAGCCAGTTCTTTAACTGGGACAGAACTGCTAATATATAAGCTAGTTCACCTACCACAACAATTCCTAGTACTGCTCCCAATGTACAGTATGATAACATCACTCTGATTTTCTTTCTGATGACCAGCCCCACCGAACAAAGAAAAGTGTGTCATATGCACCAGTAAAGTGGATGGAAAATATAATGCTTCAGTGGCCACTCTGATTTGAATGAGACAGGCTTGCAGATAGGTGGTATGAAAATTAATTTTCCATCCTCTATGATTGAGACGGGGTGCATGACAATGTGCAATAACAAGATTCCTTTCTTCAAAGTATAGAGCTGTCTCTGAGATCTTTCGAAGTTTCAGGATATGGGCAACATGTGAGCCCTCAAGCCAACATAATTCATTTCCACCAACATTTCCCTATCAACTGTAGCGGCTATAAAGTTATGTCCGTGCAATCGTAGAGCTCATATATATGAATTTCAAATGAGTTAGGAAGAAATCAGCTACAGTATACCAGCATTAAACTTAAAAAGTGTTGAGACTGAAGTTGCACAATGACGGTCTTGCATTAAAACATGATTGTTACAATTACTTGAGAATATTTGAGTATTGCATTGGTTGATGATTCAGCAGAAGCAGAAGTGTGAGAAATGGTCTTTATGAAGCTTTGCATATATCTAAACTTATTATGTTGATGCACCTTTGCAAATGCTTATTTTCCCACACATTTTGTAATGATATGAGACATTTTATAATGATATGTATAAAAGTAGCTTACTGTATGTCTACATATTGTACAGTAGCCTATGTTTGATAAGTTTTTGCTTCATAAAGTTTAACGTCCAGCTCCATTTGGTAAAGCAAAACTTTTTTAAAATGCAGGCCAGACAAACAGAATATTGTCAACATACTAGCATACTAAACACAGCTTTATTAAATAATTTTAACATGTCAATGATTATAGATAGCGTTCATCCAATTAAATAAACAATTGAAAATGCATAATTATCATCTAACATTTAAGCTTACTACTTATCACAGAATCAAAATATACATGAAATGTGTTCCACCTAGTGGTAAAAAACAGCAAATGCAGAAACTAAATTCTAATTATAATATTATATTATATTATAATATATTAGATTAGATTATATTAGATTAGATTAGATTATATAGCATTATATAGTAATATAGCTAGTTATTATCACTCTATTGTTATTATATGACTCACTTTTTTCCCTCACAAATATCCTACATTGCAGTCTCCTGTCAGGCAGTATAAATATATGTGTATTTATTTATTGTTATTGATGTTACATTCATATCTAATTTTTTCAGTTTCTGTGAATTATGTGGGGGCAATATTCACCTCAGTGTGCATTTAGGCCAACCGAAGATTTCTAATTGTTACTTAATGTCGTTGGGGATTTTTAACCACTAGATGGCAGTAAAGGAGCAAATATGGTCATTGTGTTGTTTTGAAATAAATGTATGCCTTCTTTGAGCATTATAATTAGTTAAAAATGCAGTAGGTGTCTGTTTAATACTCGTAATGCAAGTGCTTGTGAATAACTAATAATAAACAACGATCGCATCAGACAGACCAAATAAATGAATTATTTTTGTTCCAAAAAACAATTTGCTATTGAAGTGCATCATGCGCTAGTTTACTATCGCATAATATAACTGTTTAAATGCGTTTTGTTTTCGATCTATTAAGTAAAATGTTTGTCCTTCGTCAGCATATAGGGTCAACTTTAGTTGAGTGAAGAAGAAAAGAACCAATAAAATTGCAGATAAAGTTTCTAAGCACCTCATTCTTGTGCTGACGCTATTACTGAACAACCAATAGCAGCCGACTGGAGGAGGGGCTAAACAGCTCTGACAAGCACACTTGAGAAGGGTAAACAGCTCTCACCTCATGGACGCAGATTCAGCGCTAAAAGAGAGCTGGGAAGTGAACGCAGCCACATATTTGCCAATTCTGGAGGTAAGTACCAATAAAGCTCATTAGGATGAACTTATATTGTATTGATAATCTGGAATGAAAAGTGCTAGGACTGTTTTTAACGTGTACTTCAGATAGCTGGCTAACAGACGTGCAAAACACACGTGCCGTCTTTTGCATGTTTTTATCTGGATGCTAACAATATTATATACTTCTGTAATATTTCTTTGCATAGATTGGCGATGTTACACGTGCATTGTGCATGTGTTTGATTCTGTTCACGTGGTCATGAGAACATTATGTAGTAGCATTTAAATATTCATTTAAAAATCCTCTCTGCGTACAGTAATATTTTATCTGTTCATTGCGCTGTTTGTTGGCATGCATAACTCTGCCAAAGCACAAGGCCTGTTTAGACTACATTTTCGCTCTTCCTCTTTAATGCTTTAGGATTGCAGGTGATATTTTGTGCCAGAAATCTTGCAAAACAGTAAGAGTTGGCATAACATTACATATGGCATGTATGATTTTTTTATTATCAGTATTTTGTCTAAACTTCTGATAGAGAAGCAAGATAATGCATGTTGAATTAAGTTAAGTTGCAAACTAGCAAATGCTTAAAACTACAAAAACACAAAACTGTTTGCCAGTGAAGTAGTAAATTAGTGTAATTCATTATATATTTCCTTTTTTGTGTGTGTTTTTATATATATATAATCTTAAAATTCGACAAATGTATTTCAGAAGCATTCTGCTGAATAACAGTACATTTGTCTAATTTTAAGATTATTTAGATAATTTTAAAGGAAAACGAAACTACAATAATGACTAAATAAAATAAATGATTTTTGCAGGGCATTCTGTGCAGTTAAACAAAGCAAGTTCAGAGATGTGTTAATGTGTTAACCAAATGAAATAAAGGCAGCTGTTGTGGAGATCACCTCTTTGCACCTCCTTGTAAGCCTTAAGCCAAATCTTTGTTTATAATCTTTTTTTTTGCAGAGCTGCTTGGATACAAAACGTCAGCACCGGCCTAGACTTTAACTTGAATGACCCGACTGAAGGTCACAATTAATATAGCTTGTTTTGATTTTCCGTTAGTGCTTCACTGCAAAAGCAATTCATGCATCATGCAGATGACAATTAAATCACAAAAATAATTGCTTATTTGAATACATTTATGTAAATAAGGGCCTTATTTATGTTTAATGATTTTAAAATGCATATGAATGCAGATTTAGCCTATAATATGCTGAATTAGTGGATTTTAGCATATGTTTGTTTTATAGATGCAATAAATTCATACATTTATGTATAATTATTATCAACCACAATTGTCAACATTCCTGTTAGCATATTATTAACTAGGAACCATGTGCCACAGTTTTTAGTTCAGCAACTCACAACCTGACCTCAACCATACAAACAGATAGAAAATGGGTGTTTCCCCTAACTAACTGTCTGATTGGCTGTGATTTTGCTTGTGTTGTTTAGGTTCACTCATGCTAGCATTGCCTCTTAGTGATTTCCTGCCACAAGGCCTGCATCTCGAAGCATATTTCAAACTGTCATCACTCTCATTCTGCTTCTGTATAGCTGCGATCGCCTTGCGATAGGGGAGGGAGTCCTAAAATGGCTGACATTTGTTCCTTGTTTCATGATTATCTGTCTGACACCTCAGCGTGTGATGTGTTAAGAGGCATGTCCTGTTTTGTGGAGGAGCGGCTATTGTTATGGCTGTGAAGGAAACGAGAGGGTGTTGACAGTTAAAAAGATATGAGATGGCCTGAGATTGTCTGTGGAACATCATGTGTAGTCTTTAATATCATACACAGGCGGCGTTTCGTTGACTTGAGATATCATGGGTGGAATAAATTCTTTACAGAAATGTTGTTTTTAAGGAATAGTTCACCCGGAAATTTTAATTCTGTCATCATTTACTCACCAAATCTGTATGACTTTCTTTGTTCTGCCGAACACAAAGGAAGATATTTTGAAGATATTTTCATAGTATTTTTTTTTCCTATTATGGAAGTCATTGGTGACTTTCTAAAATAGCCTTTTTAAATAGTATTGTAGTTTGTATGTTTAATTGCCTTAAACGTGCTGCGATTGTGCCACGGTTGGTCTCTTGAACTTGAACAATGTTTTCCATTGTTAACCAACAGAGTGTTTGCAATAAGCATTGTTAGTTTGATCTGCTAAATTTCTCTGTGGCAAATATGCAGATATGTCCAGGCATGTGCGGCCTCTCTCAGGTGTAACAGTTCTGAATGCTGGTGTATTGCCAAACCACACCTAGTTGACTAGATTAGGATACAAAACATGTGCTTACACACATTTGAACATTGAAAGTGTGTTAACAAGAGTTTATTTACACCCAGGGCCAACATCAGTAGACGTCTAAAGTGACCATTGTTTACTTGGAATGCATTGTTTATCATGATCACATTGCAAAATTAGGTATTCGACTACAGTGTTACGGAACGTTGAATTTTGACCTGTTTTTTGCACATGAGGTGTTTATATCCTGCCAAGTTGCTCAAAGTCTTTTTGAGAGCTTTTTCTTTGTAGGCAAACCTTTATCTCAGGAAAGAGGCCAAGTTTAAATCTCTTTATTTAAAGGAGAGTCAAGCTCTCATCCAACCCCTACCCTCTGTTAAGCTTATTTGTGTATGTGCTCTGAAGCCTCAGAGTTTACTAGTGCAAAACTCCTTGTGTTTTCCACCTTGCTATGTAAGTAAGGTTAAGAGTGTTTTATAGTGAGAAGCTGTCAGAATACAAAATGACCCATTCATCACAAAGTTTTACAACGGCGCTCAGATTGAATCGCAAATTCATAGTTCTTCATATGCTTCTTGTAGTTCACTGTGTCTGCAGCCACTTTATAAGACAGTTAGTCATTGGTTAAAGGTTTTGACACTTGTCTCATTGTGAAAACGTTTAACCTTTGATAGAGCTGCCAAAAACTCTGATAACAGCTGTTTTGTTGATGCTGACACTCTGGTGTTGATTTTTAAAGAGACGACACGAGTCACTATTAAATATATAAATATGTACAATGTATTATTGTACATGTTTTATTCATGTTTTTGGTTGCATTTTACACTCCTGTAAAAATACCATGACTGTACCATAGTAACAGTTTGTTTTCCCATTTTGAACACCATAAAATAAGTGTGACTGTTTTCTACCATCTTTGTCAACTTAAAAACGGTTGAGGCTATTGAATCACTTCCTTTTCTCCTGTATAGTAGGTGTAAAGAGGAACCAACATGGCAGGCGACATGTTGTTGCTGATGAGAGGCCTAGCCAGGCTAAGCCAGGCTGTGATCGAGACTCAGGCCAGCTCTCTTCGCGGTAGTGGCTTCCAAGTTGTGAGCCAGAGCATGCAAATGACGGCAGAACAGGGCATGAGCATGGCAATGCAGAAGATCCAGGTGGGTACCTCTAGAAATGGTATTAGTTTCTAAAATATAAAATGGATGGTTCTGGCTATCTGGATAGTTCTGTCATTAATGTACGCACAGCACCCCATATTGACAGAAAAACACAGAATTGTTGACATTTCTGCAGATTTGTTAAAAAAGAAAAACTCAAATATCACATGGTCCTAAGTATTCAGACCCTTTGCTTAGCATTTAGTAGAGAGTTTTTCACACCAGGATTTTGGGATCTCCTCTGCCAATTCTACTTGCAGATCCTCTCCAGTTCTGTCAGGCTGGATGGTAAACGTTGATGGACAGCCATTTTTAGGTCTCTCCAGAGATGAAAAAAATTTAAATTCTGTGTTTTTCTGTCAACATGGGTTGCTGTGTGTATATTAATGAACTTCGTTTGAACTTTATTCATTAAAGAAGCTTAAAATCTAATAAATGCAGCCTCTGTGAGCATAACTTAAAAAAAGAAAAAAGAAAGAAATGCGTAATTATAACAAAATCAACAATATTGTATATATAATGTCTTATTTCCTTGAAAATAGCATTAGATGCTCACATGGCATTATATAAGAAAACATCTAATAAAATTAAAATACTACTACTAGTTATTTATTTGTCTATTTTATTATTATTTTATTATTACACATTGAACATGAGCGTCTTTACCATGTTGCTTTTAAAACGGCAATAAGCCATCCAAAGCTGTTTTTTTTGTTTGTTTGTTTTTACCAAGGCCTTTTGTGACTCATTGCTTTGGTGTATTACGGTTACATGCATGTGCTATTTCCCAATTAATCACCAGTATGGTTTTGTCTAATACAGCGTGCATAATAACGGTGTTGGGTTACACCTCTGTTGTTGTTTTTTTTTCTCCACAACACATCTAAGGTATAACTCCAACAATACGATTATGCAAATGAAATTTAGGCCTACCTGAAAATTGGATTACTGCCTTCAGAGCATAAGAGCACAGTGTGTGCTGCCAAGCTATTTATTCTATCAAAGCCTCTGGAACTTCAAAGTGTTTTGAAATGTCCTATCTCATCATTTATTATAAATAGTGAATCATATTGTGTCTGACAGCGGCCTATAGCCATGCCTATATTTACAATATAGCATTAGTTATAGCATTTGTTTATTTCAGCTCTGAAAGCATATATAATAACTAAAAGATGTTTGTTTGTTTGTTTAGGAGTTCACGGGTGGTCAGCAGAGTGTCTCTGATTTCAACACAGACATGGACTCCAAGTATGACTTCACAGCTTCAGAGGAGAACTTTGAGAGCCCATCACAGGGAGGTTTGGACAGTGATTCAGTTTTCAGGGACGCTAACACAGGTGCTGCACACACATACAGCCAGGCCTCAGGAAAGTCAAAGCTGTTTGATGGTTACAAGGACCCTACAAGCCAGTTTACTGGGCAAACGCGGTCCTATCACCAGGACCATTCTTCTGTGGGAGGCATCACAGCTGAAGACATAGAAAAAGCCAGGGAGGCGAAGCGAAACAGCTCCAAACCACATAAACAAATGGTACAGGCGACCTTTTCCAATCCTTCATCACCCATAAATAACTAGACATTTGTTTCATCTCTATATATGTCATGCATTACAGAGGATAATAGTGGCAAAGCAACTTGCTTGTTATACCTAAAATTAGTAGTTTATTTATATAAGAGCACCCTAGTGAAAAAAACAAACAAACTTGCATTTGAAATACATTTTTGTGCTATTTAAACTACAAATAGACATTTATGTGCTTAATAAAAAAATACCCTGCACCTATACTGAAAGTCTAATAAATTAGAACAACTTATTTTTTTTGAAGAATTTTGTGCAGAAGTAGTGTTGAGGTCCAACTTAATGAATACTTGACTCTGTGTGTGATTATTGCAAATATATTTCAGTTAACCTCTAAATAGCTTGTATTTGTAGACTAACATTATCCAGAGAACATACAATTTTTATTAATAGTGATATTAAAACATATTTTAGGAATAATATTGAGAAATTCATTGTGTAATACAGAAATACTTCAAATAAAGTTTCATTATAATTTTATTATAAATTAAATTAAATATATAAATTTTATAATTATAATTTTATAACAGTACTTGGTAACACTTATAGGGGGTTAGAATAATGCCTTACAGAATAGGGGGTTAGAATAATGCATTAGTTAAGCATTAATTAATGGTTAATTTGTTCACAATTAAGAGTTAGTTGAGCAAAAACACACTAGTAATTAATGATTAAAATGTTAAGTTAATCATTAATTACTAGTGTGTTGTTGCTTAACTAATGCTTGAGCGAAATGCTTTTTTGCTCAAGCGTTAGTTGAGCAAAAACACACTAGTAATTAGTGATTAAAATGTTAAGTTAATCATTAATTACTAGTGTGTTTTTGCTCAACTAATGCTTAATTGTAAACAAATTAACCATTAATTAATGCTTAACTAATGCATTATTCTGACCCCCTATTCTGAAGTGTTACCCAGTACTTTTTTAAGTTATATGTCAATATGTATGTTAATGGATTTGAAGTAGCCTGTACTTGATATAAAATAAAAATAAAATAAATTAAATTGTAGATAGTTTTATTGGACATAAATTTAGGGATGGGCGATATATATCCAACAATATATTATGTGTATCTCATCAGTAAAGCCAGTTCTTTGATTAGCGGGAAAACTCGGTCACCTGTTTTCAAAAGGAACACCATAATACATTGTTCGATATATATCGCCCAGCCCTACATAAATTTGTGGTGTGTGGTATCTGATGAGCGATCAGTATTTTTAGGTCCGTTATGCCAGAAAAGAAAGATTACATTTTAAATATATGTATCGGTAAAAATTTGTTTTAGGAAAACGCTAGCACAGTATGACCACTAAACAGCACTTTTGACTTCATGTTGTCTTTGTAGGATCAAACAAATAACAGAATTTATAGTGATTTTGAGTTAAGAAAATAGTATTTTTAAGAAAAGGATATTTTGTAATTGGAAGCACTGTTAATGCGTCTGGTTTTACAAAACTGTTTAAAGTGTGTCTCTTCTTTCTGTAGCTTAGTGAAAGAGCAAGAGAGCGAAAGGTACCAGTCACACGGCTTGGAAGACTAGCGAATTTTGGAGGTAAGGTTGCCAAAATTATTATATAGTTATTTATATGTATTGTATTGTAAAATAAACATTTGCGGGTGGTAAGGTTATGTTAAAATGTTTCTCAAAGAAGTCACCTTTTTTCACCAAAGCATCTGATACAGCAAAACTAAGTCATTCTATTATCTTTCCTGAAAAAACAGCATTTATTTAAAATATTTAACATTATAATGGTATTTACTGCTGGTTAATGTAAAGTCATTGACTTCCGGCGACTACATTTTAAATCTTAAAAATCTTACCGACCATTATATGAGCAGACATATTAAGATCACATGGCTAGCTGAATATTTTACACTTACTAAATCTCCTGTTACTGGGCTCTTTCAATGGATGAATAAATTAAGCATGGATTACAGTAATTAGGGCATTTCTACAATACCATTGGTAACTGAGAACCTTGCATTCAAACCAACATCTGAAGACCACTTCAGATTTAGCACAGCCTGTATGTGTTGTCTAATTCTGAAAGCCATATTTTTGGATTGGTATATTTGGCTTTCCAGGTTGCTGATCTTTCTAGTATTGTTGTGATGTTGATAAACAAATTTCGGGAGGAGCGCGCATGCATTATTCGCCACGGCTGGCTCCACATTAAACAATCAATCTATTTTCTACTATTTTCTTCCTTCCCTTCCTTCTCTCGTTTCGCATTCCCTCCTCCACCCCGTCTCCCGCCTTGCTTCGCGCCTTCGTGGGCATACAGGGTTTGAGTCGGGCGCCGAGCTCAGAACTCGCTAGGGCTCGGAGTCCGCCGATCTCCCAGCTCGCCCCCCGGACAGCACGGCAAACACGCTAAATTTATTATCATAAGGAAACATGATCTTGTGAAGTTATTTGTGCTCTAAACTAAGGCCTGTTGAAGAGAGCTGTCTCTCTCTCTCTCTCTCTCTCTCTCTCTCTCTCTCTCTCTCTCTCTCTCTCTCTCTCTCCTCACGCAGCATGTCAGAGCCAGATTGAGGGCTCAAGGTTAATCTGCATTTTAACCAGTAATATCGTAGACTGTGAATGCCCCTGCTTTGGATTATGAGACAGAGCTTAACCGGTCTGGGAATGTGCATCACCTGTTTCCCCTGAGATAGAGCGTCCCATTCTGGTGTGTAACTTTACCCGCTTTTGTTCTTCAAATGGCAGTCTATCAGTGATTTATCAGAGGACTAGTGCTGAATGCAGTTACAGGCGGCGAATGGATGAATATAGTCGAGGGTTTGAAGTGAAAAGTGCTCTCACATGGAACAAGAAAAGACTGGTGGTCACAGTAGCTCTCTCTCACAGGTTCACTGCACGCTAGTTTTCACTGACAGAAACTTATTGAGACGTTAAACAAATATCTGCTCTCATCTGCTGTTGGTTGGTGTGTGTGCATGCTGGGTGATTTGTTGAAGTGTTTCTCTTATCTGCCACCGTTACAAGAAAACATCTTTGGACACCTGTTTACTACAAACCCATATGTGTATAATTGCAATGATCTGTACATATGACAGTGTACTTGCATTCAGCATTCGCTAAGCCACTGATGCATTGTGGGATTGTGTGAATTTATAAGGGGAATGTGTTGACAAGCATTATGTCTTTTAGGGATCAAAGATGCCGAGTCTATTCAAGACAACTTTTAAGTGACATCCAGAAAAAGAGTGTGGTAAATTGGTAACATTATATACAGTGTCTAAGCAAATTCAGCAGGCCTAAACATTATGTGTAACGTTGAATTTGTTAAATTATTATTATTATTATTATTGATGTTTTTATTTTAAGAACATCTTTAAAAAAAAAAATGAAAATAATTATTGAAGGAATAAGTCACCTAAATTGTAATATAATTTAAGCTGTTCTAAACCTGTAGGAGTTATTTTACTTTCAACACAAAAGTTTGTGAGTAACCAACAGTTTTTAGTCCCCATTCACTTCTATAGTGTGAAAAAAATAAAAAAAATACTACAGAAATCAATGAGAACTGTAAACTTTTTTTTTTTTTTTTACCCATATTCTTCAAAATATTGTTTTGCGTTTGACTGAATAACGAAGTTCTTACATGTTTGGAACAACTTCTTCAGGGTGATAAAAGGATGACAGAATAGTTTTTTTTTTTTTAGATATTTTGTTACACATTTAAAAAGTATTTTGTTACTTATACTAATAATTTGGAGGAAATGTTATTTGTGTTAGAATATTGTGATTTGTATGTAGTTTTTATGTAGTGGTTTAATATGATAGGTGTGTCTGACCTTTGTCCTCACCTTGACCTCTCTCCTGGACGCGAGCTATCCATTTCAACCATCCTCTGGCTCTGTTCCTCTAGCTCTCGTTGGATGGTTAAATATAGTGATTAATTGCATCCAAGAATAGTATACATCACTTTGGCAGGCTTTCATGTGGTTGCGTTCATCATCTCAATTTTAGATAATGTAGATAGCCCTTAAATCAGTGTCATAACAACTGGTTTTTAGCAGCATGTTCGTTTTGTTTACCTTGTGTTTATGTTGAGAAGCATACCTCTCTGTTTTTGTAACATGAGACCTGGGCCCGTACTTTCCTTGGTCATGCCATCAGGCTGTCTGAAAGCCGTCTTGGCCAATTTGTGCCAGCATGCAAAAAAAAAGTGCCGTGCTATGACAATATGTGCACGCATTACTGTTTCTGAGTTTTAAATAAGTAGCTATAAATATTATGTAGTACTAGTAGTTCAAATGTTTGGGTTTGGTCAAATTAGCTAATGTTTTTGAAAAGTCTCTCGTGCTGTAATTATTTTATTACAAATACTCTGAAAACTGAAATATTGTGCAATATTATAACAATTTAATTTCAATCTAAAACTGCCTATCTTTATAAAATGGAAAGCAAATGTTTTGTATCTCTAAAAAGAAGAAATGCATTGTTATGCTTTAGATGTTGCGGTGTTTGAACACCCTGGCATGGCCCCTTGTGTTTTCCTCAAGTCCTTTAATTCCTGCAAGCGTAAAGGGACATAAAAAAGGAACCTGTTTAATCATCAACCACAACTGACTTAGAACTTCCTCAGCAGTCTTAATGAAAAACATTTTTCCAGGATAAAAGCTGGTGTCAAAACTGCATGTGTTTCTGTAAGGTGTGTTGGGTGATAACATGTCAGCCCCATTTCCTGCAGGTTTACACTGAGGTTTAGTTCCACTGCTACATTTACAACCAATTTCAAGCCCCTCCTAAATTTCTCAAGAGCGGGAGTGTTGCATAATCACAAAATTACATAACTATTGAAGACTGCACCAAAACTTGTTATTGATTCTCAACTCTGCCACAGCAAATGTGCTGACCACAGTGGGTTTGGAAATGCTATTTTGGTGTTTCCTTTTGTCATGTTGACATAATACAGCTCTAGTTTTGTTGTGGGTATTTTTCACAAATCCGTTTAAGTGATGCAGCTCTTTTTGTTTACGTGTTGGAAGTGCTGATTTTGAGGTGTGAGTTTGATTTATGGACCATTTCCTTTTTGTATTTTAATCCCTTGCAGGTCTTGCTGTGGGTTTGGGTATTGGAGCTTTGGCAGAAGTGGCAAAGAAAAGCCTAAGATCAGAGGAGAAGAATGGTAAGAGTTTCATTATTTGCTATAACTGAACTTTACAGTTACAGTTTGAATCGGGACAATGTATGGTGAATTACCCATGAGAACATTTTTATTGATTATTACCATGCTATCAGACATGGTATGATTACAAGTGATAAATTGCATGCAATTAGTTTTCTGTTTGTTTGTTTTTGGACTTTAAACCATTCCATTTAAAAGAGATTGAAGAGACTTGGAGTAGGAAAGAGATTGCGGGTATTTAACCCACACACAAACACATGTGCACTACCTACCATAACCCACATTAACCCTGATCTTAACCAATGTGCATCATTTGTAGCAATGAAAAGAGCTTTCTTTTTCTTTTCCAGTACAAACAGTATTGAAAATGTTGTGTGCATATGGTATTATTTACTCTTAGACAGGAAAGCACCATTGGTCTTTTGACTGTCTGTGTTTTCTTAAATTGGGCTGTATAATAATATACACACAGTAACATTTACAAAGTTTCCTGATCTAAAGTGCACTTAAATTAGCCTGCTGTCAAGGCCCAGAGGCCGTTTTAATGTAGTGAAGAGTTGTTATTGCAGCACAGATCATAAAATATTTATATGCATCTGTGTAATTGGTATGAAAAATGCCGATATATTATTGAAATGTACTCTTCTGTAAAGTTTGTCTCATTCTTGAAATGTTTAACCTTGTTCACTGCTTGTAGATGTAAATATGTGCACCCCTCCCATCATCCAGGATCTCTCAGCTCAACTTTAAATCTTCTTATGCCACATAGAGAGCTTTAGTCGGACGTACTGTACACACTGCCACTGTTGTTTTGGTTTGTTTAAAGACAATGTGAAACAGCATTTGTAGCATTGCATTATCATAAGAGTGTTAAGCATGCTGTCATTTTGAAGGTGATGAAAGTTATTACATTTTAGTTTAATATTATTACCACAGACATATTTTATTTTACATTCCAGAGCTGAGTTTTTAAATTTGAATCAAGGGTTAGGAAAGGAAACATTTGATGTTTTATTTACATTTATTTTCATTTTGCTTGATGTTTTTTTTTTTTTACGCTTTATTTATTTTAAGTGTTTAGGGTTGATTGAGGTATGTTGTCTTGTTATGTGCTTAGAATGAGCCACTTTTTACTTTGTCAAAAAAATAAATAATAAATTGAAAAACTTTAAAAAATAAAAAATTGTCATTAGATTAGTTCAGTTTTATTTTTTTTTTAAATGACCAGTTTTTGAAAATTGCTACTTTATTGCAATAATCTTAAATGTTGGGTTGCGATTTGATTTTTTTTCTCAGCTTGCTTATTTTGGTGTTTGAATCTGCACTGTCATGTTTTGTAGATGTAGACTTTAACCGCTCCAAGTATTATTTGAAAAATGCTAAAAAAAAATAAATAATCCTTGCTTGCAGCTAAAGACTCAAAGCTTTGTTCATCTCATTAAGAGAATACTAAACTGGTTATTTTCAGATATTTATCTGTCTACAGAGTTGCATTATAACAGTCTCACAGCATATGGGAGTTAAAATGTGTTTTTAGGACAGCGGCCTGTAACTAGATCTTATCTATGTAGACATGCTGGATAATGATTACCTTTGACCTCATCATCACATCCAGAAATAGCTCTAATGTCCTCGGAGATAATGAAGACCCTGATCCAACAGTTTGTTGTAACTGGCAGCAACAATAATAATAGTTCCGCCTTTTTTCTTTGCGTGAACATTTGGGCAGTGTTATGAAAATAAACCCACTTTTTGATGTAGAAAAGTGGGAACATATTTAAACAAGCCGTTTTAGGGGGGTGTGGACAAGTCATAACGTTTATAAAGAATATCTCTTTGGTTTTGAGACTTTTAGGGATCTTATGTATGCACTAACAGCTTGTAACACAAAGAGAAAAGAGTACTTGAAATTGCATCATATGACCCCTTTAAATTAATTTTTACTCACCCTTAGGCCATCTAAGATGTTGAGTTTGTTTCTTCATCTAAGCTGATTTTGAGAGATTTAGCCCTACATCACTTGCTCACCAATGGATCCTTTTTGGATTAAAAACTTCACAATAATCTAGGCATGGGATGATAACCGGTTTCAAGGTTTACCGCGGTTTGAAAAAGTCACGGTTTCAAAACCGCAAACAAAAA
>JAUCMS010000045.1:13746211-13768785 GCA_032357445.1 Enteromius radiatus
AATTACAATACCGTGAAACCGTGATATTTTTATCCAAGGTTATCATACCGTCAGAATCTCATACCGGCCCATGCCTACAATAATCCAAAAGTATTCTACATGAATCCAGTCCTGCATGTTTGTAATTTAAAAAAAAAAAGCCATCAAGATGTTTTTAAATTCAAAACATTGCTTTCTCTAATAGAAAAGTTTTCTTGTCGAAATCAGGAGAGAAATATGCACAGATCTAATTTACCATTTACAATTAAAAATGTCCACCTACATATTTGATTAGAACTGATTTGGACTCTGTTAAAAAGCCTTAATGAAGGTTTTTGTTTGCTTCACAAGATATTAAATGATGGACTGAAGTGGTGTGGATTGTGATGTTTTTATCAACTGTTTGAACTTTAATTTTTGACGGCACCCATTCACTGCAAAGGATCTATTGGTGAGCAAGTGATGTAATGCTAAATTACTCCAAACTTTCTTTTGCATTTTGGTTGGCCTGAGGCTGAGAAAATGTTCATTAATAGGGTGAACCAAAAGTTGCGTTTTCAGTTAACAGACTTGTAATTTCACATAGGTGAAAAGAAGGCCGTTTTGGACAGCAGCCCTTTCCTATCAGAGGCCAATGCGGAGCGTATCGTCAGGACATTGTGTAAAGTACGTGGGGCTGCACTCAAGCTCGGCCAGATGCTCAGTATACAGGGTAAGAGAATACTGTTTGTACTCTATAACAAGTCACCACGTTAGACCAGGTCACTCGTCAAGGATTTATTGAGGCTACTGAGGCTTCCTACATGACTGAGTGTATTCATAACCCACGGCTGCTTCCACTGTTGGAATGGTTGTAAGTCATGGCCGCTCTTAAGTTAGACTAGTACGTGATTGAGGCCTGTTTGGGTTTTACAGCCTGGTGATATGAGTGACTGTAATCCCCTTACGAAAAGGTGCAGAGAAATTGGAGATGTGGTTTATTTCCTCTCTGATATGCAAAGGTCTAAAGATAAAATAACCTCATCTGTCTTTCCTTTCGTTATTTTCCACACGGTGGTGGAAAATGGATGCTTAATTTTCTTCTAGCTGACTGTTCAGGGTCCTCAAATGCTACCAGTCTCAAATTTATTTGTTATCATGTTCTTAAAGATCTTTTTATTTACAAGCTTAAACCATCTTTTAATCATTAAGCAGCGACACAATTACAAAAACAAGCAAATTTCTTGAGCACCAAATCAGCATCTTACAATGATTTCTGAAGGATCATGAGATACTGAACGCTGCTGAAAATAAAGCTTTGCAGTCACAGAAAATGTCGTTTTTAAGTACATTAACAGTTATTTTATATTGTAACAACAGTTTTTTTTTTTTTTACAACAAACCTGTTTTTACTGTATTATAATCAAGTTTGTGTAGTCTTGGTTAAGCATAAGAGATTTCTTTCAAAAGCACTTAAAAATCTCCAAACTAAGTAGGAACTAGTACTGTGAATAACGGGTAACAAACTATTTCCTTTCCAATTCATAACTCTTGAAAAGTCATTGCCTCACGTCCTTGAATCCACTTCTCTCTGCGTTGACTAGTAACTCAAACATTGTCTCACTTCTTCAGTGACACAAATGGCTCTCTTCTCTGTGCAAATATGTTGATTATTTCTGGTAGGCATGTGAGGTCATTCTCCCCCGCTCTCTGTGCATTAGTAAATATTGGAAAGCAAGAAAGCATCCGTGTCACCCGATCAAGAATGCAGGGCTTAGATTAATGTAGCACAACGTCCCTGCATGACATTTCCAAACGTTGGTCGCAGCTCATGCACCGTGTCATTCTCATCAAGATAGGCAGTATTTTGTAAGCTGCAGATCCCTATGACTGCCAGTGAAGAACAGCGCTGGCATTGGCGAGACTCAAAATAAGCCCACGGCTATGCCAGAAACGTGACCTTTACGCTACACTTCAGGAAGTTTTGAAAGGACAGCACACACGATCACCCATCAAGACATGATAAAACTGGAGGGAGAGTTTCATGCTTTACTGACACATGTTTTGTTTTGTTTTGCTTTGCTTTGTTTTTTGTTTTCAGCTATTTTTTCAGCTGAGAAAATGAAATGCATCGCACTTTGTTGGATTAAAAAAAAACACGGCAACTTTAAAGATCTCTCTTTCTCTCTCTGTCTCTGGCTTCTTTAGGCTTGAGAGTGTTTACAGTGGCGTACATCTGTCACACAGTTTCTTCTTGTGAAACCATCTCTAAAATCCTGTTTAGGGTTATGGATTGAGCTGAGTAAATCTGTAATATGACAACAGATCTATGAAAGATTAAGCAACATGAAGCGCAAGACTATATTGTATTGTAGGGCATTTGAAAATTCTCTTTTTCTATGAATTTATTGATTTGATGTAGAAAATAAAGGTACCCATTATACTTAAGTAGTTCAGTCCTCATTTACTCACCCTCCAGTAGTTCCAAATCTCTATGAATTTCTTCGCTCTGCTGAACACATAGGAAGATATTTTGGGTCACCATTGACCTCCATAGTATTTATTTTCCTACTATGAAAGCCAATGGTGACCCAAAACAGCCTGGTTACAAATTTCCTTCAAAATGTCTTCCTTTGTGTTCGGCAGAACAAAGAAATTCATACAGATTTGGACCTATTGGAGGGTGAGTAAATGAACTATTCCTTTTAACCACATCTGATCATAATTGAGCAGCACCGAATACAAAGTGATCCAATCATTCAGACCACATTCATTGGTTAGGAAAGCATTTGGACTCATCACATTTGTTGTGTAAACACTAATGTGTCCTACTCACCTCTCCGTGAACCTTTGCGCATAAGCCGTTATTTACAGCAATTATATGTCAACTAGCAGTCATTAGAGTATTAGTAGACTATCTGCTTAGTAACATTTTCTTTTGATGGATCCACAACATCCTTTGAGAAGCTATATATTTTCAACTAACCCTAAACCTACCCTAACAGTCTACTATGAGAGTTAGTAGACATAAAGTTCCAAAATAATGAAAATGATTTGACGGGTAGTTACAAAGTTACTTCGGATCACCCAGGAAGGATGATAGTACAAGCTATAAACAGGGCTATTATTTTAATTTGGCATTTGTTGAAAAATAACATTGTACTATACCAACGCTGGATGTGTGTTTAATGTTTCAGATGATGCGTTCATCAACCCACAGCTGGCCAAGATCTTTGAACGTGTGCGTCAGAGTGCTGACTTCATGCCCATCAAACAGATGATGGTACCATCTACTTAAACTGCAAAAAGTTTTACATCTGAAAATCCTAGAAATTCAGAATTTTAAATTAAAAACTACACATCTCTTGCTTTATGATTTGTGCAGAAAGCCTTGAACAATGACCTGGGTCCAAGCTGGAGGGATAAACTAGACATGTTTGAGGAAAGACCCTTTGCTGCTGCCTCTATTGGTCAGGTCCATCTAGCCAGGATGAAAGACGGTCGAGAGGTTGCCATGAAAATACAGGTTGGTTTCAGACTGAAAATACTATTTTAAACTTCACCCTTAAAAATAAAGGTGCTTCAAGATGCCGCAGAAGAACCTTTTTTGTTTAAATGGTTCAATAAAAAAACTTTTTAACATCTGGAGAACCTTTCTGTTTCGCAAAATATGGCATTGCTTTGAAGAACCTTTTAAGCACCTTTTTTTTTTTTTTTTTAAGAGTGGTCCTGACGATCAATAAAGCTTGATAAGGTGAGTTTATGGTTAATTTAGGACATCACGCAGGATCAAACAATTTTATCTTTTTGCAGCTGATAGTCATTGGTCAATCAAAGGTGATTTTATTCATAACCCTTTGGGTATATCATTCAGAGGAACATGGTTTCTTTGTGCTACGGCTGCTTAAGGCTAACAATGTTGCGCCTGTGTTAGTGCATTCCACACCAAAACAACAAAGCTTTCCTTATGTTACATACATGTACTGCAAAATGCCAATTTTTAACAGCCTCCTAATAGGTCAATTTGGAGCACCAACTGCTTGAAGTCCAAAGAGCAATTACCACTAACTGCTTTTGCAATGTTTATGATAAGATAACCTAAATCGGGATGTCTCTCCTCTATACTTTTTTTAGCAAAACAAACAGTTTTGAAATAAACTAGCCCACCAATATGCACTCAACAAGGTGAAGGCTGTTTTGCTGGAGGTGTATTGTGTTGCGTTTGTTGTCAGTGGTCCATATGTTCTTCCCACTGATGCTCTTTACCGGTTTGAACTTGTTTTGGTTCACGAAATGTACTGCTACTGTGTAATGGTTTCTGAGTCTACTCTTGGTTTCTGCAGTACCCCGGAGTCGCACAGAGCATCAACAGCGACGTGAATAACCTGATGACAGTCCTGAGCATGAGCAACGCCCTTCCTGAAGGTGATGACCATATATTTGATTTTTAGAATTCTAGGTAAATACATTTTTAAAAATGCATTGCGTCAAAAAGCGCCTCAGGTTATTTCTCAATCCCACCACTCCATTTACTTCCTGTCTGATTTTTAACAAACATAAAAGCACACAAATCAAATATAAAAGGTCAGCTTGTGTCACCTGATGTACTATGATGTATGATGCAAGAAGCAGATGCAGTTATGCAAGTTGTGCAAGGTTCCTGAAAAATTAATTTTTTACAGTAAAAGTACACTACCATTTTCAAGTTTGGGTTTTAAAATTTGTCTCTTAAGTTCACAAAGGCTGCATTAATTTGATTTAAAAAATAAATATTATTGACAATATAATAATATAAATGTTTTGGCTACCAGTATCCAAATTCAAAATAATAAACCCATGAAATTGTGCTGATTTTGAAACATTCATTGACCCCATTCTTGACCCCAACACTCAAATCTATGTTTAGTGTGTTTCAAACTGAGAACTGGGTGCTCAGGGACTGTTGGGTCTCAGTGGGCCGATGGATCTCAAACTGCACGTTGACCAATCAGAACCCCCGAGCTTTGCACACAAGCTGTGTCATGGTTACAACAGTGTCCACTGCTGCACAATCAATGCCAGTTAAATGTTCAGCTGTCAGAGAAGCCTAATGCTCCAAACATAATCTGAACTTTTATTTGAGCATGTAAATGCCACCACAGTGTTAATGTTTTTAACTGTAAAATATTTCCTGCTGGCACACTACAGCAAAAGAAATAACTGACTTATTAGCTGGTGAAAATAATAGTGTTCTAATAATTTTGGCCACCACTGTAAACTGGACATAAGTATATATTTATGTTTAATATCATATTTACTTTTGTAGTCTTAAATTATACTGACAGGAATTTATGGTAAACTAAATTGAACTTGAATTTCAATAGAAATTTGCATGACCTCTTTAAAACATGAAATTATTAAAAAATGCGATGTGATTCACGATACTGATTTCATGAGGAACACTTTTAAGTGTTCTTAAAGCATGTCTATGAAGTAGTGATTTTGGATTAATCGCATCCAAAATAAAAGTTTTTGTTTGAATAATGTGTGTGTGTTCTGTGTGGATTTATGGATGTAAAAATTCACACATACAGAATATGTCTTGAAAATATTTACATGTCTGTTTATATTTATATTACTGTAATTTATATTATAAATACACTTAATACATAAAATAACTTATTTCTCTGATATATATATGTAACGGAGGCCAGCAAGTAGGTGCTGTGCGAGTAAACCTCCCTCCCCTGACCTCAAAAAGAGGCGCTCTAGCGACTGATGCTAGAGGTCATGGCCTTTAGCCTCCTGGTTAGAGCGCCCGCCTCCCACGCCGGAGAGCTGGGTTCGAGACCCGCTCGGAGCGAGGACGAGTCGTGGTGGAAGCGGACCTAGGGGGGTTACATATATATATATATATATATATATATATATACACATAATATACACATAATATACACAGTACATACAGCAGTACTATAATGTGTGCTCCAAGTACACTTAAGTAGCTCTTTTTTTCAAAATGATAATCTGCAAGTACATTTTGTTGTTAACGCGTTTACAATTACATTCAATTAGATTTGAAGTACACTACAAGTATGCACACTAAAGAATTGTGATAACCACCTCTTGGTGACCTTTTTTTTTTTTTTTTATAAATATGAACTAACCTACTGACTCATGTCTGACTGTGTCTGTGAATATGCAGGTCTGTTCCCGGAGCATTTGATAGATGTGATGCGACGTGAGCTGGCGCTGGAGTGTGATTACATAAGGGAAGCCAAGTGTGCTCGGAAATTCAAGTGAGTGAATAAAAACAACTGGGAGACATTTTTCTCACCACTTATTCAGGGCCATCCCATCATTGTATTCGTTAATCTACCCCTCTATAAAACCATGGGCGGGCTGTGGGTTTACAGGCGGAACACAGGACATATCAGGCTGCGATGTGCCTGATATCCCAGCTAAATCTATCCTGTGTCATAATGCCTTTGAAAGGAAGGTTTATGTACACGAAAATAAACACTACAACTGCTCAGAATGATTGTGCATGTCTGTATCCTCATATAACAGCTTCTCTGGAGCGTTGTGGCCTCAGCACAGGGCTAAAAATAACAGACTAGCATGTAGGCCAGGGATTGAATGATTTGATCTTAAGGAACAGTTTGCGTGCTGACGCTATTTTAAATATAGCACAAATGGAAATAATAAACATTGACAACAAGGTCGTACCCTGTGTCCTGTCCTCTACTGGGACTCTGACTTCACGGGGCTGGGCGGAGCGGATGGACACATGTTCCAAGAGAGAGATATGGTTACGTACATGCTTTCAGGGTCTTTAACTTTTAAGCAGACCAATGAGAGACTCAGTGTTCAGGAGATTAGCTCTTTTCAAAATGATGTAACACTTTTGTTTCCTGCAAGTATTGATGTTGTTTAGACGCGTTGTGCACACAGCCTCATATCCGGAAGAGCTGAGGAAATAATCAAACACATTCTTCTAGAATATCTTCTCTTTGTCAGGTAGTCTAATTGATTTTATTGAACTGGTCCATATGGACTTTTGACCTTTAGATGATCTGTGGTTACTAAACTCACAGAACCTGTATTTCTGTTATCTGTTTGGACAGTTTCTGTAAAAATAAACTTGTTTTCTTTTTAAATGTATTTTTTATGCCCCATTTGCATGTTTTCTTATTTTAAGAATAAACTTCAATTAAAAATTTCACAGAAAATGATTATCTAGCCCATATTTTGCAGCGCTGAAGTGTGCAGCATCCTTTTTAGCAATTACATATTTACTGCCACTGGATTACGTTACATGTTGTGTAAATCTGTGTGGTCAGAGTATGTTGTCATCTTTTGATACACAGTAGATAGATAAAGCCCTGTCACATAGCATCAGTATAGCTACTTCTAATAATAACTTTTCTCATAGCTAGATAGTTTTCAAATATCTAGCTTGACTGTATTTCAAAGCTGACGTACCCATTATTGCATGGCAAGCTGTAATTTAAAGCTGACGTACCCAAATTTTAGGCTTCACTGTGAATCTCTTCACACCTAGAGAATAGCATCACGGCTTTTCCCACATCCCTTCAGAAGCTGACGTGTGTTTGTGTATGTGTTCATCATCACGTCCTGTCTGTGGTGCACGTGCTGGGTGGCACTCTTTTACGGGGATGCTGACTTGTGTTCAGTGACTCAGAAGCTTTGTGGTTTTTGGCAGGGAACTTCTGAAAGATCACCCCTTCTTCTACGTGCCAGAGGTAATCGACGAACTCAGCAGCCAGCACGTCCTCACCACAGAACTGGTGCCTGGATTTCCCTTGGATCAGGCTGATGGGCTTTCACAAGAGATGAAAAATGAGGTATTAGCTTGATTTAAGGCTTTTTAAGACCTTTACAAAAGTGACCCTAGACCACAAAACCAGTCATAAGTGTCAGTACTGAGAAAATCACCTTTAAAGTTGTCCAAATGACGTTCTTAGCAATGCATATTATTAATGAAAAATTAGGTTTTAATATAATTACGGTCGGAAATGTACAAAATGTTTTAATGGAACATGATCTTTATTCAATATACTAATGATTTTTGGCATAAAAGGAAAACCAATCATTTTGACACATACAGTGTATTTTTGGCTATTGCTACAAATATGACTTATCATTGTTTGAATTTTTAGAAGGCACAGTTTGTTGTCAATTCAGTACTTTTTTATGGCTTAAATTTGTTACATCTAAATTGAACTCTTAAGGACTCACAGAAACCATAAACATTTGTTACTGAATTATGAATTGGTTGCTACCTTATTTGATTTAAATATATTTTCAGCTTACTTTCCTCTCCTGTTATTTACAGTAATTAGCATAATTAAACTTTAGCGAGTTACGTAAGCACATAAGAATTTGGTCTTCTATCAGGCCATGTTACATTCTATGATGCCTGAGTCACATGGTCTCAAACGTGGCCGGGAATTGAAGCCAGTGAGCTTCCTGAAGCATTATCGCCACCTGATGGTGGAAGTGTTTCATTGCATTAGTAGGGCAAAGTGTAAACAAGGTCATATCCATACCAAAAAAAAAGTTAAGGAATGAAGTATAAAATGAATAAACTGTGTTGACCCAATCGTGAATGGAGGAAATTATGCAGACTGACATAAATGAAGGCAATAAATGTGATTGAAATTTTTAAACAAACCATACAACTGAATTAAATGCTCTTCATTTATTTAGTTTGTAAACACCGCATTAAAGCATTGATTTTGTTTTGAGTTAGAACTGATTTATGACTTCATGCTAAGTACTACTAAAAGTGCTTATTAAAGCATAAATACTGTGGATTTAAAGCGGTGTAGTAACCATACTTTTTATTCTTCCACAGATCTGTGAGAACATCCTGACCCTGTGTCTGAGGGAGCTGTTTGAATTCAGATACATGCAGACAGATCCCAACTGGTCCAATTTCTTTTATGATCCACAAACCCACAGGGTAAGAGAAAATGCCACTATCACTGATCTTTCCTGGCTGTTTTCACTACCAGTAATCAGTGGTAAATGGCATCTATTTCCAATTGAGTTGCATTTACTATTATTAGAATGATTTCTGAAGAATCTACTAAAACTACTAAAAATTCCACTTTACAATCAGAGGAATAAATTACATATTAAAATCCAAAGTAGAATTTTTAAAACAATATTACCTTTTTTTTTTTTTTTTTTTTTACAAAATTTTATTAGAACATTATATTAACGTCCTGCCAGGACCACTGTACATATTGATTTTATTTATTGGAAATCTAAAGTAAGCGTGTTTTGGCTTCATATCTTGATATAATCAAGCTGTTCTTGAATCCACAGGTTGCTTTGCTGGACTTTGGTGCAACAAGAGGGTTTGATGAGAAATTCACTGATCTTTATATTGAGGTAAGACATATAAAACTAAAAGTAAATGAATATTTTATTGCTTTAACTGATTGCATCTTTCTCTTTAAAACAGATCATAAAGGCTGCAGCAGATGGTAATCGAGAAGGAGTGCTAAAGCGATCCATAGACATGAAGTTCTTGACTGGTTATGAGTCAAAGGTAATAATATACAGATATTTTTGTTTTAAGCTGCACATATTACAAATAATGGTGTTAACACAACCTCTACTCCTCATCCAGTCCATGGAAAATGCCCATGTGGATGCTGTGATGATCCTGGGTGAGGCATTTGCCTCCGAAAAGCCATTTGATTTCGGGGCGCAGAGCACCACAGAGCGTATCCACAACCTCATCCCAGTCATGCTAAAACAACGCCTCATCCCTCCGCCTGAAGAAACCTACTCCCTGCACCGAAAAATGGGCGGCTCCTTCCTCATCTGCTCCCGCCTGAATGCTCAGCTTAGTTGCAAAGATATGTTTGAAGAGACCTACAGCAATTACTGGAGCAACAAGAAGAAAGGACCAAGCCAGTGACAGATACAGGAGAAACTCTGATAAGCACAAAATGCTCTGGCCAATCACTCGAATGTAAACTAGTGGCACTTTTCTCGACTGACCCAACCGTACCATCATACATGTTTGTTTTTGGCTTTTGTTTTTCCTTTTGAGTGTGTTAATGGGAAATAATATCCATGATTTATCCATGGTCATTTGGTGCAAAGATTGCTATTCAAGCGGATGTATCCATGTGCCTACGGAAATTCCTATTGGTTACTCATCAGGTGTGATGATTGGCTGTAGAACATTTCATAACCAAGCCAACAGTTTGTTTTTTCCTGGCTTCTGGACTACATTTGTGAGGACCGTCTCCCTAAATCAGTATATTAACTCTTATGTTTATTGTTTGAGAAAGCATTACATTGTGTATTTTTGTTTTTTGGTTTGTGATTTGTGGATATTACGCACAATATTGGCCAAAGTATGAAAAAGGGAAGTCCCTAAATGAAAAGATTGGAAGTCAGGGCAGGTTTGGATTGCTACAGTCACATATTTGTTATCAGTGTGTAGGCTGGCTACAAGCTTGCTTGTTTTAGCCTGCTAAACCAACTACTTTGTCATAATGCATTTTAAAAAACTAGGATATTAATAATGATGGCATGAGGTATTACTCCTCTGATGTGTGAGATGTACATGAACTTAAATGTGCCTGCATTAAGGTGAGAACTTCATCAGAAGCATTATGGTTTGATATCAGAGCATTAATGGAAAATGTGTTTTTCTAATGTTCCTGCTATTGGCTTTCTTACTAAAAAAAAATTTGATAAAATTGTCTGAATATATTAAATTTTTGGAATCAACACACCAGTCTTAAATGTTTATTAGCAGGCTTGTTGGGGTTTTTTTCTTGTATGACCGTACAAAACATAAATACATTGAGCTGTCATTTTCAGTGATTGACAGTTAAAGCAAGACTTTTTATTTATACAAGTACTGGTCCAAGACAAACTGAAGTTTAACCAATGCGTTTTCATTTGTTGGACACCTAAAAATACCATGATGTGAGTCATGGAAGAGCACATTAACATGTTCCACAATGTTCCTTTGAGATGATGCTGTATTTACGCTGGGGCATGTGTAGGTAGGATTGAAGGTATGATGCATTGTCACCAGTACTGCTGGTTTATCACCTGTAAAGACAGATTAAGAGTAATTTTAACATTCGAATTTTAGTGGTCCAAGATGCAAGTGCAATTTGGTGTAAGAAGGACTGAACCTATGAAATTACCATTTGCAGACTAGTCCTATAAATGTTACATGTTTCAAGGAAACCTCTATTAATTTGGTTAGATTTCTCTCAAATACAATATTTCGATATTAGAACATTTTTTTAACTAGTCTTCATATTATACAGTAAGTAATTACCTGGAATTTTCTTAAGTGCTTCTTCAGTGTCAGTTCCAGCTCGTGATGTCACAGGATTGAAGGCCAGTATCAACTGACAGGCCCATATATCAGTCTCTGTAACTCCCCTGAGCTGGGCAAGAATTTGCCTGTCAGCTCCCAAGGTTTGACCACAAACAAATGGATGCACTCTGACTGAAGGCTCTGCAAAAGAGAAATGTACTGTATTAGGAGGGTGGGTATGAAATGTATATGGAGAAGAAAAAAAAAACTCTGGTTAACCTTTTTACAAAGCTATGTTTGCAAATAATGTGGTTTTGAGGACTTGGATGAAAGGGCATGTATTCTCTTATTTTTACTAACCATGAGTCTGCACAGGAGAGTTCATATCTGTTGGGATTGTGTTGGGAAATGTTCTCTTGTTTGACGTTCCCTCTTTATCCCAGTCCTCTTTTCTAGCAGGTGCCTCAGTGAGACTGCTCAAGACCTCAATGTACGGTTTCAACGATGCCTGTGCTGCTTTGAGCTGATCCTCCATTTGTCTAAATGCTCGAAGAGACTCCTTCAAAACATCCTGTACTGCAGCATCATCTAGGAAAAAGTCATATGGCCACTATGAAACATCTCTTTAACAAACAGAGCTCTGTTGGTTCTCTGCAGCAACTGAAAATGGTATTGTCATAAGTAACTCACTGTTTTTGTGCTTTAATTGCTTCACGGCACTGGCCAGTTTTTCTGGGCCATGGTGAAATGAATCCTTTAGGAATCAAATAAATAATTACAGATAAATACTCACTTATCTATTATATAAAGAATGCACATATGCACACAATTTACATTGTATTTGGTTTCTGTAACATGACTTTGTAGTATTAAATATATACAATTACCCCAAAAAGTAACAATTAAAATTAGATTAATGTTAAATTACATTAATAATAAATATTTGCGCACCTGCTGGTTGTCAGATGTTATGATGCGTCCCAATGTGCATACTATCCATCCAAATTTCTATGTCATGTTAGTATTTTTCAATAGCCTACTATTTTGGGCAGATAGGGTGGATAGTACACTAATTGGCGCGTAGGGTTACTGTTTGAAGCCGTTCATCATTAAAGTAATAAACCACACCTGTGTGAATATCAGTTTTGAGCAAATGGCCTCAAACTGGCATCCAAAATAGCATTTGGTTGTTTGATATTTTGTAATCTAATACCATGAAACTCCTCCTCTTTTAGAAGTGAATATTTTTGGAGGGCCAGTAAAGCATCTTGACCAAACACATTACCTTCACTGTATCTGTGATAAGTGTCATAACTGTCCTTCTGAGCTGAAAGTTCCTAATACCAGGAAAAAGCTCATTCAGATCCTCTCTTGTCAAAGTAAGTATCTGAGCATCTGCAATGCCTGCATCTAGAAACAGATGGACATATTAGAATATGTCACACTGCAAGACCTTAGTTAAATACATTTGTTTTTTACATTTGTCTTTGGGGTGTGATAGATAAACGGCATTAGAAACATTATCAGGTGACATACATACCATCTAGGACACAAGACTGAGAGATTTCATGGATTTTTTGTCGAAGAGCTCTACCCTTCTTGGAAACAAGGAAACCGATAGTAGTTAAATTTTAACCCTGACACAAGAAACCTTTTATATAGACTTCCTTGCCAGCACATACCATAATATCTGAAGCAACAGTAGTGTATTTTGTATTGTTAATATTAGTTTAATTTAAAAACATTTTGCATGTTTGCTAATTGTACCTTTTCCTTGGTGAGCGTCCATGTAGTTGGATTTATCCACGATAATCCACTGGGAAGCCACGACGATGACCCTGCGCTATTCATTTCTGTTGTACTGAAACTGAAAGTTATTGCTAAAACTAAAACAAAAATGGTTCTGTATTCACACTGACTCCGGTTCAGTCACGGCTTCTCAACCGCAGTAAGGAATAAAAACAGGGGCGTGTCAAAATCTGATCTAGGACCTGCAGTTTCCTGCGATAGGTTGTTTCGGAAGCTCGTTTTCTCATTGGCTGGTGGATAAAAGGGGCGTATTATGTATGAAGTGGTCTCTCCGAGAGGACGGTAATGTTATAGCTACTCTTGACTGTTTTGTGAACATTGAGTGTTGAATATGCCTTTCTAAATTTAAAGTCTAGAGTATATCGATGTAATACAGATTGTATGACGGTGGCATGCATCCGCAGAGGGTTAATTTGACGTAGTGCCGTCATGCCATATTTTTTTTGGCTAGGAATATTGGTGGGCAGTGATGGTGGCAGTGGTCTTGAAGACTACACTTATGCACTGCAAAAAAGATGCATGTAGAGCTGCATGCAGATATAGTTCATGCATTCAGATGTGTTTTATTTTTCAGATTCTTCCAATCTGCTTGAGGGACACTGAATTAATGAAATAACGAAATCCACATAGCAGCTGAGCTTACCTAAATGACTGTTATTTATTTGTTTTTGATTATGATAAAATAATGAACTAAAGTAGATAGTAGTGGATCCCTATGCCTCTTTGTATCTAGCACTGATTTAAGTGGAGTAGAATCATGGATCAGACCCAGGAAAACATGTCTGCCACATGTGTACCCAGCAAGAGAAAAATGTCAAAACCAAAACTAAACCCCCAAACACCAGGTAATTCTGTATTAATGTAAGATTTATAAAATTCTAAACTTTTTGAACCCTATATGGCATATTGTGATGCGCTTGCACTCGCAGATCATGATTATGAAATGAATTAAATGTACATTATGATCTATTATGTATGTAATTTAGTTACATTGATTAAATATATTATAAATTGTTCTAAACAGCTGATTGCATTCTCAACAGATGCCATGAAATATTTGCGGGGAGAGGCTGAAGATAGTGGAATGAAATCATCCAGAGTAAGTTCAAGCATTCTCACAATGAGTTCTACATCAATATGTCAGTTTATAGAATATATTTAGGTAATTAATATACAGTAATTAAACACGAGATCTTCAAAACTAACATTGTTAATGCATTTTTGTTACTGAATCTTAGAATGAGAGGACAAGCTGTCAGAAAATAAAGAGAACTTACACCAGAAAAAAGTGAGTTTTGTATGCCATCCTTTTTCGGTTATCTAATGTTAACTGTATTTAACCTATTTTAATCATTTAGTTTGATCTCAGAATCAAAAAAAAAAGTTTGCCCCTGAATTACTGAATTAATGATGGTGTCAAAATGTCATGTCTTAAGGTACCATGATCTCCAGCCTGTGGTAATGAGACCTACAGAAGATTCAGATCATGGGTCATCTTGCAGCTCAGTTATTACATCCAGTTTGGCCAACGGTTCGGAAAGCCAATATATGCACACTGACCACACTAGCGAAATGATGGGAAAAACTGATGAATCCAGTTCAGACACTTTAATAGAGACAAGTAAATACAGACTTAAATATAAATAGAATAAATTGATTTATGACATTTTAAATAATGGCCAAGAGTTTAACAAGTTTTTATGTTACAGATTTTAAGCTAAAGAAGAAGCACAAGATCAGCCCTCAGGAAACTGATCATCCCTCCTTAAAAAAGTACATAGAGGAAGTAAAGCAGTCAGGTATGCAGTTCTTAAGTTTTTCTTCTATAATTTATCATGCAACATTAATAGTTCAGGCTATATCTCTTTTGTTTAACAGTACCTGTTATAGTTCCTGTTGCTCAGATCACTCAGAAGAATCAGATTACGGTCAGGACACAGGAGCAGAAATCATCTCAGCACACCAAGAAGGAGTCTCCTGTTTATCCACCAGGTAAATGGCTAGATAAACACAGCACAGACATGTTTTTTTATTTATTCATAATATCTATTTTGTGTTTTTTTTTACAGGAAGCCAGGAGGAAAAATGGCAGCTTCATATTTTGGCAAAGGGTAGAGTAAGCTGCCCAAAATGCAAAAGTGTTGGAAGAAAGACAGTGGATGGGTTAAAGAAGCACCTGGAAACCTGCAAGTTGGTACGGTCATAAAAGCAGTTTCTGGGATAATTTTTTTAGTACTTGTCTAAATTCTGCACCTGATTTTGTCTTTGCTCTTCGTATAGAATCCTTTTACATGTCCACACTGTGGGAAGCAACTGAAAACTTCAACTGGAATGAAGTACCACCTCATGGCTGACCATAACAACTTGGTTAGTTTTCTTTTTTTTGTTTTGTCTTTTTCTAAACTGGTAGTGACACTGACAGTGAAAATGATTGTAGTATTTTTTTGTTTTTGTTTGTTTTTTCAGCCCATTCCAGATACAGGGAATGACCTTGTTGACCAAGCAGTAAAGGAGAAATTACGAAAAGTATTAAAAAGGATGGGCAAATTAAAATGTTCAAAAGAGGTGTGATCATTTATCTGTGTTAAATGTGTTAAATGCAGGTTTTGGGGGCTTACATGTGGAAATGGGAAATATTAGTACTAAAAATAAAAATAAAAACACTACCATTCAACTTTTGGGGTCCGTTAGATTGCCTAAAAAGAAATTAATACTTTGTATTCAGTAAAGATGCACCCTGTATAAGAAATAATAATGAAAAACTTGTATGATGAAAAATATTAAACAGCAAAACTGTTTTCAACAATTATAATAAGAAGAAATTAATGATATCTGAATTGTAATATTTCACAATATTATTGTTTTTACTGAAGTTTGGTCAAATAAAAGCAGACCCGGTAAGCATTAGGGACTTCTTACAAAAATATTAAAAAAATGTTATATACTTTTCCCAAAAAAATAGTGTAAAAATGAAAAATATTACAAGCTAGATATAATAATAAATACATAATAATAGAGCAATTTTGGATGTTTGCAATTACCTTAAAAGATGCTGAATGGTTTGTTTTAGGGTTGCACAGGAAGTTTCACTAGTATAATGGGTTATGTGTACCACATGAAGAAATGCGGCAAACAGGCGTCAGAGCTAGAGAAGCTCTTATTGAACTGCAAACACTGTGGTAAAGCGTATCGTTCCAGAGCGGGCCTGGAGTACCACGTCAAGAACGAACACAGTCCAGTGAGTCCTCCTCTCTGTTATTCTATAAATATTTATCTAAATGTCTGCTCTGATGTAAAAGATTCAGGCTGTTGATGTTTTCATGAATGAATGGTCACAATTATCTATTGCTGCAGACGGCCCAAGAAACTGAAGTGGAGGAGGTGAAGACACAGAAAGAGCCCATCCCAGAGCGGACGCAGAGCGGACGAGCCAAGCGCTTATCTGCGCAGGTGGCCGTGTTTCACCTGAGGGAGATCGCCAGTGAAGAGCTGCAGAAGGAATGGCCCAAAAGGAAAGTGCAGCGTGACCTGGTACCAGACGACAGGAAGGTGCTGCAAAACACGTATTTATCAAACTATGCCAACATGTTGTAATTGCAGGGCTGTGAAGAAGTCAGAACCTGTGTCAAGCTCTTTTTGGTAAGGCTGCATCACCATGTTTGTTTTACACACTTTCATGGATTCACTAAAAGGTTTTACTTTCACTTTTTGGGAATTGTGAATGAAGAATCAATCTTGGATTAATTCTTATAAACATTTATGGGATTTTTGTGTCTATGTAGCTGAAGTACTCTCGCCCAGGTTTGCCGGCCTTTAGTCAGGAGACTCTACGGAAGTGGAAGAATGAAGTCAAACTGCATAAAAAAGTGCAGTGTCCGAACAAGGTGTGAATGTCATCCATAAACAGTTATTCATCCAGGTGTTTTTACCATTGTGTTTGAACTCAAAGGCCATTCATGAATGTTTTGCACATGTTTTTCACTGATCATGGCATTATGTAAAAGCAAAGATTTTCAGTGAATGAATGGTTTGCTGAGCTAAATGTGTAATGATTTTTTTTGTTGTCAAATTAGGGATGTAACTGCTTCTATACCAGCGTTTCTGGCCTAAAGGCTCACCTCGGACTATGTACCTTGGTAAGGAATAAATTCCCTTTCAGACATGTTACACACAAAATAGAATACAAACAGTAATATTCTGAAATATTAGTACAATTTAAAACTGAATTTTTAAAATACACTTTAAATAGTAATTGATTCCAATGATGGTAAAGCCTAAATCAATAAGTTTCTATTTATTATTTTTATTGTTTAATGTTAATGCTCTCTAACAGAACACAGTTAAGAAAATATGGTGAACCTTCTTTTTTTTTTTTCTCTGCAGGGTGAATTTGAGACTGGGAAATATAAATGCTTGATATGTAAGAAAGAATTCAACTCTGAAAGTGGTGTCAAGTATCACATCAATTCTATTCATTCTCAGGTAACACAATAAATGGTTATTTTATTTAATTTTCTGCACTTTATTTATATATATCATAAAAATGTGTCTGTCATAATATTTATTCTCATTGTTATTACATTGTTTTCATAGGATTGGTTTGTTATTCGGTCCAAATCTAAGAGTTCAAAGATAGATAAACTGCACAAAACTGAGCCAAAGGAAGATCCCATAAAGAGTTCAGATCTTTCCTTACCAAACCCAACCCTCAGTTTTCCCAGCACCTGGCAGGATAGACAGATGTCAGCGGTGCCCATGTCAAGTGGAGTGGAAACCCCAGGAAGAGTGGAAATAAAGAGAAAGGAGGGGCAAAACAAACAGAAAGAGAAGGAAAGCAGACAGAAGAAAGACTGCTATGAGTTCAGTGGAAGTGACAGTCCCAGCAGTAGCAGCAGTAGTGAGAGCTCCAGCAGCGAATCAGAGACTGAGGACTCAACGGCCCATAGACATGATGAATGGGCCCTCAGCAGGCCCCTCACGAAGCAACCTGAAAGTGATTCATAAACTATTTCTGCTCCTTTGTCAAATGTTTTTCACCAGTGTTCATCTCCAAAGATTTAAGAGATACGGATCCATTTAAAGGTTTAGGGTCGGTAAGATTCGAAAGATGTCAAAGGCTGCATTTATTTGGTCAAAAATACAGTCAAAACTGTAAAATTGTTTCAAATTTAAAATAACAAATTTATATTTTAATATATTTTAAAATATAATTTTTTCCTGTGGTGGTAATAATTTTAGTAATAATAATAACTGAATTTTCAGTTGCATTTACGTCAGTCTTTAGTGTCACACAATCCTTCAGAAATCATTATGCTAATTTTTTGCTCAATAAATATTTCTTATTAACATTAAAAAAGTGCTGCTTAATATTTTAGTGGAACCCATTATACTTCTCATGATTTTGAATGAATATAAACTGGTTAAAAAGAACAACATTTAATTAAAAATATAATTGCTGACATTACATCTTGACTTTTGATATATATGAGTAATATATTTATTTGTAGGATTTGCTGAATTGGGCATGATTGACATGAGTAATTGCCTATATAAAAAGACCACATGTAAATATTTTAAAATGTCTTTGAAAGTAATATGACTATTTGAATTTATTTGATTAAATTTTCATTTTAGGATAAGTATAAACCATGTGTATTAAATGTAAGCTTTGTGCTTATATTTCTGTAAGTGATTTGTCTCATGCTCTGAATCTCACAGTGTTTCACAGTGGACCAGTGACTGACTTTATTAAAACAGTTGCATGCAACAGTGTTTATGAATGCTGCTCTTTTTTGTTGTTGTTGTTGTTGTTGTTGTCAGAATCACACTTAATAATATCACGTCTCAGAAATAGCTGAATGTGTGATCGCTGCATTGGCCTTAAGTATGACGGTAAATAGCGCTTTAGAATAACTCTCCTGGATGTCAGAGAGAGAAAATGAGTTTGTTCAAATGCATTTAAAAGCTATTGTCATCATTTGAAATAAAATCCATGAAATGGGTTTGTCTGATGAGGTCTCCTTATTTATTCACATATTTTATTTTCTGCCAACCACACAAGAAATTACATGCACAAACTAGAAGTAGCCCACATTTGTTTTCATATATTTTTTACGTTTTTTATTTTTGATGTGTTTTTAATTCCTGTGGAATCCACACCTAGATCTAAATTAATAGTAATGATATTAAATATAAAGAAATTTGTGTGTGTGTGAATGTATATATTATTTTAGTGCGTGTCTGTGACAATAAAATGCTGTGCTCTGCTTGACCACATTGATACCACCTCGTGGTCAGGCGGGATTACGCACAGGTTTAAAAGCCTCTCTGGCGGCAGCGCTGGGTAGGGGGCGGTACTGAGCAAGCGAGGTCATAGTCGAGCGTTACAACATGGCGGCGATGGCAAACTGATATGTCAAATATGCTTAAGCTAAAGTGTCGTGGAAATCAGCTAATTTCTGTACAGCACAACGGAATGTTAGCGCTTTAATGTAAAGCGGGATTGGACACGTTGCATCTAGCTTGCGTCTGTCTGGGGTGAGTTTTTGAATGCGTCGAGAGAGTTGGATTCGAACCCGCGTGAATCTTTTACTGTGTGCTTGAAGGAAAGAGGGCACGATCACCCCGAGCCACTGTTAAAACTCGTCAGTGAGGAGAAAAAAGCCCATGTCTTTCCTGTGCTTTCTGAATGAAGGAGCAATTCTTTTGAGACTATTTTAAAGTTGTAACGTTATTTTGGAAGACTTAAGTGGAAACATGTCTGAACGAAGTAACGTTATATATTTATATTAAAAACCGTTTTATGTTGAGTGGAAGCTTTCCCCAAAGCAATGTTAAAGACATTAGTTTTTTTATTTATTTTAACACATGTTTGGGTTGATTAATAATTATTGTTAAACAACAGTAATCTCAATGTGCTGTAGGCTAGTCGCCTGTCATCGCTATTTCGCGCATGCGTGGATTTTCTACTGAATAATTCTGGTATCACTAAGTAAAAAACCGTGCATGATGAGGTGATAATACTTACGTGTTTTGGATATATGTCTTTTGACATTGTAATGTCATAGAAACTTATATTGTCTTGGAGAAAACATATTTATATGGCTTTGTGTGTAAAATCAACATTAATCTGTACTTCTAGACTGGACTGGCAGCAGTTCTGTGGAAGAAGAGGAATTAATGGCAGCTGCTGCCCTAAAGTTGGGTGAGCAGAAAGGTGAAAAAATGGGTTTGCCATGTGAAAAAGACCAACCAGCACAGATTGACCACAAGAGTAAAGGAGCAGTTCACGATTCAGGTGAAGGTCTTGACTCTTCAGAGACTCAGAAGATGGAGCCAGAGATGCAAATGCCCGGTGAGTAGCCAAAGACCAACTCTCATATAGCATACATTATTATTATTAAGATACTATTATAGTTTTGCCCTTTTTACTAGTTATTTTATTGTACATGTGTATGAATGTGTATGTGTGTGCATATGTATATGTGTGTCTGTCCAAACATAAATATATCTGTTTCCACATCGTTCTTTAATACCGAAGAAACCCAGAAGAAGCAAGGACCAAAGACTCCCGCCAAAAGGAGAAGAAAGGAGATCATTCCACAGACTCCACCACCACATGACAGTTCAGCAATCTCTGATACTTCTGAACTCACTTCTAGCGGTCGGCCCAAGAGGAGAGCTGCTAAAGTGTATGCAATTTCCTAAAATCAACACTGCATGCTATACGCAAAATGTACAATCATTAGAATTAAAACTGGTCATTATAAAGCAGTTACAGCAAAAAAATTAAATATGCTATATCTGTGTTAACATTGGGAGGCATTGCCATTATTAAGTTTGTAAATTGCAATATTTGTTATATCTGCTGAAAGCAATGCATTGCCAAGTGATTAATTTTTTTGTAAAATAATCAATGATCAGATGACATGATCTGATCAAGACTTGAACTCTGGTTGTTCCATAGATCAGGCAACAATCTTACTGTTGAGCTACTCTCAAAGTGAAAAAAAAAAAACAGACACAAAAACAAATGCAAACTGAAAACACAAAATCACTAATAAACTTATGTTTCATTAGCATGTGTTTTTTGTTTGTTTTTTTTGTTCAGCTGCAAATTTTATAATGACGTTGTTAATAATTTACATTTTCTTTATTAGTGCTTTAGATTATCTCCACAACCTTGCCAAGGATCTTGGTGCTTCATCAGAATCCTCAATTAAAGACACGTCCAAGTCTGGTGAAGCAAATAGCACAAACCAGAAAAAGAAAAACGCAAGAGGAAGGGGAACAAAAAGAAAAACTCCAGATTATGAAAGTGACTCAGATGGTGATGAGGACTTTTCCCCAGGAAACGATGAAGCGGCAGAGAGCGAAGATGAAGAAGATTCAGAGCCAGACTTCAGCTTGAATGTAGAGCGCAGAATATCCAGACCATCTAGCAGATCAGCCAGAGGAAATTATGTGAGTTTATAATCAGATACTGATTTAAACCACTGTGCAATGATTTAACCTTAGTTAAAATAGACATTTTTTTAATTATTGTTCTGCTCAACAGCAGTGTCTTCTTCCAAATGGACTGGCTAACAATGTCATGGAGCCTGTTTGGAACTGTTTTAGTAGGACCAAACAATTGTAAGCCTTCCACTTTTCAAAAGATGATGTCACATTTAACAGTCATAGTATCTGTAGTACTAGTATCTTAATGCTTGTGGGTTATTTTTTTTATTTTTTTTTTTTTTCATAAAATGCTTTCGCTAGCCGGGATGAAAACCTTTCCCCCTGGGTATTTCCAGAGTGGATTCCTTCTGCCAAAGATTGGCATGTCCTGTCCAAGAGGTATTAGAGTAGCTAAATATTATTGGTGGAATCCAAGAAGTCCTAATTTTAACAGTCATTTTGTTTCATTTAACAGTGAGGCTGAAAAATATTTACCCCAAGAGAAAGAATCTGCTTCTTTTACCTTTACACGGGAAAACATCAAGGGCCAGATCAAACTGCAAACAGTGAAGAGGTAAGAAAGATGAGTTTTCACTAATCTGAATCCCATTCACACTGACCAGTTGGATGCTAGTAAGGAAATAAATTACACTGACAATTGCTGCTAATTTAACAATGCATTTGTATGTTTCATAATTAAATTCATGGTTCCCTGCAGTTGACTATTTCAACAAATTAAGTTGATTTTTATGTAAAAGAATAATTGCAAATTGAGTTAATAATAATAAAAACTAGTAGATCAACAACTTTTTTTTTTTTGCGAATTGCATTACTATTCAACAGTTTGGGGTTGATGAGATTTTGTCTTATAAGTTTTTAGTGTTATGCTGCATTTATTTGATTAAAAAAATAAATTAAAAACAGTAATTGAAATCCTATAATTATACTATTATAATATTATAGTATCTGAAATATTGTAAATATATTTTAAATAGTGCTGGGCAATGATTAATCGCGATTAATCGCATCCAAAATAAAAGTTTTTCTTTACATAATATAT
>JAUCMS010000045.1:13785889-13807201 GCA_032357445.1 Enteromius radiatus
CTAATTGCTTGTTGTTCCCCACTTGTAAGTCGCTTTGGATAAAAGCGTCTGCAAAATGAATAAATGTAAATGTAAATCTTACTGTTTTTGCTGTACATTGGATCAGATACATGGAGGCTGGGTGAGCAGAACTTTTAAACATTTACTTATATATATAAAATTATTTACAATTTCACAAATGATCATTTACACCTTACACTCATTTTCATTTTCTTTTCATTTTATCTTAAAATTTTCCATACTGTACATTTTCAAAAATTATAGACTGAATATTAACATTATAATGTTAAAATATTATAACCAACCATTTATTGTGAATTTCCCATAATATAAAAATATTTGCCTTATCTACAATTTTAATATTTTGAAGTCATATACTTTCATAGTAACTAATTTTTATAATGCAGTTTTCACTTTTTCATTAAAAAAAAAAAAAAGATTTTCCTGAAAGACACCCATATTTAGCTCCAAATCAGTCTCTGTTGCTTTATAAACCGTGATGCACTGTAATGTGCAAAAGTAAATCAAACTGGGAGATGATAGATTGAAGCTAGACGCACTGGGTTTCAGTTGCGATCTAATTATGATATTGTGACATATTGAACGTGACATGGATGGTAAAGCTTATCTTGTGCTTGCTTAATTCTAGAGCAGGTATTCACACCTTTTCTTTTCTTTTTCTTTTTTTTTCTCTCAGGGAAACTTTGCAAAGAGTGAAAATCGGGCCATGATGAAGCACCAGCACCAGCATGAAGTCAAAGGTGTTGCTAAAGTGGATCAGATGCCACTGAGTGCGCTTTACAAGGTAAGATTGCATTTATCTATACAGCAGTTTACAAGCCCAGCTGAGACCCTCAGCAGCACCTGCAGCACCCCATCAGTTTAAAGCTGTGAAATAACCTGAAAATCTGCATGCCAGCTGCATCTGATGCTTGTTTATGCCGGGATAACATCTGAAATCCGAGGAGAATTTTTATTCTGCTAGACCATGGGGATCTGACATAGACCCATCAAAATTATTATCATCATGTAAAATATTTTGGTTATAAATATGTTCCCTCTAAGGTGATCTATCAACCGTCACCTTGTGTAGGTTGAATCTGTGTTAGCTGTATTGTTAGCTGGTTTTAGATGAGCTAAGTTTTAGCAGAGTCGGTGCACTGCTGTATTTGCACAGGCCAGTGAAAGAGTGGGTGGTTAGCTGAGAGTTAAGCAAGAAGATGGACGGAAGTTAATGGCCTGTAAAATTAGGAAAATGTCACTCTGGATCTAGAGTGGATGATGGGAGGAGAGCAGGAAAGCAGCCTGTATAGATTGAGGAGGTCAATTTTTCTGAATAAGACACAACAAGAAATGGTTAGAGGGATTGTAAGAAATGCCCACTTGCATTTGATTGATGTAATGATTGTGTATAAAGTAACTTGTAGCTTATGTGCTTCAGAATTCTACTATATTTGTGTATATATATTTATATATATATGTATTTATTTATTTGTTATTTGTATTTCATTTATAATATTTATTTTAAAAATATTAAATTAATCATACACAAAAAAAGTTTGTTTGTGTGTGTGTTTCTGAAATATATGCATGTATATACATGTGCTTTTATTATTTTTTTTTCATTCAAGAACATGATTTCATTGTTCAGGAGAATGGTGGGGAAGGAGGAAGTTACAGGCAGAACTGGATGTCTTCCAGCAGCAGACTTGTTTATTGTTGAGCAAAGCTTTGCACAGAATGATTAGAGCTGTTCTGAAATGCTTTAATGCTGGCACTATATTCCAGTGACTTACAGAGGACATACAGGAACGAGAGGTTAAACAGACCTTTGTTATTACTAATTAATCTGAGTGGAGGTTCAGACCATATATATATATATATATATATATATATATATATATATATATAAAAGGAGGGCCAAAATTAGCATTAATCAAGTGCCAAATGCAAGCTACTCACTACTTAAAGTAGATGATACGCATGTCTTGAATCATTCACATCACTTAAGAATCTGCTTTTATACTCTCCCAGGTTCGTTTTAACCCAAACATGGATGCGTACAACTGGATCCTGTCGGGTGGGCAGTCAGGTTTGGTGCGTGTGAACTGTGCACGTGGACTGAGCTGCTCTGTGATGCTCAAGCAGTTACGTGAAGCTCAAGCCCAGTTCAGCGCCATGTTCCAGACTCAGGAGCCCGATGACTCTGCAACAGCTGTCCGTCACAGCACAGCGGATACAGTACAAGTACACTAGCCTCCACCCCCACAGACTCTCAGCTCTATCCTCAAATGGACTGTCATTTTTAAAAGAATGATGACAAACGCTTTTTATTCGTAACTTATATTGAAAGAAGGAAAACTATTTTCATATAAGCCTCTGTATGTTCCTGGTTTTATATTTTTGTGTGTTTTGTTTTATCAGTGCTGTGCAGAGGAAAACCTTTTGAACATCTTTGCACCATTGTGAACCTCAGACAGAAAGTCTGTTTGTGTTGTTTTTAGTTTGGTATATTCATCTTAATACGTTAGGTATGAGTGAAAAATGAAATCATCAGCACGTGTCATTTATGGAAAGCGTTATTCTGTTTCCTGCTGTTCCAGTTCAGTGCTATATAATGATAAAACATTCAATTGGATCCATTAGCTATTGTATCAAGATCTGTTTTTTCCTTTTAGCTTTAGCTTTCTTAACCTAAATGGTCATTTTTAAAAGAACAGAAACACAAAAAATAAACATCATCACCATGTCATTTCAAACTGACTTTATTTCTTCTGTGGAACATGAAAACATAAATGTTTTTCCATTCTATAATCTTGCTCTTCACTGTCCTCATCCATGTATTCAAATGCCAGGCAAGTAATAGTGTTCTGTGCACTTTTTGAGTGATTTTCAGAAATTTTGAAAAGCATTTTCAAAGCCCAGATTTAGATTTACTTTCTTAATATGGAAAAGTGTGTCCGTTACATTTGTGAACATGTCTCCTTTTTTGCTCCACAGAAAGATTAAAGTCACACATGTATGGAAAGACATGAGTGTAAGTAGTCCAAATGTTCATTTTTGGCAGAACAACACTTTAATTATCTTGAGGTTTCTTTTTTATCTATCTTTTTTTTTTGAAGTCTTTATTACCTCTTCTACATTCTTCTTACTCAGGTCTAGCCAAATTTGTAAGGGCGTCATGGACTGTGCTGATAACTGCAGCCTGCATGTGAGTTAATATCGTCTCTGAACCAATAGCATTTTCACTTTAAGATCAGACGCACCTTGATAACCGCCTCATAATTCATAACCTTAATTTTGTGTGAGTGAATGTAATTGACTCCTGTGATGAGAATCTGGAGAGGTGCCAGTCAGATTAATGCTGCTGTGGTCTGTCAGATAAGATTAAATAAGGAAGCTTATTATTATGGATCTCAATTTAGTGTGTTAATTTAAATATCTCAATCTGACCGTGAGGCTCTAGATACGGTTCTTAGTTTTGGGTTGTTTTAACAGTAACATTTATATTTTGTAAATGATATTAAACTGAATTTTTAATGGGTACAGAAAAGTGTATTTATATTGCTTCATCATCGTTTTAGATATAATTGCTATGCTGTTTACCACTAATTATTAAAACATCATGGTATAGTTATTCTTGAGAGACACTGCAAAAGGTTGATTTGCATGATTTTATTACAGATTACAAAAATCATACACATAATGTGACAGATATAAAATTAAACGCATGTAAAAATTAAATATCCATCAGTAATTTCTGGTTAGAGTGGCTTTATGTATAGTCACATAAAGGATAAAACATTTACACACAGGACTTTTATAGACAGATAAGTTTATACAAGAAGCAAATTTATATACTGTACACATACACAAATCTGAGGCACGACAAAAATAATCATGTAGATTATTTACAGTTTTCACAGAACAACATTAATGTCTTTCAGCTCATGACACAAAATGCAGAACACGTCAAAAACATGATCGATGATGTACCATCTCACGCTCTGCTATCAGTTTTGAAGCTTCCATTAGGTTGAGTGCACCTGTATCTGAAATTGATTTTGGATTTGTCATATTCATCTTAACTTTTGAGTTGTGATGCTGTGTCTGCAGTATTCGAACTATGTCTCTGACTTATTCTAGCAAACGTTTTTCATCTGTCTCGTTGTATATGAATCCTGTGTATTTTACTTTCATTTAAGAAAATCTAATTATAGATTAATTCCCAGAGATGTAAAGTTGCATAAGCTATACAACCTTATGTTATGTGCAAGTAGGAAGACATGTTCCTGGATCAAATTCTTGCGGGTCCTAGAACAATATTTTAATTAAAAATCCTTAAAACCGTAAGCGTATGAACACATGAAGGTTATTCCTGTTATGCAGCACATTTTCAGTAGACGACATGTTTTAATCATATTAAATGAAATGTACTATAATCATTCTTTAATCAGAGCCTTTCATAAAGGCCAATCCCTTATGACATCATACAGGAAGTTAAAAAAAAGCCAAAGTGGGCACAATAGATTTTCTGAATTCTGTAATGTTTTATGGTTCAAATAAAAAAATATATATTGCTAAAATTACCAAATAGATCTAATATTATAAGACACTTAAGTTGTTAAAAAATACTAATACCGTTGCTGAACGAAATTTCTCTGGTGAATCCAGTCATTAGAAATATCATGTGAATGGTTTTCCTTAAGGTGAAAAAGGTGACACTTTTGCTTGTCATCAAAATTTTCCAATTTGCGCAAATTAACTTATTGTCCAACAGAAAAATACACAGTTAAAAGTCACTTTTGTATGAGTGGTGCCTTATCTATTGACAACTGAAAATGAAATTTCACTCATGTTAACCAGCTACTAATGTAACTCTCTTAATTTCTAGCGATTTTAAAAAGTAATTTTTATACATTATACATATAGGCATCTAATCCCTTTAAATAGAAGTAGTTAAATGTTCAGCATAACAGGAACGACTCTCCTAATCACAGTAAATTGTCACTGAGGTCCCTCTAAAAGTAAGAATTTGAATGCAGAGCTTTGGCACATCAACCCCAACGTTATCAAAAATATACTGCTTATGCATTGGTCCTTTTCATATTATCATTTTGTTCGCTCTCTCTTGTTTTATAAATGACTGTGATATTCACATTTAAAATATATATTCATTTTATCAAAACAAATAGACAAAATATAGAATTTAAGGAATTTCAGTGAGATGGCGAGGTCCTTAGGTTGATCATTTATAATGACTGGCCATCTAAATTACAGTCACTTAAAAAAAAAAAGAACCAAAAAAAAAAAGCATCCATGCAAAGCAAACCCTTAAAACTCTTTCACAACGCCACAACAGATCACAATGGCTACATTTTACCAGTACACGCAAGCTTTAAAACACAATAATCATCTGTCAAGTGCGTCTTTTATTAGTCTAAAATCATATTTATCTATTTATATAAAATCTTGACACGTAATGTAAATGAACATTAGTGCACATTTAGGGGCTCTGAAAGTTGTTACCAAACTAAGAATTGAAAGAAAACCGTGGTTTAAATGGAAAATGTTTTTTAAAAGACATTCATAAATCATGTGCTTTATTATTGAATGTTACTGCCATGACCTCATTGTTGAACTACAGAGACATGAGAAACGTGTTGCACCACTTGCTGGAATGTCATAGAGTCATTGCGGCAGTGTGGCGGCACCGAGATCAGAGATGGAAATCCTGTGCAAAATGAGTGTGTGTGTGTGTGTGTGAAATTGCAGACTACAGCTGGACAGAGCCTGGAGACATGAGTGTATGCACGGTGTGAAGCATGCTCGACTTTGAGAAACCCATCCCAGCAAGGTGAAGTGTGTAATTTCCGTCCCATGACTAGCGCCGTCTAAGGCAGACAAATTAAAGGGTTAGTTCAGACAAAAATGAAAATTCTGTCATTAATTACTCACCCTTGTGTCGTTCCAAACCCATAAGACCTTTGTTCATCTTCGGAACACATATTAAGATATTTTTGATGATATCAGAGAGCCATCTGACCCTCCATAGATAGCAATACAACTTCAGTTTTGCAGCACTACAAGAGTACTTTTTTTGCGCAAAGAAAACAAAAATAACATATACGTCTTGTAGTATCACAACGCAATGTGTACGCAAGCTTATTTGACCTAACTTGACCTTGTTTATATTGTGTATACCGTGTATATTCTACAGTTTAAATCAGTTGGTGTTTTAAAATATCTTTATTTTCATCAGTTTGTTCAAATAAGGCAAAAATTATAAAGATGATAGTTTATATTGCTACCACATTGTTCATCACATTGGATGCAAAGTCAATTTAATTGCATTAATGCTGGGGAACAGTATAGTTCTGTTGTATACTGCACATTTTGCAAAATATTCTATACATCCAGAAATATGTTCGTTAGGATATTAGTACTACATTTATCATCTAAATATGGCATAAAATTGCATTTCATATCACTTTTGACAGTCTGATCAAATTATGATTCAGGGAAATGTTGTCTATTTTAACTATGCAATTTCTTAATATTTTAAAATGCAATTTACTCTTTTGAAGAAAGCTTCACCAGGAACCATGAATTTGTTGGGATATCCTACCAATGTTTTACATGTATTAATTTCTGCGCATGAAACCTGGATAGTTACACGCTTCACCTTTAATATCACTCTTAGGTGTTTCATTCATCAGCCATTTTGTCTCCTCTGTTCTTTCGAAGCCACGTGAAAACCACAACAGCACCTTCACTATCGCAGCCAGCGAGGAAGAACAGAGTTAATCACTCGCTTGCTTTTGCAAATAGTATTGTACCGTGAGACAAGACATTAGTGAGAGATTGCCAACAAAATCCATAATTACACTTAAGCACGATCTCTTTTTAAGCCCTACAACATCATGCCGCAGTTTGGCGGACATTCACATTGATTAGAGAACGCAAGGCTGGCTGGGGCATAATAAACCCTATTTTAATTGTTTTTAAGGAAGTCATGTCAATACCCATCTTTTACCCTCCCAAGACCACAGACAGGCAATTGCAGTACACTTCTACAGTAATGTACGATGCCAGCCGGCCAAGCAAAACCTTGCAAAGTCCCAATAAAAAGGCTCCCAGTGATGCCTCCAGGCCTCATATTTATGTGCTGCCGTAGAACTAAACATCAACACTTCATTTTAAAGCTATTCCTCCTATAAACCAATGCATTTTTGATGCTGAAGATGCCCTTTTAAAGATGGCACAGTGTGAAATCTCTTTTTATTTTAATTTCTTGTTCGATAAAAATGCATTTGGCATTATAATGATATGTAGGCAAGATGTTATATTTGCACAGTGTTTCCATTTCTGGCTTGGACCCTCAATGAAGCTTAATATATGTGCATACATTTTATACGGGCAGCCTTCTCTCACCGATTCGCTTGGAGATCTTATTCCATAGGGTCCTGGCACTGGGAGCAGTGGATCATGTCCTCGCAATAAGGCTCCACTTGAATGGTTGTGCTGGAAAAGCCAAATTTGGTCTGGAGGAGTTCAGTGGCTTCCTTTAAGACAATATGAGGGTCAGCATTTTCCTCTAAAATGGGGGAAAAACACAATTAGTTTAGCCTAAATTGATGCTGCACTTAAAAACTGGGAATTCAGGAATTTTGCATTTAATTTCATGGTATGTTTCAACTTATTCTGCCTTCACGCACTCAGAAAAAAAATCTAATAAAATATAAAATCTTCCTTGAGGCAAATATACTCTTAACTCTTATCAAATAATATTAAATAAATAATAAAATATTAAATTTTATTTGAACTACAGGGTCAAAAAACTTCCTAATTTGTATTATAAATGAAGAAGCAGTAAACTGCAAGTAAACTTTTATTTAAGAATATATTATAAAATCTTTTTCTTTTTTTTAATTAAAAAAAATTCAATGTAATGTTAATAATTCAAGACTAATATTAATATAAAAACATTTTAAAATATATAAATACTGTAATATTTAAATAATAAATGACAAAATATTTGATATATATATATATAAAAATATATTATATTAAAATAAAAATATTTGATATATATATATATATATATATAATTTATTTATTTTAATTTCACACTTAAATATATATATAAAAATGATGCACTAAATAACATTTCCTGTAGTTGTATCAGTGGAAACACAAATGAAACACCTTTTACCAAATCAAATGAACAGTTAAATAATAACAGTAGGTGTTATTTAATAAACTTACCAATAGCTATGTGAACAGACAGGAGACTCTGGCCAAGGGTGAGAGCCCATAGATGTAAGCTATGCATGGCCTTCACTGCTTTCAGAGACAGAAGAACCTCCTTCACCGAATTAAACTCGATTCCTTTGGGTGCCCCTGAACACAGACACATGGCACTGAGTTTACAAGGAAAATCTGAGAAACTCACACCTTGTATTTAAAGGTAATTTCACGAATTCGCACTTCTTCATTATATTAAATTAGCAAATTTGGCGTGCTGGACCCCGAGCCCTGCTGATAGTAACCCTAGTGAGAGCAAGGCTCGGCGCGAGTCTCGGTCCCGTTCGCCCCCCTTTGAAGAGTGCGAAGGAAAAGGCGGAGAAGGGGAGGACGGCGGGACGGATACCGAGACGAGTGAGACGCTGGTATTTATGCCAAGGCGGATAATTTAAATTAGGAATTATTAATAGGCTAGAGGGTGATGATACTAATGAGCATCAGTGGGTACAGGCTTGTGCAGACATTCAGCGTGCTCTTCCCGAAACTATGTTAAAACATCCCGTGTGTATGATTTTCTTTACATTTTTTAGGACACTGTTGTTTGCACAGCACCTTTAAATGAAGAATATTAAACCACATGTATTACACAAAACTTAAAAATAAAACTGACATTGCATGCATATTTAAAGTGATAAAGAACAGGGTAACTATAAAATAAAATATTAATGTTAAATTATTGAATGTGAAAATTTACCCTCCATCAGAATACGGAAGACATCTCTCAGGATGGTAATTGTAGTGCCCAGGACGAACACGGAAAAGAGGAAAGTGCAAATGGGATCGGCTACTTTGTATTCTGGCTGCGTTAGAAGGTGGAGAGAGAATAGAGGGTACTGATGCATTAAAGAGAAAAATCAGATGGTTCTTCGCAAAGTGTCAAATTGAATTAGACTACAAACATCACAAGAAACATTCTCCACTCAAGTGCTTTTAAGAGTCATGGAAAGAATTCAGAGTCCTCTTTCTTTTCAACATAATTCAATTTGATGACATAAAAAAAGAGCATATACTGTCCAGAAATAGGAGGTCTGTAAGATTTTTGAGTTGAAAAATACTTTTACAGTTCAAAATAGCTGGAATAAAATGGAGGTTATTCTTGTGATGCCAAAACTTAAATGTCCTACCCGTTCTCATGAATGTGTGTATAAATAATACTCCAAATAAAAACGAAAACTCGTGGTACAGAAAAACTGCATATCATATGGATGCCAAACACGTGCATATATATATATATATATATATGCCAAAATCTATTTTTTTTTCATATAAATACTATTAGAGTTTACTTTACTTTACTTTAGAGTTTTTATTTTTATTTGGTGTACACATTTACATTTTTTATACGCATTGTCATGAGACTGGACTGAAATGTCACACAATGCTTCAGAAATGTGTTCTTATCAGTGCTCAAAACAGTTTTGCTGCTTAATTATTTAACAGAGACTGTGATACATTCTAAAGAACAGCATATAAATATATTTGAAATTTAATTTTTTAAATTTATTAATATTATAGACATCTTTACTGTATACTTTTTAATGTAATAAAAATGTTTTTATGTAATATAAATAATATTTATGTCTTTCCAAAAAGTAACTCACTGACCTTCGGACGAGCGTAAATAATCAGTTTAGAATTTATTTTCTTTCTAAAAATAGCAAATCAAATATACACTAAATATTAATATCTTTCATTAAACATGCTCATGTCATTAAATAAGACTAAATAATTGCAATCAGTGTAACTGTCTTTATAAATGATTCTACTAAAACAATACTGCTTGCAAAGCAAAATAAAAAAAAAAACGTAAAAATCCATTAACAACACAGATTATTCTGATTCATTGGAACATGGAAGTTAATTGGACCGAATGCCATTTTATATTGGGCTTTGAGGGTTTGAAAGAGGTAAGACACATTTTTAGCATAATTCTTCATGTTAGTGTTTATTTACCCTGAAGTAGATAATGATGGCGGCCACCATCACTCCAAAGCTCTGTAAGAGATCCCCCAAAACATGAATAAATGCTGCTCTGACACTGGTGTTCCCATGATTACCCAGGAGGCTGTGGGAGTGGCCATGGCCGACAGGGCTCATCCCATTCTCATCAATCTTGTGGTAGCCTGAACCGTGACTGTGGAAGGTCGTGGAATGGTGTAAAATATAGGCCATTCTGGAATACAAAACAATAATGCACCCAAAAGCATATCAATTATAACAAAAATCTAGTTTTACCATTTTTTTTTTGTTGTCAAATATCTGTACATTCCACAATTGCTAATTAAATATCTGTATTTTGAATTAATTTATAATAATGATATTCTATATATATATATATATATATTTGATGACAAATTTTGACAAAGATGTGTTTGAAAGTTTGAAAAGCTAGAGGTTTGAATGTTTCTAGCACATTAGTAGTATGTTTTTAGCATGATTTAGCACATTGCATGTTTTAGTGTATTGCTAACATGAGTCTTAGACGAAGCAGTAACTGCATCTTCGATAGATTTGTCAAGCAAAGATAATTATACAGAAACTAACTATTACAACTATTATAGCTTCTTATAATTGCAGTGTTGGTTTACTCACATGATGTTGACCACGACTGCACAACCTGAAGTGATGAGCATCACATGGCCTTCTATTTCATAATCATTTTTTACTATCCTCTCAATGGCAAGATACACCAGCACCCCGGTCACAATCCAGATGGACATCACTGATACCAGGGCTCCCAGAATCTCTGTGAGATGTTCATTTGTTTTAGCATCCGCAACTTGAATGTAAAGTTTATTTGTTTGGATTGAGATGGACACTCTGGGATGCACTAACCTGATCTGTGCCAGCCAAAGTTCATTATCTTGGTTGGTGGTCTTGAGGAGATCCACAAGGAGAAAAGACTGACCATCATACTGCCAAAATCTGTCAGAAGGTGGGCTGCATCGGTCATAATGGCCAAGCTGTGTGCTAGATAACCACCTGCATTACAAGAATAGGAGAGAAAAATAAATAAATATTAGAGAGATACACTCTTATATAAAATATAAAGATATCAAAATAACGTTTATACAGAGATGCCATTGAAGAACCATTTTGGCAATCTAGGCTCATTGGAAATACGTGCCTGCACGATTTGAAATACTTTGTTTTAGTGATGTTACTCGGTAGCTCACGTGATACGGCGTTGCACTTAAGCGGTGAAAAACGGTTCGACAAAACAGCTCAAATCAGCGTGATGAAGTTTGTGTTTGGTCTAGGGATATTTCATGATGATGCATTAATCTTCAGCGACACTCACTGAATATTTGAATTCTGAACGGCCGCGAAACGTACCTCAAGCTGTATTATAAAAACACTGCAACATGTACCTCCACCAAGCTAATACAAACGTGCCACGGTCATTTCTTACACTTGTGTTCAATAACATTTCACTTTGAAACTGCGGCGAAACAGCAATAAGGGGTTGCAGAAATGTATGTAGAGGCACGTATTTCCAATGACGACAACCTTTCAGTAAACAGTTCTTAAAAGAACAATTCGACATTTTTTAAAAAAGTGCAGATAGAGATGAGTTGCTTTTAGAATCCACCATAGATTGTTAACTGTAAATGGTATTCATTGTGAAATGTCTTCATTTTATTATACTCTGAAAACATTACTGAAGTGAGGCACAAATGGCTAACACTGCATAAGTCATTTGCAGAAAGAAGAGAGAATGACTCATAATTATTTTAAAGTGTACTTGGATTGTGAATGCTGACTTGAACAAAAAAAGTGCTGTGCAGGCTGAACAAAACACAGAAAAGCCTGCTTATTGCATTTAATGCGAGTCAAGGACTGGTTTTGATCCAGCATTTTTCAAACAATTTTGTTCTACAATGACAAATTGCTTAATCTTTCATTTTCTTGGCTGTGACATGCAATGAGAGGATTTATTGTGAGGAGAACAACTTTGGCATTCAAAGACAATGCAAAATAAATGGCTTGCATTGACATTTTACATATACTGTATAGAAATGTTAATGCAAGCCATTTATTTAGCTTTGATTGCCAATTTTAGTGCCTTCTAATAACCGCTGATAAAAAACACTTTAATCCACAAGTAATCCACATGACTCCAGTCCATCAATTTGATGAAGCTGCATGTTTGTGTTTGAACTTTAAAAAAAAATTGCTTATGGGCAAAACAAGTCCATAATTCATAGTAACATTTCTTCCTGTTAAGAAGTCCATCCTCTGTTGTCCTCTCACATTAAAATCTTATATGTGTTATAATGATTTGTACAGTTTTCACTTGTAATCAGTGCTTGAACTGTGCATATTTCTCTCCTGATTCAGACAAGTATAGACTTCTTCACTGGAGAAAGCTGTTGTTATGGATGGAGGATCTTAATGACGGATTTATTTATTCCTAGAGTTGTGTGGATTATTTGTGGCTATTTTGATGTTTTTATAAGCTGTTTGGATTCCTTTTGACGGCACCCATTCACTGCAGAGGATCCAATGGTGCACAACATAATGCTCCAATTTCTCCAAATCTGTTCTGATGAAGAAACAAAGTCATCTACATCTTGGATGGCCTTCTGGTACAGTATGTACATTTTCAGCAAACATTGCCTTAACTTTGATGTACTTTTAATGTGCTTTTCTACATTTATGAAAAGTAATGTTAGATTTATGCTCATTTTCAGGCTTCATCGTATTAGTTAACTTTATACTTTCCCATAAAGGCAAAATATTCTTACCTATAACTTCTCCAATCATGAAAACCAGACAGACTATGGAGGCGATGTACAGCTTCTTCTTTGCAATGAATTTCTCATGGCTCTCATCAAATGCTGCTTTTTTTCCATGGCAATGAGTTCCAACGGGCCTCTTCAGCTCAATAGCACCAGCCATATCACCATTTCCCAAAGGTAGGTTTGGACAACCGTCTTTGGAACCTGAGAATTCACTGTAAAAACAACACATAATGTGCAGTGTAACACCATTATAAATCAGCCTTCATGCTAACACTATGATACCTCTCGTTTATGTCTTATCAGGGAGTAATAGAAATAAAATGTGTAAACATCATATCATGTAAATCGTCCATGGCCCAAAATGCTGGGATAGACTCGAGCATTCTTTTGACCCTAACATGTGTGTGTGTGTGTGTGCGCATATATATATATATATATATATATATATATATATATATATAATTGTAGATTTATATTTTATATATAATTATATAAAAGTATAATGTTTAAGTGCTTTGAGAAAAAAAAGGTATTGTGTGTAAATGCACTACTCATGCCATGTGGACCCAGATCAGTCTGTGTTTAAATCTGCTGACATGGTCGGTTGTGTCCCTTCTGTCTTGCGTGTTGATGAGAGACGCTATGATGGGGCTAATGGGGCGGAAAGCGCAATCTCGGTGCGCATGAGATAACCGGAGTACTGCATCACGCGCGCACGAGCGCTGCTGCTGAACGGATGCAGTCGAGTGAAACACGGCGTCTGTTTAATCACCCCACCGGGACACAGACATAATACACTGGATGAGGCTTTTTTTTCTTTTGTGTAGACATTGACCAGCAAGCACACATACCTAACACATTTGTTCTGATCCCATGACACTATGAAATTGAGCCTTTTCTCTATACTTATTGACTTAATAATCAAAATAAATTTGCAGCGTTAAGTATTATTAATATATAACAAAAGGCATATAGGCATGTAATTGTTCTGAAATTAGGAAGTGTGCAGACATTTATTTGCATGAGAAATGTGGAAAAACTTGCCTAACAATTAAAAAAAAAATCCTGTTCCCATTATAATAATAATAATAAAAAAAACATTAACCTTATTGTATCAAGTGTTTCAAAGTAGCGAACTCCATAATTGTGGGTTTTGTAAATATAGAAATAATAATAAAGAACAGTCAAATATTGCAAAAGTCGCTCTTTTGTAAGTAAAACCACAAGACACCTTATCTTTTACGGTTCCTAATCATATTGATTAGCCGTTACGTATTAGTTTATGTTTCTTTTTATAACATTTTATGTGTAACTTATTTAGTTTTACCATTGTGGTGCTTTGGGTTTAATTAATGTACATTATTCCTGGTTGAATAAGTTAGCATTATTACCTATAAATTAATTAATTTATTTGTATTATAGAACTAATGCAGGATGACAACCAATAGCCTAGTTGTCGATATTTTTGAAAGTCTTTAACATCTTATCGATAATACAGCTGGTACTAATGACCCCTAACGCTCGAAACGTCACCGTATTTTATTATTATTATTTATTTATTTATTTATTTTTATTTCTAGCAACCCAGAACAGCATTTATTATGTTTTAATAAGATATGATCCCTCCTCTAATCTACCTATTTATTAAACGCATAGAATGCTCTTTAGTTCAGTGCATATGGAAGTGTTTACAGTTTTGGCAGAAGGTTTTCGGCTGAAAGTTCAGATCTTGTGACAGTGCAGTGGAGCATTACATCGGAGTCCTGCTTCTAAACACGTCACTGGATCAAGACTGTGCAAAGCCTTGTGCTGTGATAGGATTTGTTGGTTGACGCTCAAAAAAAACAGCCTAATAATAATAGCCTAATAATATTAATAATTAACAAGACCTAATACTTCTTTGGTGCCTATACTCCATGTCCTTCGAAATTTGTTCAGGCGACCTGTTGTTTTATCACCAGTGTACTATTATTGAAAATACATTTTTCGTAATGCAATATGTCACCAAACTAAACAGATATATGATCCTTTATTTGTCAAAGCCTTTGCCACATCCATGAACATTTCATGTGCTCTCACTCAAGACCACAATCTAACGATAACAGCAGCCTGTTCATTGCAGTCCATTGCACACCATCTGAAATGGACTTCTAAGGCGATTTAAGACTTGTGGTAACTATCTCCTGACTTTTACTCTTTTATCGCGCAGTTTTAACGGCTACATATGTTCAGCATAAAACTGCGTAAATGCGCATTTTAAACGTAATATAATCGTATTTTTTATCGACATCATCCTAAATTCCACGAAAATGTGAGTTATTTCATGCGGCTTTAACAAAAAGGGATCGTGTAAATGGTGTGTCACACTATGACAAAAGCATTTCCACCCTGCCTTTGCATTTAAATTAAAAAAACATATTTTCAACCTTCTATTTAAAACACATTGTGTAGTTTTTTTCTCTTTTGTTTTTGTGTTTCTTTGTTTTGTTTTTGCCACTATTTCGTACCGTAATTATTATTATTTACGTACCAGTACTCGACTTTATCTATTAGGCAATTTATGCCTGATAATGAGCCAAAATTCAGAGTAAAATAATTTCGTATGACTAAAAAAATACCGCCAGGACGCTGCTTATAATAATAATTGGGAGCATAATATTGAAATAACATAATATTCATATGTTATCATTTCTGAGTTCACGGTGCTCTTTTATTAACAACTGACGTGAATCTGTCCATGGTGCTGAAACTGTTCTATTACGTACTTGGTTTAGGATCATTTCAGTGGGGCGTGCGGAGGAAGAGAAGGGGTCTATAAAGCATTTGATAATGTGATTATCTGATTAATCAGATTTTCATTAGTTTAAGAAACACCGGAAAGCTTAGCGCATGGAAGTCATGCTATGCAGAATACGTTCATTTTTCTGGTCACTAAACTTCCCTGAGGCCAGTGCTCTGAAAGGCTAATGTACAAAATTAACTCAAGCATAGATTTAATATTATTTTGTTAATTAAATATCTCACGCACTGCATGCTTAACAAATACACATTTTAATTCAAGTCTTTATTACGTTTTTTTTTAAGAATAAACATGGATGGCTTTCATGGGGTAACTGGCGCATATGGCTTTTGAATTAGTGTCACAATGTGTGGAAATATCAGACTCCATCTGTTCTCTGTGACAGGTCTGCAATGTTTGAGGGAATTCTGGAAATATTCAGATATTCTCAATAAGACCTAACTATTTTTAAATGAAAGAGTTAAATGTTTGATTCTTCATGCATTGTCACACAACATACAAATCAGTTTTACAATTCTATTCATTAATTGTGTACCGATTTCCAGACCATGCATTTTCGAACACTATCTCCCAAATTATTCTTATTCTTATTAGATAAATAATTAAAACAGATTAATATCTTTACCTGTTAACTTTTAAGGAGTATATTTTGGCATTTCTTTCGTTGATGAGATGCGATTTCTCTGAAGACGGTGGAGGATCCATGGTCCTGTACAGCTTCAGTAACCAGTGAAAAAATTAATAAAAACCGTATCGAATATTAAAATGTGCGTTTTTAATTAGACGGAAAAATAATAATTCTTCCCAGCCATTTTCGAAGGATTCAAGAAATGAGTGAATACACTCATTGCATCAGATCCACGGAAAAGAGAAAACAAGCTTGCAGTCAGTAATCCGAGGCTGTATGCGGAGTCGGCAAACTTGTCTATGGGTGAGATCAGATGGATCTGGTGCAGGAGATTCAGCAGTCCGGTCAACTCGTTTAAGAATCTTACTATGGCGAAGACATGGTTATTAATACTCATGAGCTAAAGGTGGGCTTATAAAAGCAACGTAATCATTATATATGTAATATTCATAAACCAGTCGTTCGCCATTGGACAGCTACCAAGAACGTCACCGGGACGTAATTAATAATTATGACCTAATCCTTCGCTGTAGTAAAACTGGCAAAAGGCGGCAGCGCATGTTTTACGTGAATGAAGTCTGCGTCTGATGGAAATGAATGAGTCTGCTCAGTGTTTGGAACAAATCATGTGCTGCGCATTTCTGGCTGCAGTGCAAAGGGGTGCACATGTCTGCTAAAAAATGGACAAGTTCTATTCGTTTCGAGGCGTTTGGGTCGACACAAATGTAGAAAAGACACCATTGTACACGCAACCAGTGAGTCACATATTGTTTTAAACACCGTTTAAACGCGTAAGCTTAAATAAAATGCAAAGAAAGTGAGAGAATTGTCCTTTTACCTTCAAATCAAAATTATTAACTTATTGATAATTTTGCGCACACACACACACCTGTATACTTTCCTATAAATGGAAACAAACGTGCACGCCCCAGATTTAATTGTTCTTTTATTCCGAAAATACAGATTTATAAGTATATTATAAAGCAACATGTCATGAAATTACATACTTATGAGATATAACATATATTGATAAACAAAGAAAAGATAATTTGTATTTACTACGCGCCAGGCGGCAGGCGCCACCGCATGCGTGACGCAAATGCACTTCCGGACATGCGTTCTCGCGCGTAAGCGGCTCACAAACATGGCGATGACAATGAGTCAAAGTGATGTTCAGGTTCAACAGAAGGAAGAAGGAGAAGAGGATGATCAATCGATGTCCAGATCTGACAGGTGAGTAGATGAAATTCCTGTTGAGCTCTGCTAACGCGCTGGTGTTATCAGGAAGTGATCCGGTTGATAAATAAAGGGCAGTGTCGGGTTGATCAGAGGCAACAGTGTAGCAAATCGACTCGAGTGTTTACACAGTTGATCTGCTACTTTTGGTCTTATTTTGACTGGTTAAGATCTAGAGCATAGAGAATAAGCAGAAGAGACGCGCTTGTGTTTCTGGAGCTGCTGGCGTGGCACATCTGCAGCTCACGTCAATGGAGAAGGCATATGAAGAAAGACTGTATCGCAGTTACCGTTACATTTAAAGCAGTTTCCAGATCAAATAGGCTGTATATAGGAAAGTATTACATGATAATGCTAAAAGTTCATATTGTCAACCTTTTTGCAAAACATTGGTGAGCTCAGTTTGTGTTTATATTAAGCGTAATTGAACAAAAGGTTAAAGTGTGTGTGTGTGTAACAGAAATTGTATAAACTACACTACATACCAAAAGTTTGCATTTAAGATGTTTATGATTTCTTATCTTTACAAATTCTGTATTTAATAAAAAACAATACAGTAATATTTAAGTATAAATGTAATTTAGTCCTGAATGTCAAGGCTGAATTTTCAATACCCATTACTCCAGGTTTCAGTGTCCTATGATTCTTCACAAGTTATTTTAATATGCTGATTTGGTGCACTCTTCTTATCATTTGCCCTTATATATATATATATATATATATATATATAATATCATATCATATATGTTTGCACACTTTGCTTCTGCACTGGAAGCTCCTGTCAATAAATCAAATTCCTTATGTGTGCAGAGGAAAGTACAGACAGTGCAAACAAATGATAGTGAAAACATACTAAACCTTCCCTGTCCAAACTCTTAAACTACTAAATGTTTGGAACACTAAATCATATTAGAATGTGAGTAATCAGTGCTGAAAAAAAAAAAACATCTTTGCCATCACAAGAGAAAAATATTTTAAATATATTAATAGAAAGCAGTTATTGTAAATTGTATTAATATTTCACAATGTTACTTTATTTTTGTTAAATAAATGCAGCCTTTATGAGCAATTTGTGACCTCTTTCAAAAACATTTAAAAGTCACAATTGCTTCAAACTTTTAACCAGTGGTGTTAGCTATATTAAGGAAAAATACATATTTCCATTACGTTTTCACAAATGTTCTCATATTCCTTGTATTCCTTTCAAAAAAGTCAAAGAATTAGCAAAATGCGTACAACACATCACACCACCGACAACAGAATTTCATGTGAACTACGCTTAATCCATGTAAGCCTAGTCTGTGAGTCAAAGCAAACATCCTGACCTTTTCAGCACTGCCATTGTGTAATGGACTGTACTTCACTTTAATGATTCATTAGCGTCAATGAGTGTCCAGTGTCTGTCCATGTGATGAGAGCCTTACTCAAATGAGGCTCCATGTTTGACTGAGCAGATGTGTGATTTCCTGGACAGGATATAAGAAAGTTCTCAGTCCCTCTACCACACTAACAGAAAGCATCATGTGAGCAGCTCTTTCTGAGGGCGTCATAAAGACCCAGATTTCCTCAAGCTCTCTATGAAACAGTGTATTATAGCATTGCTCGGGTCAGATGGGGCCGTTCATGATATCAAAGGCATGTCTGATGGCAGTATGGACACTCACAAATACCTTATCGCTTTGTTAGTTGATAAGTTATTAGTGTTTGCACATTCTGGCCCTTTAAGCAAATCCTATTGTGTTTAACATGCATTCATTTATTTTTGTGGTAGTGGCGAGGATTCTCTTGACGGTCTTATGAGACACAGATGTCCCTTGACCCCTTCGTTGTCCCCACGGAAACGGACCACCAGCCAAAGCAAAACGGAGCCTCCACTTCTGAGGACGGATAAGAGGACCATCTACACCGCAGGACGTCCACCCTGGTACAATGTTACTGGGACCACCTTTAAAGAAGCTTTTGTAATAGGCAAGATATATTTGCATTCTTTCTATTTGATTACTACAAATCAGTCTTATTATGTAAAGGGCAGTTAGTTATTACTGTACATTTGATAGCAGCTTATTTAAACATTGCACAATAAGACATTTAAGAAGAAAGTGGATATAAATAGGGTTTCATATTGTATTAATGCTTTGTTATTGACTTACAGTCATAAGTGATTGGACAGTAATTGAAATAAAGCAGCATAATGAGTATACATAAAAAATTGAGACTTATACAGAATAGATTATTTTATTATGTTTGCAGAATATTGGCTCAGTATATTAATCAGTAAGATTTTATTAAAAACTATTTGAAATAAGTAGTCTTGTGATTGCCAAGGATGTCGTTAATTGATAAAAAAAAAAAAGAATATTTGTGGAAGAATATTACAATGTAAAAATATTTTTTTTTTATATTTTTACAATTTTTATTTATTCATGTGATGACAAAACTAAATTACTTTAGTCTTCATTATCAGTCAATATTATCCTCCATAAATCATTCTTATATACTTATAATGATGTGCATTTTTATTATAAATATTGATAACGTTTACTGCTTATTTTTGTGGAAAATGTGATATTTTGTGATGATTAGAAAGTACCAAAAAGCAGCATTTGATTTGTGAAATACAAATATTTTGTTTAATTTATTATATATATAAATTTCTTAAAAAACAAACAAACAGTAGTTTGAACTTTGAACAGTTTATATACCTTAAAACAAGGTTTAAATCTTTTGTGAAACTTTTTGTATTGAAAGCCTGAAGGCTGTGTGTGAGACCATGAGCTCTGTCAGGACTGAGCTCTGAGGTCATTAGTATGCAATCCATTACTCACAAAGAGCCTGTCGTATGGGTTACAATTTCACACTTGGATGTGCTCCAGTCAATTATTCCTGTAAAAAAAAAAAAAAAAAAGAAGAAAAAAGTGGTGTGGCTGTCGTCCCTGCTCGCTCAGTCAGAGAGAAACTAATAAATCCACCCAAGTGGAATGATCTTCCTTTAACAAAGGTCAGAGGAACAGGGAGGACGCAACAACACTGAAGCAGTTTTAAGTAACTTTAGTCCGTATAACAACACAAAGCTTTTTGTTGTTCCCTCTGGTGCTGTATCTTATTTTATATGGTGTTTCCTTTATGGTCCTTTTATTCTGGAGACCTATCTGAGGGGTCAGCATAATGTCTCGCATATCTGCCTTTACAGTCGTTCAATCTGCTTTTCTTTTCTGATGAGAAGACTTTTTATTTTTGGATATATCTCTTATTTATGGCTGAAAAATGTATTAACCATATATATTTATTATAAATTGATGTGATATTTTCAATGAGTGACTCTGAAGTAATATTTTAGATTGCAAAGAATCTGTAAACGTATTCTTTCCCATATATTTTTGGTCTTCTTTATGCTAAGTTTATGTTAATTATGTAAGGGATAATAGACGTGTAGCCGGTAGTTATCGCAAAATAAGCCCCGACAGTATGATCAGTAGGGCCATAACCCTCTTGTATCACGCTGAAGGGGCTTATTTTGCTATAACTACCGGCTACACGTCTATTATCCCGCTTATTATACGGCTACTTGCCACATAAGAAAAAAAACTGGACATGAA
>JAUCMS010000045.1:13807301-13832530 GCA_032357445.1 Enteromius radiatus
TCGAAAATAACGAACCTGCAAATGTCTCAACTGACCAATCAGAATCAAGCATTCCAGAGAGCCGTATAATAAATATTAATAATACATTGAATATTGCCAATATTGCTTTTTGTGGGTCTTTTCTCATTGAATGGATTCTCCTACTTTGTTGCATGATCTTTAGATTAGATTAGATTAGATTATTTAGTGGTTCTGAAGTAATATTTTAAATTACAATGTAAATCAAATCTGAAATATATTTGTTTTTTTTTTAAGTGAATACTTTGTCTTATGTTTACATTTCTTAACCTTTCAAATGTTTCTTTAACATAGCAGAAAACTCATTGTGACAAATAGAAATTTGCAAATATTGACTTTTTGTGCATTTGAACAAACTGCACCTTCTGTTGTGTCCTGCAGGTCTGTGTGGAGGAAGTGCCTCTGGGAAAACCACTGTGGCCAATAAGATCATAGAGGCTCTTGATGTTCCTTGGGTTGTTCTGCTCTCTATGGACTCTTTCTACAAGGTACTTCACAACTGAGTTAAAGAAGACCCAGTCTGAGTAAATCTGCTGAAAATCTACTTTTAAGTGAGGAATTTCACTCCAAATTCAACGACATGTTTCATCCTAGTTACATTTGCAGACCACTGTACCATTAAAGTACTTCAAATGGAACTTCTTCATGTGTTGAAACCATTGAAGCATTAATATCATTTGCTCTTGCCCCTGTTGGATGAGCTGAAACCCTGTGGATCTACTCATCAATCCTTATTTGATTTAATGGCACATCCTCCAGCTTATTAGTGGTCTAATTAAGTGGTTCAATCAGTCAATCTGTTTCTCTCTGTGGTGGGAAGTCTACAGGGCACTTTTATTGAATAGTACCCTTTTCACTGTCAAGCTCCACTGGAAAAGTGTAATCTTTACTATAATCTTATTCCAACTGTCTTTTCTTCCTGTCTTGCAGGTTTTGAGTAAAGAGGAACAGGAGTTGGCGGCAAGAAACGAGTACAACTTTGATCATCCTGATGCCTTTGATTTTGAACTGCTGGTAACTGTGTTGAGAAAACTGAAAAAGGGCAAAAGCATTAAAGTGCCAGTGTATGACTTTACAAGTCACAGTCGTCGCAAAGAGTGGGTAAGCATGTGTGTGTTTGTCTGGTTAGTATGCATGAGTCTGTATAGATGGCTTACTGCCTTGTTTTCGACCACCAGAAAAAAAGGTTATATGTAGTTTCTGCATTCCAAACAAAACTGCAAAAATAACTTGGATGCTCAAAACTTTGCATCTCAGGGGAAATACAAATCGTTTACTAAAAGGCACAATATGTAAGATTTTTGTAATAAAATATCCAAAAACCACTTGCACTGTGTTATATATTTCATGCAGTTGTGTACTTGCATTATCTCAAAAGTTCTGTATTTTGCAAAGAAATTCCAGATTTAAATAATGTTCCTTGTTGCCCATCAATAATGCAATATCCACACTATCCTCAATATATATAGAGTACATTTGCAAAAACATCTAGCGAATAACTTTTTTTTTTTTTTTTTTGCAGCTGTTATTTTGAATAGGTTAAAAAATAACTACAAAAACCAGCAAACTAACACTATTAAAATCCAATAAAAACATGATTTTGAAAATGTAAAAAAAACACATATACACAAATGTATTATACTGTAAATAATATGAAAAAAATGTCAAGTGGTATAACCAAGAACACTTTACAAGTCTACTTTACAAATTTTTGGAACACAAGATAAAGATGAGATGTTACATATTGTACATTTATTATTGTTATTTTTCCCCCCCATGGAACCAAAACAATGCGTACATAAAAAAAATGTAGTAATTGTATTTATCTAATAACAATAATACCTGTGTAATACAGTAAATTATTCATAATTACATGTTGTTAAATAAAATCCCTCATTACTTTAGACTGTAACAAGGTGACTAAAATAAAGTGTAACCTATTTTAGCTTTAAATATGATGCAACAGTCACAATGTAATTATGGTGTATTTTCTAGTAATGACCTATGTTTTTTTGTTGTATTAATTAAATAGACTACGGTATGACACAATATGGAGAGAACATTACAATCAGATTACTATTTAATATAATTAACCTTTTTTTTTTTTTTACTGTGAATTAATGTTAGTTTTTACTTTCCTAACCTGATTATTATACAGTTATTATATCTTTATAGATTTAACTCCAAAACCCAACACTGTCAAATTACACTGTTGCACTGAGAAAAATGTTTATGGTTGCTTTTATTCTTTATAGGTAATTTCATGCCTGAAATAAAGCAGTAGCATTAACTACAGTTACTTTAGACATGATATTTATGATTCTTTAGAAGCTGCACTGCTTTTATTGTCTTTCTAAAATTTAAGGTGGAGTACTTTTGTTTTTTCCTCTGTATTTAAATGGGTTGTAATGTTAAAAGGGAGAACTCTAGCTCTGACTGTATACAGGCCTCTCATGCTGCTGATCAATACCGAATGAGTGGCCATTGACGGGAGGCCTCATGGTAGTGCATCTGTCTTAATGGGATCATGACACCATCAGGGTTCCCCTCATTCTGAAGCAGGGGGGCATGGAGGAAATGCATCACCACAGACTTTCTCTCTGCCTACACTGCCTCAGTTTTTTAAATCATATTTGACGTGGAAAGGCATTTTCTGGGCACTTTGTGTACATAATTTTTGTGTAATTTAAAGAGGTTTTGTTTATGCTGTAAATAATTATTTGACTCTTTCAGTAATGCTTTTTTACTTTTTTTTTTTTTTTTGGTAATTCATGTTTGTTTTAGATTATACTGTAACATTACATTTTCATACAGTATGTTGTTTTTCTCCCCTGGTCCTTTACTTTGCTCTGTTTATGTTCTTCTCTTCAGAAAACTGTCTATGGGGCCAATGTTGTGATATTTGAAGGAATCTTGGCTTTTGCCAACAAGGAGCTTTTAAAGGTAAGCCTTATCTCAAGCCTGAACTTGTCACACTGGGCATTATATAAAAGTCTCAGCTATCACCTTTAACTGTGGTTTATAATATCACAAAGGGCTTTCAGTAAAAGATAGAAAGAGAGGAAGAATAATGGAAAGCTTCATAGCCTGAAATATAGAAGAGCATCATGGGAGTCATAAAGCAGTGAGGGAAAAATGGAGGTGTAAAAGATAAGGTCAAATGAAAAGAAAGATAGCTTTGTAATGATAGCTAGAGAAGGGAGAGAATATTGTGTGTTTTATATTCCCATAGATTAGTTATGGATGCTGAATGACAATAAGATGAGAGGTACAGTGATAAACTTGAGCTGTAAAATAATGAAGAAATGCATTTCTGAAATCATGAGATTGACTGTTTTGGGAATTTTAAAAGATTTGTTGAAATAAAAGTCTCTTATGCTCGCCGAGGCTGCATTTATTTGATCAATTAAAAAAATGATGATATAAAAGTTATATTTTAATATACTTATAAATGGATTTTATTCATGACAAAGCTGAATTGTCTTAAGTATCCATTACTCCAGTCTTCAGTGTCACATGATCCATCAGACATCATTCTTGTATGCTGATTTGGTGTTCAAGAAATGTTTTTATTATTATAAACAGAAACCTTATAACATAAGTCTTTTTTTGAGCGATTTAATGCATCCTTTCTGAATTGTTTTTTAATTTTATTTTTGTATTTTATATAATTTTTGTGTAATATTATAAAATGTTGCAATAAATCTTGCAATACAACATCATTGGCGGAGGCTTCATTATCATTATGTTTTAAGTTATAAGTTCTTATTTATTCTTTTGAAATTTGGGTGAAATGATCCTGAAAATTTCACAGTCTGGTTTGTCTCTACCGCTGAGCAATGAATCGCGTTCCTGCAACCCGACCATGGAGATGAGCTTCCCTCTCTGTCTCACTCATATACATAAATATTGGTTAATGATTAGCTAGATAATGAGTTCTAGTTGTCTCTTCCATCATTTAAGGGAACAACTGCATCTCTGGATGAAGAACAGCTATGGACAATCTTGTTTCTAAAGCCTGGTCCCATTGAAGTCTGTCCTCTGCTCATGTTCTTTTCCTCCTGCATCCTGTTGTTTTCCTCACACAATGAAGATGACTGATTCTTCTCTCTCTCTAATGGTGAAGGTGAAGAGCGGCCACAGGAAGTGAATAGGCGGTGTTTATCTACGCCTGCATTGACTAGTTCCCATTGCCGGGTTTCGATTCTTCCCTGCGCGAGGTGTCCGGAAATCTATACAAATTAAAATGGGAGTTATTGTGTACGCATTGGCAAAGCAGTTCATCCTGACGTGATTTACGAGCGCCGTGAGGCAGATGTGCTGCAGAACCAATGAAACTTAACAAACGCTAGACGTCGTTGGGCTAATGAATGGATCAGGGTTTTCAGCTTCACTCTTTCTCATTGCAGGTCTTTGTGAATACCATGACAGCTCACCTCCGTTTTCATTTCAGGAACGATGAACTATGACTTCCATTCCTTTAAAACTTGATATACACTTGACCTTTCACCCCATTCATCTGTGTTTCTTGCACGCTTGCACACAAAGACTTGTAAGTTAAGCCTTATCGTTTTGGCAGGGCTGCTGGCACTGCTGTTTAAGGGTGTTGGATTGTTTATCATTATCTTGAAATTTAATGCATTTGCCATATCATGTCGGCTCACTGAATGATATCCATTTTTAGAGTCAGTGTCAGCACCAGCGGTACATCTTGGCTAGTTGGTGTCACGCTGCACTACATTGCTTTGATTGATCCTGACTTCCCCTTTGCTGAGCAGCGTTTTTTTTTCTTCTCTCTATCCGTTTGTGCCGTTAAAAAAGATCTGATATGTGTTTTCAGTAACAGGAACCGTTGAGTAGTAGATCCTGGACAGATTGTGTCTGCACTGCAAGATTTCATCACTTTGGGCTGGAGAATAATGAGGGCTATTAATGAATGATAAATGTTTCTGTTGAAGTTTTTCTTTTCTCCAAAAAATGTTGTAGTTAAGCAGCAAAATCTAGATAAAGAACTTCAGTACTTTTCTGAAGTTTGGGGCTGGTAAATATTTTCTTATTTTTTAAATGCTTTTTTTAGTAAAAAAAAAAAAAAATGAAGTAAAAACAGAAACTCCATTTCCAAATTAATTTTCTGTTTAATGTTTTAAAATGTAACTTATTCCTGTGATGGCAAATCTGAATTTCCTCCTCGTTTGAATCATTACTTTAGACTTCATTGTCACGTGATCTCTCAGAAGTCATTCTAATATCCTGTATACTACTCAAGAAACATTAAATATAAAAAAAATTAGAAAATTTGCAACTCTGAGTTGTGCTGCAGATTTTATTTGTATTTTTTGGGAAACCGTGATACTTATTTTCTCCTTAGGTTCATAAGAACAACATTTATTTTAAGTAGAAATCTTTTGTAACATTAGAAATGTCTTTACTGTCACTTTACACAATTTATACATCCTTAACTAGGATTTAAATTTTTTGGTTAGCTAAGGGGCAAAATCTTTATGATTTCAAACTTTTAAATTGTATTGTACTCTTCTCATAATCCTAATGAGGATGCTGAAGAAACCACGAAACAACTGCAGCAGAAAGATGTGTATGCAAATTATATATTAAGAATTTCATATTAAGCCCTACAAAGTGCACCAGATTGCACATATATTTGACTGACACTTGGTTTGCATTTGGCATTGTAATTATCAAATTATTTGGGACCCTGAACCACAAACCCAGACATGGCGAAAAAATGTTCCATAATTTGCATAAATACGCTTTCCATTGATGTATGGTTTGTTAGGATAGGATAATATTTGGCCAAGATACAAACAATTAAAAAATCTGTAATCTGAGGGTGCAAAAAAATCGAAATATTAAGAAAATCCCTTTTTAAGTTGTTTGAATGAAGTTCTTAGCAGTACATATTACTGATCCAAAATGAAATTTGAATATATTTACGCTAGAACATTTACAAAATATCTTCATGGAACATGAACTTTGCTTAATATCCTAATCATTTTTGGCATAAAAGATAAATCAACAGTTTTGCCCCAAACAAAGTATTATTGGCTATTGCTACAAATATACTTGTTCTACTTCTGACTACTTCTTTTGTGGTCTAGGGTCACATTTGTTTTTTGCAGCCTAATGTACAGCCTGTTTTTGTGTTTGTCTATCATTGTCAGTTTTTTAAAATTTTGTTGTATTTCTGTTTCTGTGTCCTTCAGCTTCTAGATATGAAGGTGTTTGTAGACACAGACTCAGACATCCGGCTAGTCAGGCGCTTAAAGAGGGACATCACGAATAGAGGGCGTGACATTGCAGGCGTCATTAAACAGTACAACAAATTTGTCAAGCCAGCGTTTGAGCAGTACATCGAACCCACTGTACAGGTTGCAGATATCGTGGTCCCAAGAGGTACGTGAAGTCGGAAAATGTCAAAACTGCCAAACATTTTGAGTTATCGGACTACTAAGTGACTGGACTGTCTGTCTTTAATGTTGTTAGGCAACATTTATATTCAGAAATATCATTAATAGATTTAAATTGGACATTTTTTTACATTTCTGTATAAATAAACGTAATCGCCCTTAATGCTGTTACGGCAGTAAACAAACCTCTCTAGTTTATTCAGATTTGTTTTACTTAAAGTTATGGGATTATGTGCTTTATGATAACAGTCCTCTTCCATTGTTTTTCCAGGTGGAGAAAACTTCGTAGCCTTGGATCTGATTGTTCAGCATGTTCACAGTCAGCTGGAAAAGGTATGTAATAGAAATGCCTCCTCATTCTCATCTGTTTGACACTGTGTGAGAATGATTAGTTGGTCTGTGCATAATGAAGTGCTGAGAATGGCCAACATGCATGCTGTATCCCTGCTAGATGATCCACATGCTCTTAATACGCACACAAATGTTGCATGCGTGTGTATATGAAGCCCATGCCATGGTATAAATATAATGTGCCCTCTGGTGGTCATACTCTATATGTGACACAAGATATTTTGTTATAAATATTATGTGCCTTGCTTCAAACTAGAAAAATGCAAGGTCGGTAATCTTGATATATTTACTTCTCCTTTTATAGTAGGAAAAAAAATTGCAAATGGACAAAATTAAGATTGAAATGATGACATTTTCATTAGACATTGATTGAATCTGTGGGCATTTCATACCATAAAATAGTCCATAGTGAGTTTACTACTAAAAAAGTACTATTACTAAATATCCTTTTTCCTGCTGGTTAACATTATCCACTTTTTTCTTTGGAATAACATGCTCTGATGATTCAGATAATGTGCTCAGAAACCAGGAGAATGTGTAGTCAGTTTTGATTTCATGTTGTCTATCAGAGTAATTACAAGAAAGAAAGATGTTAACACTTATGAACGTTTGCTGAGTGACATTCATGCTTCGCTTACAGATGTATCCCACAAAAAGGGTTTAGTGCCTCTTGGAAATGTAATCATGTTCTGTGCCTGGCAGGCTGAATAAAGTCATGAATTATCTTGAGGTGGAAAATGCTTTTTTTTTTTTTGACTCAATCAGTCACAGTGAGGAATGATCTTTAGGACTAATGAACCACGTGCTTTTGTGCAAAAGATGTCATTCTCCTTAGCCAAAGGACCGCATTGGATTTGTCATCACAGAGGTCAGATTTGAATGATTTGAACAATTTTCTGTGTTGGGCCCAGTGAGTACTTCAGTCTTCAGTCAAAGTACTGAAAAAAAAAACTGTTTACAGTGCTTCCTCAATTAGGGGCACTTTTGAAATTTTGTTTTGTGTGACGTGTGGGTTTTCAATATTGTGTGTGATGGTAATGATGGTATTGACATGAGAGGAAAAAAGATAAACCTTGGACTTGCCAACATGATGGAGCAGCCAATTACATTTGATTAAATGAATGAAATGATAATTCCTGACCAATGCATAAAGCGGTCTACATAATTTTCTTGGTTATTAAATATGATCAATTTTTGCATGTATGCACTCATACAAATTACAATTATAACATAACCAGTTATTAATATGCAATTCAAACTTTTCAATTTATTTATTGTTCAGTTTATTTTATTTAAAAATCACCCTCCCAAAAAAATAAAAACTAACCTGTTGTGACCCGAAGCAATGGAACATTTAGCATGTATGTATGTGGTATCTAAACAACCCCATGATTCCACAGATATACAGTGATACTGATAAAGATTTTGAATCAGCCTATTCTTTTTAGTGATGGAAATATGAGAGGCATGATTGTTTATTGTTTAAAACTGCAAGAATGCGATTATATCAGGTTAAATATAGGGAGTAGCTAATAACGCCATGAAATATTTTCCCAGTATACCATGGAGAGGACGAGGGCTGACTGTTTGGAATGGCTTTTCTGAGTGAATATCTCATTTCATGAGTTTGTCTTTTTTTCTTTTCTTTTTTATTCCTCTCCTCCCTGTGTGTGTTTGTAATAAAATACTTGCTAAACCCTCAACCGATTGCTCTAACCATCCCAGCGTGAAATCACAGTGAGGTATGGCTGCTTTTCCCCTCATTTCCTTCCATCTCTCTTTCCTTCATTCTTTAAACCTGTGCTTCATCTCTCCTTTCTTTTCCTCAAACCTGCAGAGATGCAAATGGAGACAAAAGGAACAGCATAACTCTGGCTATGGTCTACACTAAACAAACAGAATATTTAGTGGTGCTATACATTTTATGGTAAGGTCTCATCAGAAATAGTCTAAAATATTATTGCAAATTAAAATAAATATTTTCTATTTTAATATCCTTTTTTTCTTCAGCCATTATTACTCCTGTCTTCAGTGTCCTTCAGAAAGCATTTTAATTTGGTGCATTATCACTATTAAAAGCAGTTATGCTAGTATTCTTGTTGAATAAAAGTATTCATTTCTTTGAATGGAATTGCTTGTTTTTATTGGGGTTTGTTTTTATATTTTGGCTGAAATTATCTATAAAGCAAACCATTTGAGTGGACACTACATTAAAGACCTGATTGAACTGCACAAAATTAATGTAAAGAGACAGAATATATTTGCAAATGAGCTTTGTGAGCCAAAAACACGATAGCTTCTCTGCGTACTTTTTGTCTCCATCTCCACTGTGTTATTTTGATGCTGTTTCTAACACAGGGATGGGCCTATTTCAGTGGTTTTGCTCTTCACATGCTGGGAAAGAAACTCAATATTAAGACATTTGTTGTCATTTCATAATTTTAGACTGGCAACAGCACTTCACCTGAAAAGCACTGACATACTACCCAAACCTGAGCTCATCTTGGCTGTGATGTGTCCGTCTGTTCTGTATAGACTTTAATCGGGTCGTGTTCTTTTCTCCCCCTCCCTCTCTCTTTTCTCTGTCTCGTCATCATTGTCTCCCAATGAACATTTATTCCTTCTTCAGAGGAAACTCCGCTGGGATATGTGAGGATAAATTCTTGCATCCTCTGGCCTTTCTTTTTTTTTCGGTTCTGTCGTCTTGTTTTTATTTGTTTTTTTTTTTTCATTTTATTTCTTTTTGGTTTTCTTGAATCCATCCTCTGCGATCCTTCACGTTCTGCTCTTACAGTATTTTTTTTCTACTGTTGTTGTTTGAATATATATTTATATTTTGTAAAGCATATGTTTGTTTAACTTTCAGAGTGAGCAAATAACATTCAAGCTGTCAGTCCATCACAGTGTCCTAACCAGCATCGTCTGTGAAAAGTGACAAGACATTTTGTCCATTACTTTTTTTTTTTTTTGTTCTTTTTGTGGCCTTTATAGGTAGAAATCTGATTGGTCGAAAATTCCTGTACATATCTTCCAATTGGCTGTTCAGTGTAAACAAAGTGCTTGTCGCGTCACTCTGGTTACGGCATGGTGTCTTTCTGTGTGGGATTGTGGGCTGAGGTTTGAAACTGACAGCCACTATGAAGGAAATTTAGCAGCCCCCATATATTAAATGTCTCAAATCAGTCATTAATATAGGCTTTATACTATAGAGGGCAGTGGTGTCTCTCTCAGTCTTTGCTTATATTTTCACATTTACAATATTATAAATGAACAGAGTTCAGAGTTCCATTACCATCTTGCTGGATTCATTTAATATCACATTATTTCACTGTTTAAAGAAATAGTTTACCCTACAATTAGAACTGTGATTTACTCTGGTTTAAAAAAGAAAAAGCATCATGAAGATCCTGTCTAACTTTTTTATTTTATTATTTAGTTTGTTTTTGTGGTCTGAAAAAAATCACATGTTTGAAATGAAAATGAGTGAGTAAATGGCAGTTGTAATTTTTAGGTGAACTGTTTCTTTAATACTTGTGCATCAGATCTTTCGTTGCAAAACCCTCACTTCTGTCTACTTCTAATTTGAAGGCCTGTTCACACCAAGTCTGATGATGACACACACTTGTGTGTAAAAACCTACAATATTAACAGGTTGTCGACACACAGTTTGTTTTTTGGTGGGGAAGTGGGAATTTGTGTAAACTATGTCATTGTTTTCTTTTCAAATGTATTCATAATAGAAATCCTGACTTGAAGTGAATGGGCCTTGACTCTACCTCAAACTCACATCAGCTCACATCACCATAATCACACTGGGGAAAAAGTCAAATATTGTTATATTTGTCTATTTTCCATTAACAAAAAGTTTGGTTTTGTTTGCTTTTGTGTGCAATTTGTGGAATGTTTACGTCTCTCATCCATGTGCTATATAGATCAGCCCTGGCATCTGCCCATCAGGGTCAGCCTTTACCCAAGACCCTGAGTGTCATGGAGAGCACCCCACAGGTCAGAGGAATGCATACTATTATCAGGTATGACTTTGCTGCTGTTATGGATACTTAAGTAATTCTCACACACACGCACGCATTCATTTTTTTGTGAAAAGTGCGGACTCTCCATAGGTGTAATGGTTTTTATACAGCACAAACTGTTGCCCTACCCCTTACAGGAAACTACAGGCATTTTTAGATTTTCAAAAAACTTTATTCTCTGTGATTTATAAGTGTTTTGAAACATGGGGACATGCGGTAATGTCCCGAAAAGCCACCTTCTCCTTGTAATAACTATGTCATACCCATGTCATTACACCGATTATTACATTATTCACAAAAATGTGCGCAAACAAACAAGAAAATATTAAGCAGCTGTCTTTGGAGTAATGGCTGTTGCTATGAATACTTGAGTAACTAACAGACACACAGATGTATTTCTTCTACTGTTCAAAAGTGTTTAATGCTTTTATTTAGCAATAATGCAGTACATTTCTTTAAACATGTGCTATACTTTCTGTTCATCATAGAATCCTGTAAAACTGCATTAACGTAACTGTTTTAATTACATTTTAAAGTATCCTTTAGATATACAGGTACACCTTGGTTACTGCAGTGTAGGTCTACTTTTAAATAATGTCACAATTAAATAAAGAGCAAAATTTATCAGCAAAATGATTAATTGCCTATTAAAAACAGGTAGGGCTTCAGCAGGCTGGCAACAGCTTGAATTGTGTTTATACTTTTTGGGCCACTGATTTGTAATTGGGTACTTAAAATAAAATAAGGATTGTTTTCTCACTTTATCTAAACTCTCAGAACAGTGGTTTCCGTACACACTCTTCCAAAACACACATCATCTCTGTTATGTATTATTGACTGTGTCCCCTGTGCCCTCAGGAATAAAGAAACCAGTCGGGATGAATTTATTTTCTATTCAAAGAGATTAATGAGGCTTCTCATAGAGCACGCCCTGTCCTTCCTGCCGCTGAAGGTGAGTGGACTGCCATTAATGACCAACTACTTTTTTAAATTTTTTTTTTACTTGATGTTACGAGCTCTGGTTATTGGTCATAATACAGTGATACATACAAGTGTCAGGCAGTGCCTCCGTGGACAAATTAAATTTTTATGATGTGAAGTGAAGCAAGTATTCATTCAAGATTATAGCATCTGTTATATAATTTTAGTTAAAAAAAATTGATCGCTGACTCTTATTTCATCTTCTCTTTTTAGCCAGTGTCTGTTGAAACTCCTCAAGGAACTATATATGAAGGGAAGAGGCTGAGCGGGAAAAGGGTTTGTTTATTGGAAGATTAAAATGGATTGCATGCTTTTGTGAATTGCCTGGTCAAATTTTCTGAATTAGGAGTATTTACATCTCACAATTCAGGTTTTTTTTTTTTTTCAAAAGAAAGTTAAAACATATATCTCACAATTTTGACTTTGCCCCCAAAGTTTTGTGAGAATTTTAAAGCGAGCCTGAATGGTAAGATACAATCTCAAAATTGGAGTATGTTGTGATATAATCACAATTACATTTAAAAATTTGTATTCCATGGCAGAAACTTTTTCATAGGTATCACTATTATCTGTATGGCAGGACTTTACACCTATACTCCTTGTTTGTTCGTTTGATAGATTACTGGTGTGTCCATTCTACGGGCAGGAGAGACCATGGAGCAGGCCTTGATGGCTGTTTGTAAGGACATTCGTCTGGGAAAGATCCTCATTCAGACTAATCATGACACAGGAGAGCCTGAGGTATCACATCTTCACCCATCCAACTGACAGACGTGTCTATAAACAAGTTCTGATCCAAAAGTTGCCCTTTGTCAAGTGACCTTGTGTTTTCAGCCTTGGTGAGATGGCACGTATGATTAACTTTGTGCCTACTAGTCAGGACACGGTCTGTTTCAATGATGTGCTTTGCCAGATTTGATATCTAGGCCTTTTCTCACCTAACATATAACGTTGTGATGAATATGATACACTCAACAACTCTGCTGATGGATGACAGTTTTCAGGTATTTTTTGTAAAGGTATTGAATACAGACCCCTCTAGCTGTATGTTCACTTTATTTATGTTTAGCTGTAATATATTATTGATTAAAATTTTAAAATTAAATTTTAGTTATATATTTTCAGATTTAAGTTTTGGCAATCTTGTTGTTTATTTATAATATTTTCCCTTTACTTTTTGCTCATTTTTAATAGTATGCCTATTTTTTTTTTTTTTTTTTTAGTTTTTTTTTTACTGTAAATAGTTTTGTAAGAAACATATATATTTATTTATATGCACTATGGTGATTATATAATTTATTATAAAAAAAAATTGTTTGTTTATATATATATATATATATATATATAAACACACACACTGTAATGTCACATAAATCATTGCTTAGTCTATAAATTGGTTTTATTACAGTCTAATTTCGTCCACAGCTCCATTACCTTCGTCTGCCCAAGGACATCAGTGAGGACTACGTTATCCTGATGGACAGCACTGTTTCTACGGGAGCGGCAGCTCTCATGGCTGTCAGAGTCTTGCTTGTAAGTGACCTCAGCAGACAGGTCCTATTTCAAGAAGTAAATTTACCAATTATGCACAGATATTTTTATACTTCCTGGCCATTGTGGAGTACATTTTGGATCTGTGTAAATGATCAAAAAATGTCAACATCCAACTATGCTTATGTAATGTGAGTAATGTAAGCCCTGGCCTTGTTACAGTAGGTCTAATCTGTTTCAACAAACACCCAGCACAATCACATTTACATGATCTTTGACCTCTCTTGCATAAAAAAACTCCCAAACAGTCCTAACTAAATTGCTCCTTTTTTTGGAAGAAGAGGATATGGGTGTCTGTCTGGCCTTGGTTCAGTATTTCTATCTGTTAACAGCATAACTACTTGCAAATATATAGATATGTTACACTTTAAAGTTCTTTCAGGTGTTTATTAAATTTAAACTCTCTAGTCTCTATTATATTATATTACTTTACATACAACAATTTTGGTTTATAAAAAATAAATAGATTAATTAATTACATTACAGAAACCATTCTCTATCATATACTTTTATTTTATATATATTTATTCATCTATTTATTCTGTTTATTTTTGTACAACTTGTGTATTTTGTATACTTGTGTTTTTCCAGACCTTGATATCTACATTAGTTAGTGATGCACAGCAAGGTTTAAATCAGGGTGATTCACAAACTCATCTGTTCCAGGATCATGATGTCCAGGAGGATAAGATCTTCCTGCTCTCCTTGCTCATGGCGGAGATGGGTGTTCACTCGGTGGCCTACGCTTTCCCCAAAGTGCGCATCATCACCACTGCTGTGGACAAGAAAGTCAACGATGAGTTTCACATCATTCCAGGCATTGGTAAAAGCAGTTTATTTAAAGGAATAGTTCACACAAAAATGAGAAGGTACTCAACCTCAGGTCATCCAAGATTTAGACGAGTTTCACAAGTGGATACTGAATGGGTGCCTTCAGAATGAGAGTCCAAACTATGATAAAAACATTACAAAAAAAAAAAAAAAAAAGTCCATTCCCTGTTGTCCTCTCAAATCAAAACTGTTTTTGTTATTAACTAGTGATCTCTGCACATTTCTCTCCTGATTCAGAGATGAGAAAGCAGTATTATGAATAGAGGACTAGAGCAACGATATGAATGGATTACTTGTGAATTACAGTGTTGTTTTTATCAGCTTTTTCAACCCTAAGTGTACGATAACCCATTCATTGCAGAACATCCTATTGTCAGCGAATGATTCAATGCTAAATTTCTCCAATTCTGTTTCAATGAAGAAATAAACTCATCTGAGTCTTGGATGGCCCAAGTGTGAATTTCAGCAAATTTTCATTTTTGCGTTAACTGCTTCATTAACAAAAACTAAAAAAAAAGGCACACAATATATCATAATCAAAAGCTATTGTTTTGCAGGTAATTTTGGGGACCGTTACTTTGGGACTGATGCTCCTTCAGACTTTTATGAAAGTGATGAAGGGATGGACTACTGAATTTCATTAAAACCACTATGTGAGTGACTATATTTGCATGCATTAATCTCATGATTGTGGACCCATTACCCTGCCCTATATACAGTAAGCATAAGCCTTAGCCACCTCTTGCTGTCAATCTTGCAATACTACATGCTACAAATGAGCCCATGCTCAATAAAGGTCAAAGAATCAACTGACCCCCAAACATGGGAGATTACTGCTCGTTAGGTTTCTTTAAAATGCCCACATGGCCATCACAATTTGAAAATGTTTCATTAATACTTGAACTGAGTCAGTTTCTTCATAGGTGTGTTTACAATGGGATCCTACCAAACTACCTTGTACAGTAGTGTAAGTATACAGTTTATAATGTATATATAATTGATTGCAAACACGGCACATACTCAATGTTCGTTAGCTGATTTCATGTTGTCTTGACTTAATTTGCTTTGTATAGCATATATTGCATACATGTGCATTTGAGGTGCTTGACCAAATTGACATCTTATACTAAATGAAAGAAACATTTCCATGTGCCTGCTTCAGTATAGCCTGTTTTTAAAATTGCAGCCTTGCTAAAAGCAGCCGTGAAACCTTGAATAGTAGCCCAAGCACAAAATAGGATTTGGGTCAAACAACATTGTTTAGTGCAATGCTGCAATTTTACTTATTAACAATACATTTGTTTTTTAGTCTACGTTTACTTTGTTGTTTTGGCATTATTTCCCAATTGATTGTTATCTTGAAGGCAATACAGATGTGAAGTGCCAATCAATATAACAGTCTACTTGATAGTGTTTGTATGTGTTGTAAAAATGTTGGGAATTCATGAAATATTGAAAAGGGACTTTTGTTAATATAAAATTCAGTTTCAAGTCCAAACGAATAATTTACCTCGCCACTGGTGCCACTGAGGGGAACAAAATCAGGTTTATCATTTTTGTTCTGTACTTGAATTTTAAAATGTAGATAAGGTATATTTATTTTTCATTGGTTTATTTGCCATGCCTGATTGAGGAGAGGCAATGACAGATTGATTTGCAATGAAAAAGTTGAGAAACAATTACTGAAGAAGATTTTGGAGGTCTTTTAGCAGAAATTAAACCAAAAGAGAGCAAAACAGTGTTGCTTCTGAACTTCCACTGTTATGTCATCTAATGCATTTCTTTTAATAAATCTGATCAATAATAGTGCCAAAATGCACTTACAGCAACTGCACTTAAATTTATGTAAACAATTTGATCACATTTTCACCTAAAGGGGAGTGTTGCACATTATTTCATTAACATTTATTTAAAAAAAATACTTTGTTTGGTCCCCCTTGACAAAATAAAATAATGAAATTGACATTTATGTCTTATTCTTCTTTGTATGTTTTTATTTTTTATTTTTTTAATATATATTTTATTTTATTTTTTTGTACAGTGATTTTTATTGCCTGGTAAAAAAGTACACCGGCAACAATATGCTTTATTATAAGGTGAAAATATTTCTCTTTCTAATTTAATTGTCTCTCTCCAGAGATGTGTACTGTAATTATGTTGTTGTATATGTATGATTTCCTTGGGTGATATTTAGGAGCTCTAGTGTAAGCCATTCCACTTCTGTTTTTTTTTTCTGTATGTATAAATAGCGCAATAAAATATTTTGTGTCTGTCTTAATTATTTCTTTCTCAGTTTAAATATCGCATAAATGTAATAAGTGTATGTACACACAATTTTATTAGTATAGCCAGAGTTTCTGGAATTGAAACTCTTCAATTCCAGGTACACATAATTATTTATAGGCTTAATTATAATAATTCAAATATTTATTTTCATTTAAGGGTCGTTTAAGTTGTTTAAAATCAACACAATTTTTTACCACAATAGTTACATAAATTAATTAGTGGGGCTTTTATTTTGAAATATTCTGTGGTGCTTTGAAACGTTTACATGCTGCTTCACACTAACTTCAAGCATCATGTTATAGTGTTGATTTTGGGGTAAAATAAATGATATCAAACATCTCTTAGGATGTCCTGATACAAGTACAAACAAGACTGAATGATATTAAACTTCAGTCACATCTTCGGAGGTCACTTTCCTTCCTCTTCTGACTTTGGAGTTTTTATAAACAGCATCTATATAACACGCACTGTATCACTTCTCTTTGCTTGACAAGGTAAGTTAGGTCTACACTACTGTTAGAGTGATTCTCCGTGCGGGTTAAAACTGACTAAGAAAGAGCTACGTTATAAAATAGCTAACGTTAACGTTAGTCATTTTAATTACGCAAGCTTGTTACATGCGCTTGAGAAAAGTCAAGGAGACATTGGATTAATTAAATGAAAATAAATATACATAGTGGATGACACCTTTTTGTATGTCTGCGTTGTGAGGAATAGAATTGTCCTTAGCCGGTTGTGTAAAACAAAAACGTTTTTGTTGAAAAATTTGTCGCACGCACACTGCACGCGCCTTTGAGCCAAAGCGCGAGACTCTCATCAGTGTATGAGTTAAACTAAACCTCATAAAATCAGCTTAGTTCACCTTCTGCTACCCTTTGACTTGCATAGTATGGAAAAAAAACACTATCCAAGTCAATGGTGATCAGCAATTAAAAGGCGAATTATCCCTTTAAACTATTGAGATTTAACATATTATATTATGAGCAGTCAACTAATCAGCACATCGACGGTGCAAAATATACAGTACAACGCTAAATTACTCTTATGAACCGATTCTTCCAATGAATCAAAAATGTACAAGGCGAGTTCCAGAGGATTTACTCTTATGAGAGTTCTGTCGATTTGTGCTACCATTTCAGATTTTGTAACCTTCCCATAAAAACCGGTTGTTGAGCAATTCCAGTGAATCGATTCTTCTGTGGATTTTAGTGAATGATATGTAAGTGAATAAACTAATCTTGGTTAATAACTAGTCACTTAGTAACTAGTTTGGGATCAAATATTGGTTTGCATTTGTTGATAAAATGATGGTGCATAAATTAAAATAAAAAGTTAGATTATTTGTCTGTCAATAACTGCAATTATAATCTTAACATTTATATTATTCTTGCTACATACTAATTATTCACAATTTATCCAATTTGCTTCTATTTTTCTATTTTTGCAGCAGTTTTAAGTGTTGTAATTTTAATAGTCCTGTGTCTTTTTTAGACTTTGTCACATGGCGGGCCTTTGGAGGTCTTATCAGGTGCTGATGGCCAAACATCCATGGACAGTGCAGATTATAACTGCTGGTAAGAGTTACAAACTCTCCACCCTCAACTCTCGGTCAAGTCTTTCACAGCTTTTTTTTTTTTTTTAGTTCTGTAGTCGATGTTTCCAATTCTCTTTAGGTCAACTCAATCTCAGATGCTACTGATTAAATATTAATATTTCCTGTTAGCACAATCACTTCTAAACATCAAGATTGTTTCTGAGCGTCAATAATAGATCAGCCAAATAAACAATGCAAGCCTTTCTCAGCAACAATCCGCTTAGCTGTTTGCTTGAACTTTGTCACTGTGGGTTTTCCAAGGTGGGAGTATAGATTAAGGGAGGGGAGGTCTATTTTAGTATGTTGTTTTGGTTATTTAACTCTTGCTTTATATTGAAACATTACATTTCAACTCAGTGAACCAGGAATGCTCAGATTATGTATCACCTAAAGACACTTAACTTTTACTTGGGAAATCAAATTAGTTTTTGATGCAATTACATCATTCTACCAGAAGATGGGAGCACAAAGCAACATATTAATGTTAATGTCAAAGTCTTGCTGATGATGTCTCAATTTAAGTGTTCATATCACGAGGAATCATTTATCTTTAGAGGTCAGAGTTCAATATACTGTTGAAAAAATAATAAATCGTTCAAGCAATCGGGAATAGGTTTGTTTAATAAAATGTAAAAAATTAGCTTTTGAATTTTGTAATTAAAACTGAGATTTCAGTTCTTTCTAAGCAACAGCAGGCACAGGGAAAGTTAAGTCTATTTGAAACAATGACCAATTTTACAGTTCCATTTAGTGAAGCCAGTGGGGCTGAAATTACGCACTAGCTTTAAATTCATGTGCAATTACTGTGCTTTAACTAATCAGACCCATTTGATGGGAATTCTTTCCACTTTGTGTAGCATAATGAGTGAATGCATTTTGTTAATCAATGAGCCTGCTTAAATAAGCTGCTGGGTGTATTGTGAGTCATGCAAACTGTAGCATTAGGATCAGTTAGTACTTGGCTAGACTGACGCTGACAACTTGGCCAAAATGCTTAAAATCACCAGTGGCCTCATGTGCTGAGCGGTTGAGGGTGCAAGTTTATGTAATCAAGATTACAGACATGAGCTATGATTCATCGCCTTTGTTTTCCACATTGGGAAGAGGACTTAAATATTTATAGAACCTTTAGCCCTATGGGTATAGGTTTAATATGAGACAGCAAGATGCTTTAAAAGAGAGGGAAGTGGGGTTATTTCAAAATTAAATAATAACTTGATGTTTTCTTAGTGATGTGGTCCAGCACTTATTCTCAGAGCAAGGGATGTGATCTTACCTTCAAATAAATTTAGTGCAATAAAACCTGGCATTTTCAGGCAAGGTGGAAAAACCTCAGTGATTTGGAAGTTTAAGGTTAAGTGGGTTTTTCCCCCCCAAAGTTAAACTCATATGCCAGTTTAATATAAAGATGCATCTATTTGTAGGCCGTTTGACCATCTTGATCAACCAATGATGTGAGTTTAGGGAAGGACTATCTAATTGTCCAACCAATGTCAGATAGGGCTGGAAAACTATTTGAAAGGAGTTATGGTTTTAAAGTTTAATTATAGAGCAATTTATTATTAGATATATTTAATTTGTAAATCTTTATGTACACTACTATTCAAAATTTGGTGTGTTTTAATATTTTGGAAATATGTTATGCTCGCAAAGGCTGCGTTTATTGAATCAATTTTACATTTTTGATCTAATTTATTACTATGATGGCAAAGCTGAATTTTCAGCATCATTACTCCAGTCTTGAGTCTCTCATGATGCTTCAGAAATCATTTTAATATGCTGTTTCGGTGCTTAAGAAATATTTCTATTAAAAAAAGCAATACTTATTTAAAATTTATCTTACTGAACAATGATAACTGTTTGTTTAAAAATAAAAGGGGGTATGCCCAGTCCTGCATGCAAACTCTGATTAATTATTGTAATCAAAAGCTTTTCACTGTGTTTAAGTACTTCCTGTGAAGTGATGGGTTGATGCTCACTTGGACTGAACTTATATTAAGTACATTTAAGATTTGAAATCTCACTAAAATTGATCAATTCTTTGTGAAATCCACTTTGCAGAACAATACAGGGTGATAAGAATGTATCCATTATTTTTGCAATTCTGTTTTTTGCCACTAGTGGTGTAGAACTGACACCCTTCAGCTTCAACTGATGCATTTGGTTGAAGTGATAAATGGATTTATTTATAACAGGTAGAGATGTGAAGAGGAAGAGATTAATGAGCGAATGAATAAATGAATGGATGGAGGGGATGAAGGCGGTACATTTCCGTTTTCAAGTCATTAACGATGCATTAACCCCATAATCTGAGCTAAATGTAGAACCGAAAAAATCAATGTCATCCAAAGAGGGCAAATCTGAACGAATGAGGCTTGAATGTGTTTATTGTAACGCAGGTAAGCCATGTCACACTGGTCTCATCAGCTAAATGGGTTGGGTTGCCAGAGCCTGCCCACTGGACTCTGTGGATCCCTGCCAAATTGATCACAGATAATTTCACTAAGCGCAAGGTGCGTCAATCAGAGCTGTTCTTCCCTGGAGACTCTGCCTCAAGGACAGACGGTGGGAAGTATTGTGCTGACATCAGCATATTTCAAGATGCATTTAGTACAGATGAGTGCCATACTCCAGTTGGCACGAGGTGCGGGGCAGATTGCACCTGAGTGTGTGGTAAATTGCATTTTATTTGGCACAGCATAATGACAAACAACTATGTTTATGGTTGGATGGGGTCATTATCTTTGTTAATATAGATAAGTGGACTTTTTTTTCTCATTTTTTTGATTAATGTAATCAGAGACATGGACAACATAGCCAAAATATATAACGTTTAGGCACCTATATTTCATGTTTTTGGGTCCAAAGGTGATACCAAATTATTATTATTTTTAAAATTCTATTTAAAATTAAATTTTGAACTTTCTATTCTTTAGGGTATCATGTTTTCCCCCAAAAAATAAATAAAGGAATAGTTCACCCAAAAATAAAAATTTGCTGAAAAGTTGCTCACCATCAGATCATCCACAATTTAGATGAGTTTGTTTCTTTATCATGTCATTTTTTGGAGAAATTTAGCATTAGATCACATTAGATCACCAATGAATCCATAATAGTGAATTTGTTTTTTACAAATATTCAGTTGGGGTTTTTTTTACTTCATGAGGTGTTTAATGTTTGTGTTGATTACTCTGATGTTTTTATCAGCTGTTTGGACTCTTATTCTAATGGCACCCATTCACTGATGGGGAGTACATTTTCAGCAAAGTTCTTGTGTGTGTGTGTGTGTGTGTGTGTGATCTATTTAAGCCTGTTTTCAACACTGATAATAGCAGTATTGACTTTTGGAAACTTAACATTGCCATCACAGAAATAAATTGTCATTGTAATCAGAGACACAGAATATAACTTCAACCACCTGTTTTCAGAAACCGAAGATGAAAACAAATGTAAAAAGGACAGTCTGTTCTTAACGGATGTTTTAAGAGTTTACTCTTCGTTGCTTCTCAACCTGTTAACGTCAAGTTGAACCAAGGAGTGGAAAACATAAGTGTTTATTATCACCTCCCAACATGCTGTTAGCTCTCACTCAGCCTTTGCCCTCCTGTCCGCCTGGTTCTGCCTACCATGATCAATAAGCTGGTGCTGTTTTGATAAGATGACCCAGTAAAAGCATGGCAAAGGTTCCTGGCTTTTTCCAGTCTGCTATACTGGATTATTAGTCTTACCTTGACATTTTATGAAAAGGTTAGGTCACTTAAAAGGGGCTACGTTGCTTTGCCGGGCTCTGTCGTTAAGGCAGAATGTCCTTTGTAAACCATGATATTTGGGCAAGTGCGAGGAAGCAGCTGTCCTCTAAATTTAAAGGCAGTTGCATTTTTTTTATGTGTGGCTCCATTTCTTCTCCCTGGCAGTTCTGTATTTGGCTGCAGAAGAATTTTTTTTTTAAGGATCCTGCAGTTTAGCCAGTCAAAGTGAAGCATAATGAGTAACAGACAAAACTATGTGATTTGAAATCAGGGGTGTTGATGTAGAAACACTGTTGTTGTCGCTGTAAAAAGCTTTTACATTATATAGTGTCATTAAATATATTGTGTAAAGTTAGGCACGCACTAATATTGAAATACCGAAAATAACAATGATATGATAGATAGATAGATAGATCTATTATATGGCAATATTTTTTCTTTTTAAGAAAATGCTGTTTAAATTTTGGGAAATGCTGATAAAATATGATCAAGTTACAGAGGCCTCCAATAGCTCATTTAAAAAAAATTCATTCTATTGTACATGTGTGAAATGCAGTAAGTCTTTTATTATCCCATCTTAACTTCAAAGGTTTGCAAACTTGCGGCTTACTCTGGGCTTTCTGTGAACTCTGTGGTATTTCTGAAGAAACAGATAATCTCAAAGCAGTGTTAGTCTCACAAACCCACTGCTGGTACCATCAGTCCAGTGCCTGTGTACACTTAGTCATGTCATAACACTGAGTCACTGCTTCAGTGTTTGTGGAGAAGCACAAGGACAACGCTCAGAAGTCGTCGTAGTTTGTAAAATTGGCTCGGAGAGTCCTGCAGCGCGTTTCTCTCACAGATCAGAAAAGGCTTCACCCGCTGTGTTTGTGTGGGGTTGAGTGAGAGCGTGACACAGTCTTTCTGTTGGTGGATCACCCCGCTGTGCCCGTTAACAACCTGCTGGAGAGAGACCAGAGTTCCCAGCATCCTCCTCTCTGAGGCATTTCATCTCACACCGCCCTCCTGCTATGGCATGCTGGGTACAATAGCGGCTTCTGTCCAGCTCGCCATGTGTTTTGAAGTGACCTCACTTATCAGAAGTTGATTCACCTGACTGAGGTTCTGTTGCATCAGAATATGCTTTTTTTTTTTTTTGGCCCTTATTTTTTGGAATGCCTGTTAATGCCCCATATTTTAGTTTTTAGTTTAGGTTAATTTGGTTTGTTTCCTTTTTTGTCTTCATGTTCTTTAATTTTATATACTTTTATATCCTTTACTATATTTATCTTGCTGCTACAATATGCAATTTCAGTGCTTTAGTGCAATAACATCCCAATAGAATATAATGATAGAATTATTAAATATACCATGCCCATATTTGTTTTTACTAATTAAAAGTTTGATTAAGTAATGGTTAAACTATTAAAACAACTCTATTATTTGTGGCATGTTGCAGTTGTGTTAAGATTGTTCAATTAATAAATGATTATTATTATTATGTATGATTATTCCTCTTTTAGTTTATTGTTTTTAAAATGTATTAATATTTTGAATGGTGGGTTTTTATGATGTCATTATAATCATCTCCTCTGTGTCAGTATGGACCTTTTTCCTTTTTTGATTCTTGAATAGAGAATAGAGACCTTGATTATAACCTTAACATAATTGTGTCCTATGGCTTTTAACATGAAAGTAAATGTAAAAAGGGTGCTCACAAGACACAAGGAAAGAAATCTCCTTTGTGATGAGTTCCATTGGTTTTTGGTTTCTTTTATTGAGGTTTGTATTCATTTTGTTTTTCCGATACATGTCAATACGCAGTGAGCTCTCTGTTTATACACACATGCATAATGCATGGCTCTATTTGCTGCCCTCACGGCTTTGACTGCAGACGATCGAAATGTGTGTGAAGAGAAAGGAGACCTGTGACATTTCCAGCAGTTGGGAGGAAACAGCTCTGTCAATGTGATTGGCACACTGTGTGTGTGTCTGTGTGCGTGCACAAGTGATGAGCTGCAGTCTATCTAAAGCTTTCCATCACTCATATTCAACAGCTTCTGTTCATTCAGTTTCCTCAAGGATGAATGGATGAACACACACACACACACACACATTCTTGCACACCCACTTTCAGTCTCTAGGGTCTTAGCAGGTCTCTCATGGTTTAATTTTTTTTTTTTTAACTTTGAAATTAATTTATACATGCATTTATTTATATAGTACCCATGGATAGTGCTAAAGTCTGAAGGCTGTTCTGTAAGAGGGAACATATTTGGTTTTAGTGACAGATTTCACTAACAGATATAAATATAATATTGCTCCAATGTGCTTTTTTATGATGCAGTTTTATTTTTAAGTATACCTTGTGTCTGTCAGGGCACATTGTGGAGGTTTTGATGATTGAATAAGAGTTTAGTTTTACCTTAAAATGTTTTCATAGTGTTCTCAGAAATGTGTTGCATGGTTTTTCTGACTAATTGTGTTTTACAGGATAACATCTGTCCCCGCTATTAGGAAACAGCCCCCTGTGGTTTTCGTAAGGGGGTCTCAACGCAATGTGAAATTTACAATGTGACATTTAAAGGTCAATGTTCGGTGAATTAAAGTCTTTTTTTAAGTATTTGAGTCCTCTGATGTTCTTTTTATACATATAATAATAAATAAGTGTTGGAAACATTGTAGAAAAACAAAAGAAAAAAATACTCCAAATAACATTTGGAGTCTGTAAAATATTTTTAAATTTTTAAGTCTCATATGTGCACCAAGGTAAGACTGTGAAATCTTATAGCTGTGAAGGTAAAGCTGAATTTTCAGCAGATGTTACCCCAGTCTTAAGTGTTCCTTCAGAAATCAATCTAATTTCCACATTTAGTGCTCAAGCTAAATTTGAAAACAGTTTTTTGGAGGGAAAATAGTGTGAATAATAGCATCAAGGTCACAAAGTCAAGATTTGTTATGCTAAGTGAATGGGCCGGCAAAAATCTGAGTGAGTGCTTCCTGTCAGCTGCCCCTGGTGTGGTTGCCTGTGTTTGGGTCTTCACGCTGGGCAGTGGGGGCAAACAGATGCCTGACTAGCATCCTCTCACTCTCTCCCTTCCTCTCTTCCAGGATCTCTGGTGGGTGTGGGTGATGTCATCTCCCAGCAGCTGATTGAGCGCCGTGGACTGGCCAATCACAGCGTGAGGCGCACGGCCAAGATGATGAGCATTGGCTTCTTCTTTGTCGTAAGTCTCCTGTGTGATACTGTTCCATTTGCATTTGAGTTCCTCTTGAGATCCTCCAACTTTGTTACACCGTTACACCAAGAGAGTTAAAGGTGCCATAGAATGGAAAACTGAATTTACCTTGGTATGGTTGAATAATAAGAGTTCAGTACATGGACATAACATACTGTGAGTCTCAAACACCATCGTTTCCTACTTCTTAT
>JAUCMS010000045.1:13849942-13889369 GCA_032357445.1 Enteromius radiatus
ACTTGATTTCTATAAGAAGTAGGAAACGATGGTGTTTGAGACTCACAGTATGTTATGTCCATGTACTGAACTCTTATCATTCAACCATACCAAGTAAATTCAGTTTTCCATTCTATGGCACCTTTAAATAAAATTTCAACATTTAAGGAAAAGTTCACCCAAAAATGAAAATTCTGTCGTCATTTACTCACCCTACTTACCAAAGTATTTTATTTCTAAAAAAGAGATTAACATGGATCCAAGTGTTCATGATGGCCTTACAGAGGCTTTAGTCAGCGAGTATTTAATAGGGTTTGTTGGAAGATGACGAGCGTACTAAATAACACAATGAGTGTCCATGTTGCCAAGAATCATCATGTCATCAGGATAGGATGTCTGCCACAGTAATAGTTTAACTCTGTAAACTCTGTCTGGTATATGAAATTATCATTTGTTTTAAGTTGAGTATCAGATTTGATACACAAAACTTTTTATGCCTCATATAATATGATATAGGAAAATATGGATTTCATACTTGAGAATTAAAAAGGTCAAACTGAACAAAATATGCAATTTAGTGCTGTTGCTGATATGTATATGGCCAGAAACAGCTTGTAATGTACAGTAAACCAGTAAGAGTTTCAAAACATTGTCATTACTCTTTATCACCCAATAATGTCTTGGTAAGATGACATTTCAATGTTTAATTTTATGATTAAACTCTGTAGTTACACTCTGTTACTCTGCACATATAATACGATGCAATAATGTTTGACAGATTTGACACATGTACCAGAAGGGTGATTTTTTTAGAATTAGGTAACGAATTATGTACAATACACTTTTACAAATAAAGATGCTTGAAAGGTTCTTCACAGAAATACCACAAGAAACAGTTTGGTTCCACAAAGAACCACTCAGTCAAAGGTTCTCTAAAAAACCTTTTTATTATCTGAAGAACCTTCTTTAACCACAAAGAAGCTTTTGTGTAACAGAAAGGTTCTTTCGATGTTAAAGGTTCTTTATGGAACCATTTAGACAAAAAGGTTCTTCTATGGCATCATGAAGCACTTTTATATTTAAGAGTGTAATGCAAAGCATAGATTATTTAGAGGCCCTAGAAATTGGTGTATCAAATACAATAAAGCAGGCTTTATAGAGTTCAGATCCAAAATAGTTTTCAGACCATCATGTGTATAAATAAAAGTCATAACATGTAAAGCAGCATTCATCACATTTTCCCCCAAAACCTCTAACCGTTTAAAACAAGTCATTCGAGACTTCCAAATTGCTATGTAACCAAAAAAAAAATAAATAAATAAAAAATTTTTGTCCATACAATCTCACTGGACCCCTTTGGTGTTTGATTCCACATAAATGAGAATAACAATAGGGTGACTAAATGAATTTTGAGGTGAATTGCTCCTTTAAGGAAACATTCTCTTTTAAACTAACCTTGGGTTTAAAAATAAGTTATATGCGTCTCCCTGATTCACCAGCCTGACCAGGTGAGGTGGTCAGGTCTTCAGGGCCTTCATCACCACTGTCTTCACCATCTTCACCTGCAACAAATGTACGTGCCTCATTTTCTAAATATACCGCAACGCACCTTCAACTAGATGCAAATAGACATGTATTTGTGACAAAGATGGTGTCGTCATAGCTGTGAAGCCGTTACCTGTTTGGAAGTCGATGCCTCTCAGCGTGTCGGCCACATCCTCTGTGTTGATGATGAAGTGGGCCATGCTCTCATAGCCCACCTCCATCCGCTCAATGTTGGAAGCCTTGGCAGTGTCTGTGATCCTGTCAAGGACAGAGCGGTGAAGTCACGGCAGAGCTCGGACAAATATAAAAGTGAAGGATAGCGTTAGGCCGCGTTCCTTCCTGTCGTCTCCCCACGGCTGCTCGTGACGCAGGTGCACGAGACACCACGCAACGTCTCCACAGGTGGAGGGAAGCATGAAACATAAGACACAGCTAGACAGTGTTGTAAGCGTAAGCATTTTTCTAAACGGTTAGAGGTTTTGGGGGAAAATGTGATGAATGCTGATGCATATGTTACTGCGCATACTGCATAAAGTTTTAGTCTAAACAAGAAAGTTACTTCTTAGAAGCAATTTGTTTATCTAGCAGCATTATCCCTAAAAGCTCTATCCCTATCAATGAGGGATATTATATTTTAGTCTTACATATATAAAGTAATACAAATGCAAGGTTTGCATTTTTGTATTGTATACTATTTTTTCTTTTATTTATTATTTGATTTTGCTTATTTATTTTTTAATTAAGCAAGGATGCATTAGATTGATCAAAAGTGAGATTCATGATGCTTGTTACTTAATAAACTTTAAATTACTGAAATTATTACATTATTCAAAAAACATGTTCATTGTGTCTACACAATATCCATTTGAAGCTTAACTAAATCCAGAAGTGAGCAGAAATTAAATCAATTATAGCATAAGGCATTTCAAAACGCACAGTGCATAATTTATCCCACAATACTGAGGCAGATGAAAGTTATGAACCAAATCATAATACAGTGGGCTGTTTGGGTGGGAGGCTGGTTGAGTCATTGCCTGTGAGGTTATTAATCATGATTGTTAGTCTTTGGGGGGCATCAGTTATTGATGAAGCACACATGCTGAATATGGTTTAGTTTAAAGGGACAGTTTACATAAATTTTTTTTAATTCTGTCATTAAGAAAGTCACAGGTTTGGAATAACATCTTAACATTTTTGGGTGAACTATCCCTTTAAGACACTCCTAAACACATCACTCACAGCTGACTTACTTCTTGAACACTTCCCTTGCGCTCTGTGAACACAGCAGAGAGGAACGCTCATTTTAGGACTAGCAGATTAAAACATAAAACCTGCAGTACTCTTCATCACAGTTTCACTGCGTACACAAAAAAGGGCACATACTAAATCACTAGCACTTGTCATGCAGCCTACTTTGACACTCTGTTTGCGTTGAGTGCTATTTAAAAAAGAGCATTGCTGCACCTGAGGCTGCCACTTTATGCTGAAAGCTGTTTCAAAAAAAAAAAAGAGACAATTACACCTCTCCATCACCTTCATTTTAAGTTTCTTTCTGGACCGCAGCTCTCAACCGTTGTGAAGTATTGACCGTTTGAGCCACTGGTCAAAGGGCAGGGGTCTCCAGCTGTGTACAAGGTTCTGCTAATCAATTTCAGCACCCCCTGGGCCTAGTCATTAAAGGATGCTTGAAATGTAGCAACAGGCCCGGTGTCAATCAGCAAACAGCATATGCAAAGACTGGATCATTTGCATCAAGCATCTCTGGGGGGGGCTCTAAAAGCGAGAAGCTCTGCTGCCAGCATCCCCGGTGAGGTGTTACACAGCTCAATAAGACCAAGTCAGATGTTCACAAGCACCTGTACCGCAATCGATCACTGGCACCAGAGGTTTCAGCAAGTTATACATATAGAAAGTGACCATTTGAGACACCATAATAGCTTTGCAAACTACTTTGAGGCTAAAAAAATCTAGATACTTTTAAGTGTTCAGGTTGTGAATGTATGACTATGCCTTTAGTTTCGGTATCTTTTAGGTTCGTTGTCAAAAATGGAGAGAGAACTGAACTAAAAGTGTGAAAGCACGCTTTAGAGATTCATACACTCTTAAAAAAAAAATGCGCAAATAGCCAGCCTTGTCAGCAGAGGCTATTTACACTAACTCCGCCCACCAATGTGTGATTGGGCTAGTGCACATTACAAAAGACAGCCAACTGTTCTCAGCTCTGGTGGTGCAGATGGTAAAATGTATATTGTACTCATTTTGATGCAATTGACCCGGGGTTCGAATCCACTTTTTGGCAAACTTTTCTTTCTCCCTTTTTTCTAATCACAACAGAAAAGCATTTAATTTCAATAAAAAATGAAGAAATTAATCAAAAAGTTTAAAATAAAGTATCCAGTGGGATTATGGTAGGTATAGGGAGGGCTTTATTGTCCTAATATCTATTTAATCATTTGAATTAAAACTATTTGCAAGAATTTTGCTAATAAATTTACTATTTTAACAGTGTAAATAGAATCCATTGCTATTTACACTATAATAACGGTTCTTTATTGGTATTGATGGTTCTTTTCATTGCATAAAAGGTTCAATATAGTAAAAAAATGTTCTTTGGATTATTAAAATATTATTTAAAACATTTCACTGAACGGAATTTCAAAAATGGTTCTATGTCATCGCAAAAAAACCCATTGGAATTTTATTTTTAAGAGTGTATTTACTCCTAGTATCATGGCACCAGTGTCATGGAGGAGCACTTGTTGTACCTGCAGGAACACAGCCATTTGAGGTTCTTCCATGGACTGGATGGCGGTCTCAACAAGTTTGACAGACATCTCCAAGTGATCTCCGTGACGACGGATAAGGGAGCGCACATGGCCCAGTTTTTGGTCCTGCTCACGGCCGACAGTCTCTATTAGTTCTCTTTTGCGGTCTTCTAGGATGGCGTAAAGTTCATCAAACTTATCAGAGATGCACTGCATCTGCCGATGACCATTTTCCTACAAAAGATTACCATACATGACATACATCATACATGATACATATAGATGAATCCATAAAGCCATCCACCTTTTTTTTCAATTAATAGACATAACAGCATTATTCCTCAATTCTGATTGGTTGATTAAAATGTTGTTCCAGGATCAACAAGCATGAGCAAAATCTTGTACTTGGTGAAATCATGCTCACCACATTTGAAGAGCGCACAGTACCGCAAAGTAACAGAAGAAGCAGTTGTGAGTGGGATGACCGATCCTAACCACGCCCCTGTGTTAATTGTGTTAAATATTTTTAACACATTAATCTGAAAAAATTAATTGCATGCGTTAACGCGGTAATTTTGACACCACTAATATATACACATACACAGACAAAAATAGAAAGAATGAATAAGTTCAAAAGAGTAGCACTTATTTCAAATTTAAGTCTTGTGTAGCATTAAATCCTTTTGTGTATTTTTTGATTCGTTTAACGTATCCCTACTGAATAAAAATGCTATTTCCTAAAAAACCTACTAACCCCAAAGATGCAACATAACGCCAGCAGGGGTCACTCATACTTCATTAAATAAACATTTAATTTTACCGAAATACATAATACACTAAACAGTTTTAATGCTGTATTATTGATGATGCTAACAGTGGTTGCTAAGGGTGTTGCTCAGTGACACACAGAACTGTTGGGTGACGCGTCATTTAGCCGTGCTGTATCATGAATAAAACACAGCTGCTGACCAATCAGAATCAAAGAATGGAACTAACCGTTTTATAAGTATAAGAACTTCTTTCTCTTTTTCTGAATATGTTATATACTATACTTTGGATCAACTACATGTGCAGAATGTGTGCATTAAAATAATGCTTGGCTTGCTCAACTCTGAACTATATTTAAATACATGCTTTGATTTAATCAATCTATTAGGTCTGAAATGGCAAAAAATGGTGAATCAGACAGAGGACTCATCATTATAACTTGAGAGTTGTCCTTTCACACAATATCATAACTGTTGTGGTTTACTGTACCATTTCTTTCTCACCTTGACTGTCCTACAAATATCCTCCATCTGTGAGATCAGGGCCTGTGTTCTGTCATTTCCGGCCACCAAGATGGCTATGGCATCACTTAGCTCTGTCTGAGACAAAACAGAATATAACTAATTGTGACAGGACCTCATAGAAAATAAAAGAAAAAAAAAAAAAACACATGACCAATGCGCTCAACGTGTCATCTTTCACAAGAAAGCCATGTCAGACTTGGCTATGCAACTTGTGAGAACCACACTTACAAACAAGAGAACAGCATGTGAGCTAAAGGCTGAGATTGTAAGAATGTTACCAGTCATGACTGATCAAACTCTGCTGATTTGCATTTGAAATGAGTGATTCACTGTTTATAGTGGGCCATGACTAAAAGAGAAAATGTCATAATAGCCACCTGGCAGAAATTATGGCTGTTTGGGAGCCAGTTTGGGCATCAACCACCCTACGACCCCGGAGCGTTACAGGTACGGTACTTCAAAACCAAGAGCCACAGAAGTAGATGTACTGTAAGAAGAACGTATTTCCTTCAATGAGAACTGACCTTCATCATAGGAACGCTGCAAGTAACAGATCAACATATGGTGTTCACCATGCACATGGTTTTCTATTGGGAAAGGCTGGTAGGTTTAGTCATTGTTCATCTGGTAGTTAATAAAGGGAGTGAGAGAGCTGAGAACAGGCAGTTACGGAGGACAAAAATGAGAGACAAAAAAAGTAAAGACCAGAAGAAGCTGCTATGACTCAAACACAACAGGGAGGGGTGAGTCATTTCTCAGGGCCAGTTGCACCCTGGTACGAAGACCTTCATTACTAGCCATACCACAAAAGGAGCAGTAGGTCAGGACCTCAATACCATTAGGTCAAGAATGCATCAGAAAGTGAGAAAATGATTGTGATGCTGAGTCATGAAACACATTTGTCCAGTTAGTTTCGACTGTTTTCTTAAACATAAGCATCTTGGACCTACTTTAAGACATACAGTCTGTTCCGTGATGTGTAAATATTGGTGCACCCTGAAGCTCATCGCAATTGCTTACACTTAGGATTAGTGATCACAGAAACCCTTAACCCTGAGTATTAAATATGATTTGCCCTGCATCATTTGTGCTACAGATGTGAGTGACACCTCAAATTGTGTGGTTTGTTATTATTACTATATTTTGAGGAGGGCTCTATAAAAGGAATAGTTTTACCTCCCAAAAAACTTAGGCTATATAAGATTATTTTGTTTCGTCATTAGAACATGTCTGGAGAAATCTAGCATTACAGTATATTACTTACTTGCCAATGGATCCAAACAGAGTGAATGGGTGCCGTCAGAATGAGTTAAAACAGCTGATAAAAACATCACACAAGTAAGCCACAAGTAAACCACATAACTCTAGTCCATCAATTAATGTCTTATAAAGCAAAAAACTGCATGTTTGTATGAAACAAATCCATCAAGGCATTTCATTCTTAAATCCATAATTCATTTTTATACATCCTCCAGTGAAACTGTTTATCCCCTACTTCCTCTCACTTTAAAATAGACTGATATATTTATTTAGAAGTGTTTTAGACAGTTGTCACATGTAAATAATGCTTAGTCTGCATAGATGTCTCTTTATGAGATCAGTTTTTCCTAAATTTTCAAAATCGCTTTGGTTTGAAATTAAAAATATTTAAATAATGAAATAACTTCCTGCAAACATGCAGCTTCACAAGTTAATTGATGGACTGGAGTTGTGTGGATTACTCGCAGATTATTGTGATGTATTTATCAGCCGTCTGGACTCTCATTCTGACAGCGCTGCAGAAGACCCATGCTAAATTTCTCAGAATGAGAATGAAAACATTTTTATTTTTGGATGGACTATTCCTTTAAACTTGACTGTGTAGCATTTACATGATTAATCTCTTTTGAAAATGTAAAAATCTTGTTTGTTAAACTGAAAAAGGACGGTCTTGATAAGGCAGCTCTTGGTTAAGATCTGTAGTCTGTAGCGTATGTGTGTTCACACGTGGGTGGGTGTTGATGCTAGAGACGTTAGGTGAGATCGAGCCCCTTGCAATGTGTGAAACCTGCTGGGCAGCGTGTTATACACACATCTGTCTGGTTCACAGCGTCACACCACAGCCTCAGAGCATCCTGTGATTTTATGAGGTCATTTACACCAAACAAACAAAGTAAAGCAAAATTGTCTGGTTGATGAAGACACTGTACAAATCCACTACCTTCTGTCTCTTGTATATGTCTGGCAGCGGGGCCACATTACAGTCTTTGTGACCCCCGAACACTTTGCACATGGAGCATGTTGGTGTCTCACAGGTGAGGCAGTAGATGTTGATCTTCTCCTCCTCGTGCTGGTCACACATCAGTTGCTGTTGCTCTGTTTTGGGCAGGAGTGGCCTGTAGAGTCAAAACAGAAATTGATTAACGATTTGCATTGGTATTATAAATAAATATACATTCATATCATTTTTGTGTAAGAAAACCACTAACATGCTATTAGAGCACATTGTCACAAAATGCAAAAAACTAATTGTCCATTTTTAGTAGCAAAAACTTCAAGGTATGTGTCTGTACAGAAACTAACTATCAAATATACAGTTCCAAATGTATTTTTTTTTCTTTTCATTTAATTTGATCATACACCACAATGAAATGGCCAGCTCATTATTTTAACATACATTTATGAATAAATAAGGGATCATTTCTGAAACAATACATAAAACTACAGTCATTTAATTACCTAAATTATAAATGGACTTTTTACATCATTTTTGCTACATCAATTTAAATTCAAATATAAAAAACCATTCACAACTCAACACTGACTATTGAATGACAGCGTCTAAATGAGTATGTAATGATAAACTACACACAAGCAGCATTCTTTCTTTGTGACAAAAGAGGTACAATATCAGTTCTCCTGAGATGAATCACTATAAAGGGGGCTGATGCGAAATTTTGATGTTAAAGGCTTTTACAGCAGATGCTGCATTTTAAAGTGATTGATGCAACTTATATGATATGCTGTCCTAAAATGAACACATTACTCACACAGACCTTTTCAACAAGCATCTGTCTTGATCTGTCTTGTCAAGTGGAAAGACATGGTTTGTATGTGCAGTGTGTTGGCAGCAGGCCGGTTAAAAAAAAAAGGACTGTTTATGAAAGTCTGCCATCCAGTGGATGTCTGCTGATAAAGCAGTTATATAGAAAACCATATTAGGGTGGAGATTTACCTCAAAACATAAATGGACATATTTTTTGATATACATGGATATATATGAATATTTATATTATTTTATAAAAATGATGGCTGAAAATTTTCTTGAAATCTTCTTGAAATACAAAATGCATTTCAGAGTGAAACCTAAATAAATAAGTGAAGGGAATCAATTAGTTGGACACACAAAAAAGAAAATTTAATAATAGAAAGGAGCCAATTTATATATATATATATATATATACACACACTTTTTATGATTTTACAAATACAATAATTTTTATAATATAAATGTTTTAGTCTTGTTTTTAATTAATAATAATCATATACCAAAACACTTCTCTTTAAAATAGCATAGGATTTATTTTTGTCCCCTATGGGCATTTCTTTAAATCTATTTTTAAAAACACAAATCCTCAAAAATTAAAATGTATATGATGATACTTAACAAGACAACACATAGCTGAGATCAAAATAGAAAAGAGAGAAAGAAAGAAAGAAAGAAAGAAAGAAAGAAAGAAAGAAAAAGTGTTAGATAAAAGCTTGCAGAGGCAATTTTCTTTTATAAAATAATGTACAGGAAGATTTTAAGGAAATACTGTATAGGAACTGTTATACTGTATAATTGTATTCAAACGGGGGGTACAAGAGGGCCAACAACCAATACAGAGGGGCCCGTGTACACAGAATAAAATCATTTGGCTTAACGGCCTGTTAGTTTTTAAAAAACTTACCTTTGATTATCAAATTACATGCTACTGTACTTTTTGATGACACTAACGTTACCTCAGTGTTTTTTTAGCGGGCGTTTCCCTGACTAGACTGTGGGAATCCTCACAGAGCCTGCCCATTTATAATTGGTCAGTTTTTCTGTCATTTGAAATGAGTCTCCCGTACTGTAGTCTCACAGCTGGACCACCAATCACAGTATAATGGGCTTAAGCCGAGAAGACACTACACGACTAGCCAAAACCTTCTGAGACTAACCTAAACACACTTAGTGACTGTTTCCATCGACTAGAGCAGATTTTAATTTTTGACACAAAAATTATTTTGTCGAAACATGCTTGGCTCCACTGTGTCAAATGTTCACTCAAGCCAATATTAATTTCAATAATATTAACATTTCTCTTATAAATATAGAATCTATTTCAAAATACACGCGAACTTGATCTTTTGTGTCTTTGAATCAACCTCTACACTTAGGTGACCTGCTTTTTCTTAAAGACCCTTATAATCATGTTACATTACGTATTCATGATAAGCACCTGAGCGTTTGTTACAAAAGACCTCAAAGTCTATCTATCTTATTATACCCAATTACGCATATTTTTCATGGAAGGTCTCATGACACATTGTTTATTGCCACAGGGATAAAGCGTCCTAGTTATATTTAGTGTTTTGGCAAAGGATTGGAGCAGTCACCAGAGCCTCAGGTCCCATGTCTCCGTTGCGTTTACGTGACGTGGCAGAAAATCTCCCATACATGGGTAAATCACATATTTGTGTCACTACACAGAGTTTAAGCCTCATTGATGAAACAGAACAAGTGTCGGGTGGTGTTGTGTCACAAGACTTTTGAAACACAATTAAAATCTCTTGGCTTTACAGTGTATTTTTTGCTACACAGCTCAGGGCGTTGCTGGATCTCTATAAAGAGAAGACTGCTTTGAAGTATATACAACAAATAGCATATCATATCAGATACATTCATATCAGCACTTCCAGAACAGAAATGCTTGTTCTTGCTATGTGGAACAGCTCCAGAAAACAGCACTTTGGAGCGGCATCTGATTCTAAACTAACCTGGTAGACTCTGATTTGTAGATATCAATTATATTCTCCACTAGTAGGTTCCTCTGAAGGCCATATACTCCGTGCCGGTCCAATACCACCTCATGACGACAAGATGGGCAGCGGAAACGTCCACCTGTAGACACAGGGCCCCGATTTTGCCAAAGAGGGTTGGAGGCCTAAATCATTGAAGGATAAAAAATTTAAAAAATATATTAGTTATATAATAAAATAAACTTGTAATTAAGAAAAGAACAAACCTGCTGTTTAAGGCAACACTTGTGGGCAATTAAGGGGTGAATTAATAGCTACTGCTGCCCAGCAAAGTGTAATTTGTCTGTCAGTTATCTTCGGGTAATTGTTGAAAGTAAAAGATAAGAATTATTATGGATGGATAGCAGCGCTCAATCATGTTAAAGTCTAGCCCGACGGCATCCACTCCACTCAGAGGGAATACTAATAGCTCCGCTGAAAGCTGAACTTCTTCTTGATGATGAGATAATACCTCAGAGGAGCAAGGTAAAAGAGATTTGGCACAAGTAAGAACGGATCATTAATCTATATTTGACCGTTGCTGTTGGCTTCTGAGGTCTTGTTTCATTGTCACAATTTAGCATTCAACTCATAAAAAAACGGTTAAAGTAAATTAGGTTGAGGAATATTGTACAGCTTCTAAAAGTAGCTTCAGGAAGTTTAATAAAATCAAATTACACCAAATAACTATTATCAACATCCGTCCCGTCGTGTTGTCTATGTTTTTGGATGTGCCACTTGGTGGCGACAACGACTGGGTGATTTATAAATCCTTCACTCAACCGATTCCCTTAAAAGAACGGATTTGTTCAGATTCGTGAATTGAAAATGATTAATTTATTCAAACACCGATAAAGTTGGCTTTACTTTGATTTTGTTTGGAAATATTTACTTAGCATAGCAAAAAAAAATGTATGTTATTATTAATTGCAATCATGCTCTCAATACCATCACGGAAGTCTTAACCATTTTAAAAACCTAATGCTAAGATGTTTGTACATGAAGGACAACAACAATTGCCCATTTCATAAGAACTTATGGTAGCTGTATTTGTTGTAAGTAATTACATTAAATACATCTGAGGTAACATATTGTAAAACAAAATGTAAAACTCTCTTCAAATGATTTTAACCACAGAACTTATTTTACTCATAAATCTACTACTACATCACTATTCCAAAAACCCATTAGGAATTCCAGAGGGAATGGATGACTTGAAAATGTTGATTATCTTCCAGGTTTTATGACTAGTACAAACTGAGCAGTTATGTTAAAGAAGTTTCTGGATGCTGCAAAGGGAATGATAGTTTAAGCTGAAAAATAGGTCACTACTGCACTACATTAGAAATAAACCAATACCTGGTAAACATCATTGGCGCACTTCCTGCAGAGATTATGCTGGCAGGGTAAGATGACCACAGGCTTGGTGAATATCTCCAGACAGATGGGGCAAATGAGCTGTTTCTCTAAGTTCTCCACTGAACTCGAGTCTCCCATCGCTGGTTTGAAGCCCAAAGTGAAGTTCATCCCAGACAAAGATAAAACAAAGATCCTAAACTTCCTTTCTTTTATTCTTTGGCCTATACTCTAGCGCCAGTCTTCATCCAGATGCCTACTCAATGCCCAACTGCAGAGTGACTGGATATATTTGGGCTGTTTGTACTGGCTTGGGTTACTGCACACCAAACTGCACACCCCCTGATATCACTAAAAGTACCCGCTTAGTGCAGGGGCCCGGGGCCAAGTGAGAGAGAGGGGTAGGAGGAGAGATTCCTCTCTGCTGTGTTATCTCTGGTAACTTGAGCAGAAAGTGGGATGGGCTGGCGAGAGGAGACAGAGCAGCTGGTGTGTGCGGCTCAAAGGCTACTGGGACAACCAACCCATGAGCCTGAGCTGGCGCCGATGACATAAGACTCTTAAAACAAAATCTAAGTGCAATCAACACACACCCTAAGTTGTCACTGGATGACATGAAAATAATAGGATACCTGCAGAGGTCGGAAACCTTTTTTGACCAACAAACTTTTTTGAAAATCATCTTTTGAGCCACACTAAAATATTAAAGGGGTCATGATCTGCCTTTGTTCTCAGAGGTCAACTTCAAATGCTAATCAATTTTTTTTTATATATATATTTTATATCCTGTTTTTAAGTCTTCTTTTTGGACTGTAGATGACTCAGAAGTCAACATCCCTTAAAATGATTGCCTAATATGTTTGACAGCCTACATCATTAATGTGACTAAGGCACATGTGAACAACAAATGATTCATTATGTTTTCTTTTTTATTAAATACTTATTTTTTCTCATCTCGCTAAGACAAGCTCTGGATGTTTCCAGCCATGTGTGGCTCACGAGCCATAACTTCCTGACTGCCATACTAAATTAATCTCAGAAAATTAAAAATTGGACATTTATCAGTTATGCAATGCATTCTGCATCATACAAATCTTGATACATTTTTTTACATGTGTGACATGAATACCATGAATAAATCTGCATGTGCACTTCCTATTAAGTATTTTGACAGGGCTGTTAATGAGCGTATGGAGTTGTACGCTAAGCTGATTACAAGCTTATGGGTACAACTATAGCACATGAAGCTGCTGTGTGATGTTAACGATAGCAGGCCCAAACAAATTCATTTCCAAAACATAGACCAATAGGACCAACCAAAAAAAAACAAAACAGAAAAAGAGAAAACATTTAATGTCATGTTGACATGGTAGTAAATTTACAAATGTAACCTTCATGCAACAGCAGATAAAAATCACTCAAATGCAAGTTTTTACAAATCCCCATTTATTTAATTCTGATTCAATAATATAAACAGACAATGAAATGTGTGATGCATAACGAAGCATGTCAAATAAAAACAGGAGGAAAGTAGCAATGTAGTACTGTGGTTCTTGCATCCTTTTTGGCTGTTGGTAAATTCAGACCAGACTTGCCCCCCCCCACCCCCACCCCCACCCATCAAACAAGTTATCACACACAGTATCATAAAATTTTATATGTGCACTGGTGAAGAGGCTAACACCTCTCAACTGCTTTAAAATCATAGTTATCATTTGCACCACAAACTAGTGCCAAAAAAGTAAACTGTTGATTGCAGAAATGGGGCTTGTGCAATTAAATTAAGTGATCCAGTGAGCATGGAAATATACCACCGGAAAAAAAAACGAAAAAAAAAAAAAACCTGAAATAAAATAACAGCTGGTTTGGAAGAAGATCATATCCCAATGCTTTCTAATGAATGTCTGGCTTCTCTCTTTTTCTTTTGGCAAGTTTATTCTCTGAAAGTACCATCCAGTTTTTACAGAATAAAAGAAAACTTCTTGGCTATAAGAAAATGCCCCCAAAATGACAACCAAAACAGACAGATGAGCATATACTACTTGACATTATTACATACATTTCTATTTGCACACAGAAACAAACTGGTGTACAATCCATGTATATACTATTGCATTTAGAACAACAATTTACAAGGAAAAGATTTGGCATCTAATGTACTGACTCTAACATAATGTTTCTAACAGTAACCTGACTATCGACTATTTTGAGTCCTTCACATTTAACACAATGGGCATTTCCTTATTGCTAAAATCATGAGGCTCTTGCAAATTTTGAAATCAAGATTACACAGTGCATCGTTTCACTCAGAACATGTCATACACATTAATCTCAATTCTGATATATTAAAAATAAATAAGATCATTAAAAATATCTGCGTTGTCATCATACGTTCTAAGAGCACAAAGAAAGCATAGGCTTGCTCGATTTGGCATAGTGTTCACCAAAATTAGGGTTGATCCCATTTCAGCCCCGTTTGAACGAATTAAAACTTCACATTTACAGATATTCTCGCAGTAGTGAAGTACTTTTAAGGGCTCAAGCCATGTTTTGCTTTAGAAGCCTCCAATGAAGGTAGTGGGAAAAAAAAGTGCATAGAAAAACAACTTTCACCAGCATATTCAAGTGTTCTGATTTTAGGGAAATGTACGACCATTGCACACGGCACGTCAGCTGACATTTGAGGCGTCTGCCTTCGCTTTGGTCAGAAAAGATTTTTATGCAGCCATGTCTTGACATTTGCATACGATTGACCGATTTGATCTTACACTAAATGCAATATAATGCAAATGTAACAGATGACTGCAAACCTGAACAGAAAAACACTGCCATCTAAAGAAGAAAAATAAAATGGTGCCATGTTGTGGCTCCGCATTTGGATGAAGATAAGTGGGAGGGGTTCTTGCATGTTCTTATGCTGTATAGTAGTGGCATGCTGTTATTGCTTTGCATGCACTCACATCATTCCACTCACATCCATGCTTCTAACACGTGTAAAAAAATGTTTTGCCAGAACCAAAAAAACTAAACAAAACAAAAAAAAAAACAACACACACCCCAAAGTAAAACCCACTTCCCACCTGGAGCACTGCCCAGTGGCACCAGTCTCAGCTATATTATTTTGAAATGAACATGTAGTTATATACTAACAGACAGATATACACACCAATGGAGACACAGATGAGATTGGCAGAGGCTTCCTTGTCTTTTGGCAAACTGCCACTTAATTCCAGTGGGTCAGAGTCAGGGTATGGCGCAGTGGCACAGTTTAGTCCTGGTGCCGTGATGCCCTGCCGTCAGCTATCAGGGGCCTTAGAGTCCATCAGCAAGACCCCCTCAGTAATGACTGGGACCAGGACCAGGCAGGTGGCTCATTTCTGGGTGTTGTACGTGGACTGGCTGGCTGCGAAATGCATGGACTCTGAGGTGTTGACGGTGGAACTGGGCTGGATCAAAATAGGGACATTTGAGCCTACAAAGAGAAAAAAACAAAACAAAACAGAAACATAAATTATAAAAATTATAAAGGACAGAATTAAGATCTAAATATAACGTCTTTAATTGCTTTAGCAAAACTACATAGCAATAGTTGATCCAAATTAGTTTTGGACAATGTCAAGATCAGACTAGCCAAAAATGTTTTAAACATAATCATAGCAAATATATATTGCATATATAAATCATATTAGGGTATTATTATTTTCTAGTATGTAAATGTATATTTGACACACACACACACACACACACACAAAAATAATAATATATAACTTATCTATATTATTAAAAAGAAAATTAGCATTATCCACTGGCATGAATGTTTTTAAAACCACAAGAGAGAACTACCATGTTCATTTAACATCCAAGCAATCTCAAAATGGCCAAATATCAGCCGACATATAGGCCTACCAGTACAATCAAGTTGGAGGAAATTGTGTGCAGCATGCATTCATGCAGATAAATGCAAACTCCATTTGCCTTTCATTTACATGAAGCTATCACTTTTGAGGATTAGACAGCCAAAGGTACAGAACACGCAGTTTAACTGGAGATGCACTGCCAACTATTTGAAGGTCTGAGGGATGTGTGGGATTTCCAAACAGGAAATATGAACACTAGGCCTACGGTGCTCAACTATAATGAAGCACTACATGGTTTTTGCCTTGGAATTTGGCCAAAGCTGGTCACAGCTGTGCTCTAAGAGACATACCTCCCTTCCCTGATGCAGCTCTTCTGAATCACCTCCCCACTAAAGGACAGCATCCATGTGCAGCAAAGAATGAAAATAAGATGTCTTAATGAATTCTTTATATCCTAGCTATAAACTAAAAATATAACATAACAGAGGGAAAGATAAAAAACAAAACAGCAGTGGGATGGTGAAATACAGGTGTGAGGTGAGATGAAGTTGACTTGCTGAACAGATGGCTTTGTGAGAGGCCAACGGTGCCTCTGTATGAGATAGCCTGTGTTGATTGCATTTCTATCGATGAGATGCAGCTGCTTTGACAGCTTTGCTTCATGCTGACGCAACCTTCTCAACAGAAATCCCATTTCCTGCTGACTCATCCTCACACTCACTGGCCCTCTAACATAGTGATTTTAATACAAATTATTATTATTATTATGTTAATCTAATGCTCAAGAGGATTTCGTATTATCAAAAGTTCAAAAGAGTAACATTTATTTTTAAACATAAATTTGTTAAGAATGTAAACTTCTTTACATAAATGCATCCCTTCTTCATTTCTTTAATATTTACATTTCTAATGTTTTATTTTTTTGTATTTTTAATAATAAATACTGACAATTATTCTGTTATTATTATTACTACAGCATTACAAATTATGAAGTCATTAAATTCTGTGTGGTTTGGCTCAATAGTAAAATACAGGGTCAGATGGTGTCCATCCACCTCCCGGTCAACAAACTCCAATCCTACAGGAGGTTCAAAGTACTTGGCATTAAAAAAGGCTTGGCCTGACAACATGCAAAACAAGGACATCCACAGCACACACATGCAAAGCATTAGGTTCGTGCATGGGCCTAGTAAAGCAAACACAACTTGAGATGTAAAGATCTGTAACGCAGGTCACTGGCTTTGGGTTTCAGTTTATTGCATAGTCTTTCAGTGCATTAAGTTCCTTAATAAGGAAAACATTTGATCTACTTAATGAGCTGTGAAGATACTAGCCCCGTTTAATAAGACTTAGTGAGGTTGCCAAGAGGCTGGGTCTTAATAAAAGTCTGAAAACCATATCCAATGACTAGCTCAGTCTTCGTTAAGATTACGTTGGATTACTTCGATCACAGTCATCCAAATGTTAGTGAAAGACAATGTGGTGAATCACAAACAAACACAGGGTTGTCAATCACAATGGAGTGACTCATGCTGTCGACGAACATTCAGAACCTTACAAGTCATTTTGTATCCGGCTTAGATTCACTGCAGATTTCTTGACCAGGACTAGGCATAGGCTGGATAATAATTATTGTTTCACCTGTCGAGTGAAAGGGAAACCATTATCTTATATTACAGGTCAAATAAATGATTTTATTGCATTGTATTCTTGCACACCTCTTAAGATGGCCAAAAAATTGGTTTATACCTTTAAATTTGTGCATAAACATCCTTTACATCCAATTAGTTTACACTACACATTAAGGTCAATATCTGTATGATTTACTTCAAATATAAACATTTGTAAAAAGGCTTTATTTTGTAATTATATTCATAAATTTAACAGGTGACACTTTCAAGTTTGCAGCTTTAAGAATAACAGGATTTGGAAAAAAAAACAAAAACATCCAAAAGGTTTTGTGAAACCTGCAATATGCCAGAATATCTAGTCTACTCAACCTGACTGGTACATTTGCCAGTGCTAAATTTAGACATGCCAAAATTGACCAAACACTTTGTGCTTGCACTGCATAAATAATAAAATGCTAGATTAGCATCAGGAAGACAAGAGGTGCTCAATACCCAATGTCCCAGATGACATATACATCACTTAAATGCTAAAAATGTCTATCAGGGGAAACAGCCAAGGACAGACAAGCGGGATGAGTCCTGTCTTATTTGACAGCTCATTCATTTTAGTGTTAAACATGAAGATAAACTGCATACACCTTCAAGTCATTTCAAAAACTAGATTAGACCAAATAGTCCATGTCCTACAGGTCCTACAGACCTGGACTATTAATATAAAATGCTGTTTAGCAGCATTTGAACATGATGGGTGATTCTGACTATTCAATTTGATATGAATCTGAGGCAATCCATCTTTTTAGACTACAAAACACATCCTCAGTGATATTTAGCTCATATTTAAAAGTACTTGAGAGTAAGAAAAAAAAAGCTACTTTTTACCATCAGAACTGATCACACTTGTTCTTAAATTGTTTTGTTTTTTTTTTCCTTTTCTTACAATTTATGATGCATCCCCAACCTAAAGTGTGAGCGAATATAATACCTCAGAGGGTGTCCCAACTAAAGCACTGACAACTATACAGAATCAGAGTTATAAATAGCTGCATGTTTATTGTTTTTGCTTGATCTGTCAAATGTGTTCCTGCTGTTCAGGCCACCTGAGCAACATCACGTGTCTCTACTGAGACAGCAGACATCAGACACCTTCTCAACTGAGGCTTTAGCACTGATTTTAACAAAACCGAGCTAGTATTCTCTTGTAAAATGAAGGCATTCTATGGACAGCAGTGCTAGATATAAATAAATGGATCAAGAGTATTTATGCAACTATATAACTGCAAATTTATTACTTCCAATTATGTCTGCCTAAGATTTTTTTGTTTAAAAAAAGTTAGTCTAAATTACAATTACAATAAAACACTTATTAGCAATGATGCATTATACTAATAAAAAGAGACCGTAAAGACATTTATAATCTTTACAAAAGATTTCCATTTCAAACGTATAATATAATCTTTATGTATAATGCACTATAAAAGTCTTAAATTATGCCTTGTAATGCACATTATAATGCATTTTACAATTATTGTAACCACAGTTAATACATTATAAAATCATAAAACCAATTTATTTTTACACTATGTATTTTAAATTATTTATAATGAGATATAATGCATTACAACTGCTAAAAATTCACCTTTGCCATCAAATAAATTATATTGTAGAATATATTTAAATAAGAAAAGGTTGTTTTAAATTTAGAAACATAAAAGTTAAGTAAAGAAAATTTTAATATTTTTTAATAAATTTACTTAATTTATAATCAACTGTAACCTTTGTGAGCATGAGGCAAAAACAAAACAAAATTTTTACTAGTAGTGTAAATAAACTGTAATACAAATATTGGAAAATAATAACTTGCAGTTCTACAATTCAGATATAGATCAATTCATTTGATACAACAGCCATTCACTTCAGTGAAGCATTAATCAGTTATTCAAACTGGCAATTTGTGCATTTATTTAAGTTTTTTGAACAACTCGTAACATCAGAAAACGCTAGTAATACAGTAGAAGTCAACTATCTAAAAGAAGACTGTTACTAGAGTCAAAACAAAACACACAAGCCTTGCTAACCAACTTCAGGCTTACCTCCTCCATCCTGCTCTGCTTTGATCTGGGCCTCCAGGTCTTCTGGGTCCACATACTGGTAGTTCTCATCCTCCTCTGGTGGTTTGCACTTTCCACAGCAGAAACAACAGCAGCAACAGCAGCAGCAACAGGAGAAAACGGCACAGCACATGACCATAGCCTGCGGTAAAGACAGACATCAGATCAGAGACGTCTCCCTCGGAAAGACACATGTTTAACGCCAGAGAGATGGGAGAAGTTTGCAATATGCCACAACTGGCTACAATCTGTGTCATTCTAGGAAGTTCAAGGAGCTGTTTGAAAGGCCCCAAGCTGAAACACAAGGGAAATGACGGCAAAAAAAACAAAGCACATCAGCATTTATTTATAGCTTTGTAGATCAAAACGTGCTGATGCATTTTAAACAGGCTCAGCTGTCTTGCGTTCTGCTTTCAGCCTATTTGAGAAAATGATCACATGTAAATCAAAAGCCACTATCATTTGTAAAAGTAACTTCAAATTGTAGCATCTCAAATAGAATGAAGCTCACTAAATGTATGTAATGTTCTGTTCAGATTATCAGAGCAGATTGGGGTGACACCTATTTCCATCTGCCTCATTGTGGTCTATTCTCAATTTCTGTGGTCATCGCTTTAAGTGACAGAAACCCATTAAGAACCTAAAGCGCTAAACACTATTTATATTTGATCATCTTTATAATAACAATTCATAAATAGATTTTTTTTTAATTATGTGCTTCCTTATTTCATCATTAATTTAACATCACTTCAGAATGTCACATTAGGCCAACACAATTTATTTACAGTAAAGACAATCGGTAACGGAGCCTTTATTTACTGATGCATAAAGAAGATGTTTATAGGAAATGTACTGTCACCTTGAACCACCACTTCGACATGAGGAAGTAGTATTTGACACTCTCTTCTCCAAACTGCTCGGACACATAGAGCCCCATAGAGCCGTATTCATCATAGATCTTGCGCTTGGTCTCATCAGTGAGGATTGAGTTGGCATTGTTGATTTCTTTGAATTTTTCTGCAGCTTCAGGGTTGTCTGGATTCTTGTCTGGATGGTATTTCAGAGCCAGTTTTCTGTAAAACAAAGAATTTTGTGAGTCCTGAATGAAATGATTTATTCAAATAAACTAATTTTAAATATAATGGTTCTACAAAATACATAAAAATTGAAGGGGAAAAAATAATGAGATGCATTTTATTTTAATGTTATATGCAGAACAATGGTACACAAAATAAATATAATATATATAAATATAATGAAAGTAGTCAGAATGTTTGCAAACTCTTACAGCTTAAAAAAAAGAATAGTAAATTATTTTGCTTGGATTTACAAATAATAATACAATGCTGAGCATAAAAAAATATTTTATATATAAAAAAAGTGTTTTTAATAATAATACATTTACAATAAATGTAAAATAAATTTTGCTAAATGTAATTACAATTTATATTTAAAATAAGGAAAACAATTTTAAACGATTATATATTATTTCTTTTAATAATTTGTATTAAGTTAATATACTGTAATATATAGGCCTATATTTTTCTATATTATATAATATTGACATGCTATATAAACAACACATTTAGATATTATGGTGCTATAATTGGCAGTAAGACGTTAGCACTGGTAAATGTTGTAGTCTAGAATTTTTATCAAAATATTCACTATTTGTAAAGAAATCTGAATAACTAATGTGACAGTGTTTAGTGTACCTGTAGGCTCTTTTAATGTCCTCTGCTGTGGCCCCCTTCTCCAATCCCAGCACCTTGTATAAACTGTCCCCTGTAGTGGACATTTTCCTCTGAGGCCTGTCAGAGGGTGGCTTGGCGTCTGCCATGATTAAATGCTGGAGAACAGGAAAGATGTATTTATTATGCATTTGCCTATGTAAACAAAAAAAGTGTCCAATGGGAGCTGCTCTTCAAAGAATTTAGCATCACATTATTGACATATAGAACAATGTACACAGTCAAAGCAAGCCAGAAAGCACTCCGCTCTATTTTAACAACGCACTGTACAAAAAACAAGGTGCGGCGAAGGTGAATCCTGTGTTAATGTTGAAAAAACATGTGCAGTTTCCAGATGCTTATCCATCAGGACATGATAAACACTACAGAGAAACCTTTTATGAGAAGTTTCCTCTTATAATCACAGGATGCAGTGGTGGGCCAAGCAATGGCTTCGCCATTCTCAATGTCTTTGCTTAAGATGATTATGTTTTGATGATCTCACAGATTACAACTCCATGCTGACCAAGGCTATTAGGCGCTTGTACATACACACAACACCTTCCCTGATCATGGAAGCCTATTTTAAGTGGTTTAAAAACTAAAGGGTGGATCTTTCTGAGACATACCTGCTTAACCACATCACTTCTATTGTGCAATTAATAATTGTCAAGTTTAAACTAGCATGCATTTTTTAACCATTTTCAACATTGAGAATAATATCAGAATGATTTAAAAGGATAATGTGACACTAAAGACTAATGAATTATAGAAATAATTACAAATGTTTATTTAGGAAATAACTGGATTTTGCACCAAACAACAACAACAACAACAAAAAACACCCTACTGCTGCACTACTTCATCTTTCCCTGTTCCAAACTCCTAAGCCAAAGCTTGGATTATTTCAATTCATTCATTTGAAAAAAGTTGGAGACGGATGATCACACATGCAGAGGTATCACAGGCTGTTAAAACAATCATAAAACAGATTTGCATCTTCATTAAAGAATGCAGAACACTAGAAAGCCAAACAATCGCTCATATCAGACAGCAGCTGTGTTTCAGATGAACCTCTGTTCATCAATCTGTAAGCTTATCCCAGGCTTAACTCCACAGTGAGTGTATTTCAGATGAATCTACTGGCTGTGTCACGTCTAATGAGAAAGCACACTAATCACACAGGTCACTTTCTTCCAGATGATGACAACTGGCTCAATGCTCCTAAAATGAAACAGTCTGACATGATAAAGCTGATACAACTTTATATGCCCATTCAGACCTCAAGCAGCTTACATCAACACTCAATTTACTGGGCAGCACAAAATTGTTAGTAGTAGTAATAGTATACATTTATTTAATGTCATTCCAGCGTCTTAGGCTATTTTTATGGCAAAAACAATAATAAAAAACAAGTATAAAAAATAAACAACCAGCAAACAAACTGAAGAGAAGAAAGCTTATATAGCCTAATAACATAATTTTCATAATTCTGCCAGATGGCTTTGAAGTCCTAATCAAAAGTGGAATATTTTTATTTAGGAGTAAAAATGTTTATAATATTAAAAAGAAATATATCATGGTTTCCAAAAAAAGGTTTAACATAAGACCAAATCAGCATGAAATCAGCAGATCACATTACACTGAAGACTAGAGTAATGTCTGATTTTTAAAGAAAAAAATAAGCTTTTCCATCACATAAATAAATTAAAATAGAAAATTATTATTTTAATTTGTAATAATATTTCATAATATTTTATTCAACATTAATGACAAATGCATTGGAATTAAAGCATTTCAAATGTTTTTATTGTAACATTGATTTAATCAAGACATAATAGATACTGATATCAATATCAATGCATCTGATAAACTGTCAATCGTTCAAACAGCATTAGAAGCAAAGACTGGACTTTGCTAGAAATAAACAATTACCTCCCCTCTCAAAGACCAGGTAAGCATGTGTCTTGTCCAACCCTGATTGACGAACAGGTTATTGTTAAGGACATGTCTCAAAAACTACGATACTGCTCAAAACAGCCGTTCAAAAAGACGTACAAAACAGTATAACGTTAGTTATTAGAAATAGCCATATCCTTTGCTTAACTTTATTGGCTTTCACAACCGTTCTACGTCAATAGTTTCCATGTCTTGTCAGGAGCAAATACATATAGTAGTTGAAGAAAAATGCGTTAACTTCCATTCGCTGCATCCAAACACTTCTGGGTTGCGTCTTTTGACGTCATTTGTCATTCATTGTTAATATTCATTTTTATCCTATGGTGGATATACATCTGAGGTATTATCATAGTCATCATATTTAAACTACTTGTTGGCTGTTGTACCGAGCGTGTGTCCTTGCAAAACTATAATCCAGTCCTAATCCAGTACAGATTACTATCCCTTTCAGACCCTGTATTTTCCTTCAGTCTCACAATTTAACCATGACCTGTTTGGTTTGACCTGGACCAGAGCAACTACAAACAATCCCTAAAGCTCGGTTAAAACAGGTAAACATGGACTTAATTCAGTTTTATTCGGGATTATTGGTAAATCTAGACGGGTCTGAGAGGAAAGCACGAGACTCGACTGGCCAATTCGGATCTAACGTTAGTGACAACAAAACCACTTTGAATATATAACATCTAACTGATTTACATTCATTAAACACCTATTTTGAAACACACATACGATGTTGACTGGTTTATGAGTTCGTTATGAATTTGTAATTACTTTTATCGATAAAGCAAACGGCTTACAAGGCAGTTAGCATTAGCAAGCCTAACATTAGCCACAGTAACAGATTTCTGTTGGATTTGAACCGCAAATTTAAACAGTCGATTTAAACTTACCTTGAACTGGGTGGTAATATGATATATTCAATTGTGGCTGAATCATAGAGGACTCAGCCGAATGGTTCTTTAGATATCCTATGTACAGCTCCTCATTGCTATCGCCGCATGTCCTCCCTTGAAAGCTTAGAGCGCTCCGAGGACGAGCTTGATTATTGGAGTCGACTCTTTGAACTGAATCATCAACATGTTCAACTCGCTTGAAATAAAGTACGTAGGTGCACGATTGATTCACCAGAATTGGTGCTTTTGTGGAGTCGATTCCTGTTTAAAAGATTGTGAACGTAGAATGCTATTGGGCGTGATCGATGCTTTGACTTTGATCTAATAAGCAAATAACTCCGGTCCGATTCCATCATTAATAAATGTTTAATAATCAAGGCAAAAATACACAAAAAGCACCGCACAAAAGCAGCAAGAGTTGAATTTATGATTTATTATACGGAGTTAAATTATGTAAAAAGAAATAACAAGGCTTTATGTAGTTTAATATTTTTTCAAAATAAAAGTCTGAAGCACTACGTTTAGTAACTGCACAATTTATCTATCAATATCATAAGAATAGTGGGTTTTTTGTTTACAAAACGTACAAATAACTGCAATAATAAAATTATTATACTTTAATTTATGCCAATTTCAAATTTTATAATTAACTATTTTTTTATTTGAGGAATAATAATGTAAACCGACTCAATTTTACTTTTAGTCAAGATAAAAACCGCAAGAACATATAATATCCTGCCGGTTCCTAAAGCAACACATACCCATTTTCTTCTAAATGCCAGATGTCATTTGCGTGTAGAAAACCCTAACCAAAAGATAAGGTGATTTATTGCTATCCTCTCCCTTCCTTAGTACCAGTACACAGAAAGACAGATATAGAAAGCAGAGAAAGAGTTTTTTTTTTTTTTAATAATAGTCTAAAAATACAATTACAAAAGTTACTTCTGAAACTTACTACCATACTGTATCTGCACCAACATTTGCACAAAGTAGTTTGAGTTACAAAAGCCTAGTCCCCTACTGGAATGTCCAAATGAACATGAACATGACCACATGTAAAGCGGTCTATGTTGTAGTAAATGCACACACACACACAAAAAAAAAAAAAAGAAAAAAAAAAAAAAACACAACCCACAACATATAGCACTTACATTTATACTATGCCAGTTAGTGATGTAGTAGTACAATTGTTTATTGTATTTCAGTTTGCTAAATTTTGCTGACTTTGAAGTGAAATTAAGTAACTGAGCAGTCCCCAATTTTCAAGTGCTACATAACTGTAACCAGCTCAAATATTTAGGATGAAATTTCTTAACCACACTGCGCTGTGGTTGCTTTAATGTTAGTGTTTTAAATCAAATACTCAACATATGGAATTTTATTAGTCAGTACTTAAAAGAACAATAAATCTGGGTACTTTTCACTGTAGCATTATGAGAAGTACACAGAATAAACACCAGTCATAGAATCAGTACGTTGCTAACAAAATATTTCCCTTTACTGCCAAATGGTCAAGAATAGACTATGATGGTCCCTTCACCGACCCAGCACGGTAGCCAGCAATGCCATCCGAATATACATCCCGTTCTCCGCCTGCCGGAAGTAAGCAGCCCGAGGATCTGTGTCCACTTCCACACTAAAAACAACATAGGATTAGAAAAGACTGCAAACAACTTCAGTTCACATAACTTCCTACTTTGAATACTAATAATTTGATTTTACCCTGATGCACTAAACTAAGAATTGCAAACCTGATCTCATTGACTCTGGGAAGCGGATGCATTACAACCATCTTCCTTTTGGCTCCTGTCATGATGTGTGGGGTGAGGATGAACTGACCGAAACACTGTCAGAAAGAGTAAAGCATTTATAATATGCTGATATTCAAGACAAATGCAGATGCAATGATCTTCTTAGCAAAATCTCTCACCGCCTTGTACTCCTCTTCAGAGGCGAATCGCTCCTTCTGTATTCTGGTCATGTACAGAACATCAGTGTCTGGAAGGGCCTCTTCAATGCTGTTAAACTCCTCCTGTGGATATAGACATTTAAGAAAAGCAATGCAAATCAACGAAAAGCACTCAAGTATGGTCTATATAAACACCTGTTTTATGCCTTTGGAAGCCACAAAATCGATGATTTCAGCAGGCATGCTGAGGTTCTTGGGGGTTACGTAGCGCAAGGTGATCCTGTACTGAGTGAGAAGTTTAGCCAGAGAATGCACAGTGCGGCCATGTTTCAGATCGCCTACCATGGTAATCTAAGATTTAAGAAAAAGAGAGATCCAAAAATGACAAAGACAGTAATCATAACTGAGAATCGCAACCAGAGAAATGTTGCAACATTCAATTTGTGATGCTAGCAGCACAGAAATTACACTTCAGCTCCAAACAGAAATCTCAACAAGCTAATAGTTTAAGATAACAATATTTTCCCCTGTGTACTCACAGTCATGCCATTGACTGTTCCCAACTCCTCTCGGATTGTAAAGATATCCAGAAGGGCCTGAGTTGGATGTTCTCCAACTCCATCACCAGCGTTGATCACTGGCCGCCGACAATGCCTTGCTGCACTCTACAAACCAGAAGCATTTTCGGTTTAGACGTCAAATTTAAGTTATAACCTTTTTTCTACTACAAAAGTTTTTCATTACAAATAAACAACAACATTTATGACATTGAATACTCTAGTATTGACAATTCTGCTATAAACCGATTAACATTTGACTCACTTCTACAGCTCCAGGTACGGGGTGGCGCAGAACAATGACATCAGTGTAGCAGCTCATGGTGTGAACAGAATCAGCCAGAGACTCGCCTTTCTGTGTGGAGGACGTGGATTCACTGAAATGCACCACAGACCCTCCCAGACGGTGCATGGCTGCGGCAAACGAACTGCTGGTGCGAGTGCTCACCTCGTAGAACATGGAGGCCATGACTTTACCCTGGGAGAAGATGAGCAAAATGGAATTAAAGAGTTTAAAACAACTGATTTCATCTGTGTTTAAGACATCTCTTTCAGCAAGTCACAGAGGCCACAGATGCTTATTCCTAAAAAGAAAGAGTGCCAGATTGAATAACACCTTGTCTCGAGACTGCTGCTGATTTGAGCAGTTAAATACACTGTTAAATCACACTTTCAAACTGCCCACTTAGGAAGCAACACTGATTGACAATCAGTTTCACATGCCGTTGTGCAAATGGAATAGACAACAGGAGGAAATTATAGGCAATTAGCAAGTCACCCCCCAATAAAGGAGTGGTTCTGCAGGTGGTGACCACAGACCACTTCTCGGTTCCTATGCTCTCTGGATAACGTTTCGGTCACTTAAGTGATAGCAGTGCTTTCACTCTAGTGGTAGCATGAGACGAAGTCTACAACCCACATTAGTGGCTCAGGTAGTGCAGCTCGTCCAGGATGGCACTTCAATGTGAGCTGTGGCAAGAAGGTTTGTTGTGTCTGTCAGCGTAGTGTCCAGAGCACCGACCAGGACACAGGCCAGTGCAGTATTTTTTTTTAGCAGTGTACTTCTGCTGGGGAAGTTTATGAAATGAATGTTCAAGATGGGCTGTAATGCAATGTAATCCTGTGATGCAAAGATTTGCTGTTTACTAGAAGGTCGTATTCTTCAAAGATGAAAATACATTTTTATAGAAACAGTGTTATACTTTTAGTAATCTCTGATTACTACAAAGCTCAATAGAGCAGCATATTTGCGGTCCATCCATCTGAACCTTTTTGACAATCTTTAAGAACCAGCTCATGATGCAGAAACAAAATAATTATACCAATATTTCACCAATTAGACATAAAAAAAAAAAAATTAAATCATCAAGTGATATTTGTGCGTAGTTAAACACCACAAAAAAAAACACATTCACGAATAGTCAGTTTACCTTTAAAAAATCCAGGGGTCTTTCTTTCTGCACATTCAGACGAAGCGTATGTGCCACATTGAACAAGTGTGACATCTAAAAAGACAGACAAGATGAGCCACTGTAAATATACATTACAATATTCCTGGACTCTACAACAGGATAGATAACATGGAGTCACCTGTTCTTTGCTGAACTGGCGCACAGAGAGGATGTGCTGGCCCACCAGCGGGTGTAGCAGTGGGGAGGTCTGAGGGTGTGGCAGGATCTGCTGCTGCCCAGCTTGAGGTGACAGGATCCTGGCCAGGGGAGGAGGGTGTGCATATCCATCCATTAGGGGAGCCAATTCTGATAATGGAAGCAAAACAGAGTCACAACCAGCAACCAATAGATCACTGCCATGTAGCAGTAAATCTCACTTTACGTCAATAAACAGAGCACAGCATAAGAGCTCATTGGGATCAACCTGAATCACAAGTAACAGCATGCATGCAAAGCATGGGCAGTGCAGGGTAACAGACCATCATGTCTTGTTTTGATGATGAGACTTGAGACTAAAATATGCCCATGAAGTTAATCCAGAAAGAAATACAGATTGGCAGAGAGAACAGAAGCTAAGGGTGGCAAAGCTCTGATAAACATCACTACAAACGTCAAACCTGCATCATACGGTGCTCTTAATGACACCTCCTCTTCTGCTGCTCAAACATTGAGGCACAAAGTTTGAAAACAATGCATTAGTAACTGTACAATTAGAACTAACATTTTATTTATTTATTGCATTTATTTCTTTACAGAAAAATTTCTTTTTTTTTTTTTAAAAAAAGGGTTTGAAAGTCTTTGAAACACTTTTGTACTATCCTTTATTTTATAGCTGATCTTATGGTTTGAAACATTCAAGTTCTAGAGGTTTTAGTTTGTTCAATTACGAAACATGCTCAAAAAAGATTGACTGTTTAAATGACCTTGATCGAATGAAAATAAGGAAGGCAGAAATTACAGAAATTTTTAATTCACAGAACAGTTGTAGAATCATGAGACTTTGATACTGATTTGATAAAACTATATACACATTATGGATTTTACCCAATGCCTTTTGGGGTTGTACTGTAGATCTTTTGAAACCTGCATATAAAAACATGCCTTGCTTGAGATATGATCATATTGTACCAGAAAATGGTTCAGCTGAACTATTTGCAAGCTCAAGGGATATTCAAGCTCAAACTAAAATTTGACACTAACAATACAAAAGCTGCCGTCCAACTGAACCACTGTCTAAATTAAGAAAATTTCACTTATAAACCAGTTATGTCCAGTACAGTGATTCATTTGGCACACAAACTCATGCACAAGCTCTGTGGAACACTCCGTATGCCACTCTATATGTACCTGGAGGCAGACCAGGATCAGACGTGCAGTGTATACGAGGCGGGAGAATGAAGCGCCCATCCCCAGTTGGACGGCGTGGACTCAGGGCACAGCTACGAACCACATCAACAGGTGCTGCCTGACGGGGGCGCTCAGGAGTCATTGTCTCACTCACACGCTGTAATTGACAAGCAGGGTTATTTGCGTCCAATGACACTAAAAAGGGTCAGCCATTTGGGAGGATGGATGGCCGGCCAGCTATTTGTTAGCCAGTACAAAAAAAATAAATAAATAAAAACAAAAAACAAGAGCTGAACCATATACAATGCCAGGGTCAGTGTATTACCTTAGGAGCATCCTTTATAACTTCAGTTGTTCCTGCAGGGGGTGTTGACCATGACTTCACATCCTGACCATAACCTGGAGGTACTAATACCTTAAGAGAAAGGAATGATTGAACAATTTATAAACATTTTGAAAAACAAATAAACATTATCTCCATCTCTATATCTAGCTCACATATGAGAAATATTATAATATATATATAAAAAAAATTTTCCCCTCTCTCTTCCTTCCCCTCCCATATCAGACCTCTACCTGTCCATCAATATAGGCCACCTCTCCTCTGAGCACCACTCTCATGACTTTTCCTTTCATGTTCATGCCCTCAAACGGCGTCCACTTGGACTTGGTGAATTGCATGTGCTTCGGAATAGTCCATTCTTGCTCCAAATCCACCTGGAAAATTTAAGTATCACTTTAAAATTTGAAAACTCATTTTTAGGCATCCATTCACCATCTGAACTTTGTCAAACTGAAATACCTCTACATATGTGTCTTCTTGAGCAGGAAGAGAGAATATTTTACTGGGGTTTTCATAGAGCCTCTTGACAATGTCATCAATGGTAAGGCGACCCTCGCTGACAGCCGTGAGCAGCAGAGGCAACATAGTCTCCAGACCCGGGTAACCTGGAGGTGGTTTCTCAGAGTTTTTCTCCTCTACTGAATGAGGGGCTGGAAGTAAAAATAAAATAATAAAAAAAAACAAAAAAACAAAAAAAAAAACAACAACAGTACATTCAGTATAATAAAGTGATGGAGTAACAACAACATATATTTTCTTTATTTCGGACCCTTAAAGTGAAATGTAAAAGCTTTTAACTTTAGTTATTTATTTTTGTTAATGTTCTTAGTGTTCAACAACTAAACGGAACCAGTGTTTCTTTGCTCCAATTGGCACAGAACCTTAAAAAGGTTCTAGGCCAAGAACACCAACTTTTTGAGGAACATCTATTGAGTGGTGACACTTGAGATGATTGTAGAGATTAGTGGTGTTAATCGTCTGCATTACGGGCCTTCCATACAGAAAGTGGAATCGTGTTAATCATGCTGCCCTAATTACCGTGGTCTGTTGCAAAACAGTCAATGATGTCTAGATTTTCCCACAATGCCTCCATGTCCTCACGGGCACCAAGCATGGGCCGCACTTGTGCTCTGCCATTTCCAATGACAGGCACATTATCTTCACACAGGAAAAGATGGTGGGGTGCCACTTCGCACGTCACCTGAATGCCCTTTTGTTTAGCAGCTCGAATGATCAGAATCTGAGAAACAATGTATGATTTTTTTAGTCACAAATCACAGGAACATGTCACTGGATAAAGAATTTACCATGAAAATAAAATAAAACGCAGTTATTAGACCACAACATAGAACAAGGATTCTTACCTCTTCTTTCTTGGCAACGTGGCATATATGAACAGGTCGCTGATACAGCTGCGCCACCATCAAGATTGCAGCCACAGTCTGTTTTTCTGCATGTGCCACAATAGGCAAGTGCTTTGGCCAATTTTCAAAGTGCTGCATGCAAGAAAATGGTCATTTAATTCTATCATGACAGTAAAACATGAAAAACTGCATTAAAAATAATGTAAAAACATTTAAATAAAAATCAAAACTTTAAATTTTAAAATAGAATATAAAAATGTTTATATATAAAAGGGTTTTTTTTATTTTCAAGTGGATTACAAATAAATAAACCAATACATTAAAATAAAATAAAACACTATATGTGGTATACCTATAGTTTCCTTACCTCCATCCACAGAGAAACATTGTCCATTTTCAAAGTAGAGTATGTGTCATTTAAGTACATCTTCAGACCAGCTGTAGAGCTTGCAATGGATGGAAGTAGTGTAGCGTTGTCTGATGACGCCCCCACAAAAAGAGCATAATCACAGCGGCAACCCGCCTTGGCAAGCTACACATTAAATGACAGAAAAACAGTCCATAAGCACGTATTGCAACATTACACCCCACAAATTTGCACCACACCACTGCAACTGCCCTATATGGTTTCATGTAAATAATCAAGCCAGTACGGAATTTGTTGATGTTACCTTCTGTGCCATAGCAAAGGAGTTGGGGTCAATGATGGCAGGGTTGGTATTGGGCATGGCACACACCATAGTGATTCCTCCAGCCAGGGCAGCAGCTGTGCCCGAGGAGAAGTCCTCTTTATGGGTGGCACCAGGCTCCCGCAGATGCACATGCACATCAATCAAACCTTCAGACATACAAGAATGAGTGAATAAGTATTTGTTCTGACAACTCGATTGCATCTGAGAATATGGCCATACTCACCAGGTAGACGAATGAGTTTCTGTGAGGTCATGCTGTCTACATGAGTCTTTACATGAGGAGCCCGACCAATTAGACCCAGCGCCTGCCAAGCCCATATAAATTACATTTAACAGAGGTACAACAGCATAAACAGATGTGGCCAAAACTGAGCTTTTCCCAATCAGGATTACATAACGTCTAGAGAGAGAGAGAAAAAACAAACAACTCCCCAAACCATCCAGCGGATGGCGCATGGACTTGTTTTATACCTTACTGACAAACTGAAAATAGCTCCCTCTCTTTGACTGTAAAAGTAGTATTTGTAATTGCCACATCTAGGGGTGTGCGATATGACGATTTTTGATCGTGGACGAAAAAAAAAAAAAATCTCCACAATCTGCTTTAAAGAAATATCGTAGTATCGTGCTATTTTATCATCTCAGTCTTAATATGCTATACAACGTGACATACATTCACACCAGTGTTAACACTCACCGGACACTGCACTTATTTGCAATCACACAAGTACATTACTCGCTCTAAAGTCTTGCCGATTAAACATGTCACGTGTGTGCTGTCCTGATGCGCTTCTCTAGTGAGTACACCTGAAGCACGCACACACTAAAAACCGGTCAAACTGCGCCTTAATTACTGACGACATTTATCACATCTGATTGTGGCAATGCTATCAAAAACAGTATATTAGACGCGTACAGCTCTTAAAGGGACAGAACTAGAGCATACTGTATTTTTATTAAAAGGATATTTCACGCAAAAATAATTGCATCATTATTCACTCACATGTGTCCCAAACCTGGATTAATTTCTTTCTTGTGCTAAACACAAAACAAGATATTTAGAGCAACCAAACAGTAGCTGGTCCTCATTGAATTCAATATTATGTTCAACAGAAAAAAGAAACTTATTCAGGTTAAAACAACCTGAGAGTGAGTAAATGTTGTATGTAGTAGTGTTAATTCAATACTCCTAAATACACCTACTCTACCTGAAAAATAAAAACACTGATTTATTCGTATTATGTTTATTTGTAATGCATAACTGTTCGAACAACAAAGATAAAATAAATTACAACAATTTCTATCTTTGCTCATTTTGGCCTAAATATCTGCCCTTTTTATTTTATACTTTTATAAAGAAAGCCTTTAAAAGGTAACAAAGGCTAATTAGTTTGTCTGTACTGCTCAGACAACTTGCAAAATAGTAAAATCAATGACAAAATAATCATGATAAAATATCTCGAAACGTGATATTTCTAAAAACTTTTTTTTTTTGGCACGTCGCCCACCCCTAGCTACATCCAGTACAAACTTTTCATTTTGTTGGGTTGTTAATGATAGTTTGTCACAGCTCACCTGAACAAACAACTTGGTGCACTTGATGTCAGTAATAAGTGGTACAGAGTAGTCAATGGCCATACGACGGGTGCGGTAACCTTTGGTCACAAAGGAGGACAACCGTCTTCCACCAGAGTTCCTCATGGACAAATTGACGACCAAGTCAAAATGGTTCTCCTCCAGATAGTCCATGATGTTCCTTTGTTTGTCCTTACTAGGGCAGTCGCTCTCCTCTTCAAAAGGCCAATCCACTGCCATCACCTGATAAGAAAAACAGAATTGATAAAACGGCAAACTTCACCTCTTAAATTACCTGTACAAGAAAAACTCATCTGAAGTTTTAGCAGATGTTTTTTTTTTTTTTTTTTTATTCATTTAAAAAGTTACAATACGTTTTATTTACTGTACCTTGACTCCATGTTCAGTGTAGAAGTCAGCAGTGCCTAAGCTGGCATACAGGTTGTAACCCAAACTCTCCAAAGTCTGGACTGTGGGCAGGAGCTCGCTCTTACTCTAAAAGAATTTAAACCGAATACTTATATATACACTTGAGTATAAATAACATTTTTCACTTGAAGGTAAAGTTCACCCAAAAGTTCCAAATCTGAAAACTGATACTGAAGACAAGAAACATTTGTAACTTCAGATTATAAATTTTTTTTTTTTTTTAATTTTCTAATAAAAGTGAGCAAATGCAGAAAATGTGCACCACTACACTACAGTGTTTTTAGATATGTTGACATGTGGATGCTAAAGTGATCTATGAGGTCACTAGAACAATGCAAGTTGGTAAACATCTGAGGTCTAAATGCTTAAAAAGTAAGGCAAACCACAATTTATGGTATTTTTATCTGTTGCACAAACAGCACAGGACAAACCATGTCACAAATTTTAGGGTTAAGGATTTATTAACCCTTTCAGTGGTGAGTTTAAAATATTCCAGCGGTCCCCCTTGAGTGAGTTTTTTTAGGCATAATTTTAGAACGTTTGCCCTTATCGTTTCCATGGCGACACATCTTGCTCGTCAAGTGACACACCAAGAGCACAATAACGCCTTAATACAGATGGACCGCTTTTATTTAGTTTTTCCTTTATTTCCAATTTTCTCAAACTTGCGTACTGTGTCATGGACAGTTTGATATTCCAATTCACAAATGTATGTAAATTCACATTGCTGAAAGCTGTGGTTTGTTTATCAAATTAATAGGAGTGAACTGAAACGAATAGACCTGCTATAAAAGTAAGCCATTACCTTGTAAGTACCAATAGTGAGAAGAATGTTCTTTTTAGGGATTTTGAAGCCAGTGCTGAGCATGGCTTTTAGATAGGCCTCATATCGGTTCTCTCCGAAGCAGGCCACTTCTCCAGTGCTGGTCATCTCAACACCTAAAACCACATCCGCTCCAGCCAGCCGTGAGAAGGAGAACTGAGGAACCTAAGGGTCAAATGCAAAACCTTATGTAGATCTAAGAAAATACTAAGATAGTTCAAGTGTTCCCATTAAAAACAGACATCACTGAGATCAATACCTTAACTCCCACAATGCCAATCCCCTTCATCAGACCAACAGTCTCAACTTCCTCTCCCAATATGACTCTTGTTGCTAGGGCAACAAGATCCACACCGAGTGTTTTGGACACAAAAGGGAAGGAGCGCGAGACTCGCACATTGCATTCTATCACCTTCAGCTGATCATCCTGTTGACAAACACATAAGATTTAGTTTCATCACCAAATATTCTGAATTGCACTTGTCCTGGCTTAAAAGATGAACTCACTTTGGCAATGAGCTGCAGGTTGAAGGGGCCGGTGACCTGAAGTTCCTGGCCAATTGCGTGAACGATCATCTTAATGCGCTCCATGGTTTTCTGGTTAATGTCTTGAGGTGGAGTCACCAGTGTAGCATCTCCAGAATGTACCCCTGCATTCTCCACATGCTCAGACACCGCTATAGCAATGACCACTCCATCACAGGCCACAGCATCCACATCTATTTCCTGAGAGCAAAATTACACCGTTACAAAACCGCTGCAAAAATGGTCAGTTTTAATAAGAATCAGTTAAGATTAACAATAACCGCATTGTTTTGCTTAAATGACAAAGAAATACTAAAATACAAATATTACAAACTTATAACAGACTAATTTACTGAGTCATATCAGAATTTTTCATAACATTTCTCATCAATTCCTAATTTGAGCTACAATAGCAACTGGAAAGAAATCAGTCACTTGATGAGTTATAATTGTGTAACAGGCAACCCTCGTAAAGTCTGCGAAAAAGGCCTGTTCATACAAGCTTTTTGTTCCAACTAACAGCATTACCTAGTAATTATAGACCCATCTTTCCCATATATACACACACAGACATTTTACTGTTAACTGCCATAAAGGAACAGACTTTAACACGTTTTTTTAGTGACCAACCTTGGCCTCCTGAATGAATTTGGAGATAACAACAGGATGTTCCTTTGACACAGCAACAGCATTGCTCAGGTACTTTTCCAGATCACTGTCTGAGTAGGCAACATTCATAGCAGCCCCACTGAGAACATACGATGGCCTCACCAAGCAGGGATAACCCACCGTCTCACAGAAACCCACAGCAGACTACAAGAGAAGTGTCAAGAGGTCATTTGATGTTACAAGCAATTATAAAAGAACTTACGTCTTCCTTTGAGGAATACAAGGACACTCTGGAAGTGCAGTGTGACATGAATAACCAGAGTTCAATAAAATGAATTCTCTTTATAAATTACCTCAATATCAGACAGTTCTTTCCATTGGGGCTGGCTGATTCCTATAGTGTCCAGCATCCTGGAGAATTTGAAGCGGTTCTCTGCAGAGTCTATGAATTCAGGTGAGGTTCCCAGGATCCTGCACTGCTGTCTATGCAAAGACATGGCAATGTTGTTGGGCAGCTGTCCACCCATGGACAGAATAATTCCCTCAGAGCTCTCCATCTCATAAATGTCCATCACCACCTGTGATTAAAAACAGGGAAACGCAATAATTACTCAATTTTTATTATTTTACTTAAAACACCAGTTGTAATATTGGAATACATTTATTTTATTACTAATAAAAGTTATGAATATGATTTTAGCATTCATTAAATTTTATTCGTCAGTAATTTGTTAGCTTTTTATTAACATTTATTTTCTTACCTCAAATGAGATCTCATCAAAATATAGTCTATCACACATATCATAATCTGTGCTGACTGTTTCTGGGTTGTAGTTCACCATTATTGTTTTGTATCCCATCTGTGAAATGAGAAGTTCTCAAATGTAGTTCACACACTAAAATTTCACAAAATAATGAATTTATGCTTCACTTTAAGCCATAAAACTATACAGATGACTCACCTTCCTCAGCTCCATAATACACCCAACAGCACACCAATCGAACTCCACGCTGCTTCCAATGCGGTAAACCCCGGAGCCGATCACCATGACATGGGGCTGCTCAAAAACCACATCGCTTTCTGAGCCGTGATAAGTCAGGTACAGATAGTTGGTGTGAGCTGGCCACTCGGCGGCCACTGTGTCAATCTGTTTGACCACTGGAAGGATCTTCCAGTCACGTCTCAGCTTTCTTACGGCCAGTTCAGTACTGAAGCAGGGAAAGAGTATATTTAGCAGTCTACTGCGGCCCATATTAACTATTCTTTGTAAAAACAAGTACCTTTGCACAGCTTGGGCGATCTGTTTGTCGGAGAAGCCCAGCTGCTTGGCTTTCCTCATGACCTCAGGTGGCATGGCACTCTCATCCTGATTATATGCCTCTAGACGCTTCTCATGGTCTGCGATGTTCTTCATCTTGTGCAGAAACCAGCGGTCTATCTTGGTCAGCTCATAGAGTCGCTCAACAGTGTAGCCCGCATGCAGGGCAGCTGCCAGAACAAAGATGCGCTTGTCTGTGGGTGTCTGCAGCTCCTTGGGTATGAGATTATTATATTTCAGTTTTTGTTTTCATGCATGTTTTTAATTAGCTTGTTGCCAAAAAAAAACAAAAAACAAAAAAAACCCATAACATTGCTTCTGACATGGGAGTGAGACGGTAGATGTGTACAAACCTCTTCAGACACTGGTTTGATGGTGTGGTCGAAACCTACACAGTTCTCATCCACCATTCTCAAAGCTTTTTGGAAGGCCTCTTCAAAGCTGCGGCCAATGGCCATCACTTCTCCTGGAATGGAAAAGAGTGCTGAATGACACACTAGATATGAGAGTTCAGAAAATATACTACCTTCTGATCTAACCAGACAAAAATTTGACCTTTTACTTGCCATACTAAAAACTTAGATATTTTTAATTATAAAAAAAAAAAAAAAAAAGGGTACTGAAACTAATTTTATACAAAAAAAAAAAAAATAAAAATTAAGAATGGCTGTTGGTTGTTAAATATTGTAGGATGTATAAATGGTTAATTTTAACCCAAACGTCAGTGCTGTGTGTACGAGACTGATATTTAAATAGTTCTTCTATAGTATGCGTCAACATCTCTAATATTTTCAGTTTAGATTAGGCTTTAGTAATTTTGCGTTTATATTTTCAGTTAAACAGAAATATATAAAAACTATAAAATAAAATTAATGAAATAGAGAACTAAAAAGTTAACAACTAATTTAAGTTTCAGTTAAAGACTTTTTTTTTTTTTAATAAATAGTTTTAGTTAAAATCACACCATTTTGAGAAATACAATATATATAGATTTCTCCAACTGTTTTATTTATTTTTTAAATAGGAGGCTCACCAACACTCTTCATGGAACTGCCGATTTTAGTGCTAACTCTGAGGAACTTGCTCAAATCCCAACGAGGAACCTTCACCACGCAGTAATCCAGACTGGGCTCAAAGTTGGCTGTTGTGGAATTAGTCACTGAATTCCTGGAAAACAGTGACTTTTAAGCAACTTTGTAAAGAACACTTTATAATTACTTTCTGTGAATTAGCCAATTTCAAGGACAGTACTTGAGCATGGGCAGAGGGATTCCCAAACCAAGCTTTGCAGCCACATAGGCCAGCGGGTAACCTGTGGCCTTACTGGCCAACGCAGAGCTTCGTGAGAGGCGAGCATTGACTTCAATGATGTAGTACTGTCAGGACACAAATAATGCAATTATGGCTTGATCACTAATTCCCAAGACTCATTAATCCTGGATGATAATAGAGAGTGAATTACCTGCTCAGATTCAGGATTTAGAGCATACTGAATGTTGCACTCTCCCACAATACCCAAGTGGCGAATAACTTTGATGGCAGTGTTTCTCAGCATATTGTATTCATAGTCATTTAGTGTCTGACTAGGAGCCACTACTATGGACTCCCCAGTGTGGATTCCTAAAGGATCAACGTTCTCCATGTTACAAACCTAAACAGAAAAATAAAATCCAATTAGAAAACAAATGGTCATAGATATACTGGTAAAATATGAATGCATGGCGATAGATATATAAAAGGAAGGAGGGAGAAGGGAAACCGCTGTAGGAGCTTCATACCGTAATGCAATTGTCATAGGCGTCCCGCACCACTTCGTACTCTATTTCCTTCCAGCCTTTAAGTGATTTGTCAACCAGGACTTGTGATGTGTGGGCAAAGGCCTGGGTGACCAATGCGATCATCTCCTCTCTGTTATTAGCAAAGCCTGAACCCAATCCACCCAGAGCAAAAGCAGACCGGACAAGAACAGGATAGCCAAGTCTCTCAGCAGCAGCCACTGCCTATAAAAAAAAGAACAAAAATAGTCGCACAAAAAGTTGGACATGCATAAATATACATAGCTGCGTTTTAACTGACTGACGGCTGAAGGTCTGGAATTCATAGCGGCTTTCTTTGGCCAAGGCCCACCCATAAGGCAGTTTGACCAAAATGTCAAACAACCAATCACAGTTTCATTCAGAGTCACGTTTCGGGGCGTGGAAATGTCCCCACAACAACAGATCAGCATGCAACAAGTCAGTCAGAATAGAAAATCCAGATGAGACGCTCGCGGTAAACATCTGTTTGAAGCATATCTCTCCACTTTTTAACACCCACAAGCAATTCTGGAGAACCGAACACA